>ML777946.1:478480-518611 GCA_009831015.1 Picea engelmannii | reverse complement strand
TTTTAAAATTCCGCAAGGTTGTACCAATGACATCTAGCTTATTTAGGTAACCAAACTCTTGTAAAGGACCAAGCGATGTCCACATGTTGCAAGGTGACATCTAAATAACTAAAATTTGGTACACTTTCACTCACACACAAAAGACACTTTTTTCACTCACATAGCCTCATCTCGAAACGTGGTGGTCTAAGTAGGTCTCCTCACAAGAGATTCTGAAAACACCCCATTTTTTCTTGATTGGACTATCCACTCCCACTTTTAATCAAACGAGGTTGGTTTTCACCCCCAGCCTCACAAAACAACTTCATCTAAAATCTTTCTAACAACTCACTAAGTTGTCCTCCACAGGAGGTGCCAAAAGAAGATTTTAGTCTAGGTAGGATTTCGGGGGTAGGTATCCAAATAACCCCCCGTTATTTGGTTCTCACAATTTCAAACATAGAAGTTGACAAATAGGGAGCTTTCAAATCCTCCAAGTCCAGCGTTCCAATGACCATAAGGCAGGGAGATACCCATGAAGGGTCGAAGGCCAAGGTCCGGTTGTTCTGTGCGTCCCCCCTTGAGGCACCCACCTCTTGGACAGGATCCATCCCGTGACCCATTTCTTAGGCCGAAAATCTAAATGTCATGCTTGGACTGAGGTACCTAGTGACCAATTGTAGGACATCTACCCAGGTGGCGATTGTGGGCTGCAATCGCACCTTGATTGGATTTTGTGTGGCTATTGGGAAGTATCGCCGACTCTTTCAGGATATTGCACCCTTTACCCCTCATTATAACCATTTATTTCATCCTTCACTAGTTTCTCTTCCAGTGACTTCAGACCCCACTGTCGAGAGCTATTGGAAGGTCCAGTGCTATTTGAAAGGAAGGACGTTACGTCTTTTAGGACATGAGCATTTGCTTTATTTTTTATTCCCCCACATAGACAAAAACCCTCTTACCCACATATATGCTTCTTCTCATTTATGTATGATGCACATTTGATTACAGTTTGACTTTGATATATATATTGTGTAGACCATCACAACAAAAGGCTCTTGTTTCTATACTTTCTCTCACCACTTGTTGCACACATTTCACACACCTAGTCTGACATCATAGGGGAACCACAGAACCCCCGTCGTTCACGACGTTTGCTCAACCTTCCTCCTATCTTAGGGGGAGGATCTGGTCATACCTGCTCATCGGTACCTCCTTCACACACTCCTGTGAGTGCCACTATCTTGGGATCAGATTTGCTTGGTTCTACCTTACTTGGGTCTTCTTCCCAAGGTCATCCGTCTACTCGCTCTCCTTTGCACAGAGGCGGGGGACCCACTTCCTCTCAAGGAGGGAGCACCAACCCACCTAGTCCCCATCAAGGATCAGGTTCACAACACACCATGGCCGGATCTAACCCTCCACCCCCACTACAGATGCCATACTTGGCCTCTCTCAACATTCCAGATCTCACCAAGCTCACTAATGATCCTATATTACATGATGCCACATGGCCGGCAATGCCAACCAAACTCCCTTCAGACATACCAAAGTTTGAAGGGAAGGCAGGGGATGACCCCGCCAATCATGTCATGACCTTTCATCTATGGTGTTCTTCCAATAGCATCATGGACAACTCTGTCAGACTACGTCTTTTTCAACGCACACTTACTAGCCCATCCGCCAAATGGTATGTCGAATAAAAATCAGGGTCCCACACGACCTTTGAATCCTTGGCCAAATCCTTCTTAACTTTCTTCCAATTACCCATCCGACATGACAACGGTCTAGACCTACTGTCAAATTTCAAACAGTCCTCATCCACCCACATTGCTGACCATATTCATGAGTGGCGTAGGCGACGTAGTTTGTGTAAAGAAGAAACTACCAAGCAACAATGTCTTGATTGGTTTCTTAGATCACTTGTCTCTCTCCTTGGAAAGGATGTAGCTTCCACCTTCCCACAATCCGAAGAGGAAGCCATCAGTAAATCCCAGCAATATGACCTCATTTACACACAGTCAGGGTACTTATACATGGTACTTCCTGATCTTCCCAAACCTGTGCCTTTTGGTCAAGATAAACCTGGGATGTCTCACTCAGCAGACGGGCTAATAGGTGCCACCATGCACCATAGTCCACAACCCCAACCACCACAGATGTATGGGACACCTCAATACCCACCAACATATGGGGGCACTTCTTACTACCCCCCACCCTCTTATCAACAGCCATACCTTGTTTCTATACCTCCACCCACTAGTGGACCACCACCAGCACCCTCCATACATCAACTTCCTCCAAACACCAGTGGTCCCCCCTCCACATCAACTTATAGTACTAGTGAAAGCGCCACGCCTTCCTATGTACCTTATGGAGCCGCACTACCACAGAACCCTTACTTTCTCTTTCCGGGTCCTCCACAACCCATGGCTCCCCCACATCCTCATGCAGGGGTAAACTTTGTTCAACCCTCGGCGGCTCAACAATACCAAAATTTTGAACAGTTGAATACAGCCAATCCCACTCATCCCTCCAACAACCCCAAGAGGAAAGGAAGGAACAGGAATAACAACAACAATCCTGGTCAAGGTGGGAATCAACCCCCACAGTACCAACCCACTGGGGGCAACCAGAACCAAGGGAACCAAAACCCCCAAGGGGGCAATAACAACAAATGCCAAGGGCAGAATACTATTAAAACTATCCACCCTTGTGCCCTTTGTGGCGTATATGGTCATTACACTCACCATTTCCCACAGATCACTGATTTCAAACGGTTGAAAGACTCTGGGAGTATCCCCCCTTCCCCTGCGCAACCCGCCCCTCAGCAGGCACCCCAACAATATGCGCAACAACCCCCTCCCGTCGTGCTGCAAAATCCTATCCCACATCAAGGTGTGATAAACACCCAACAGGACATGCAACATCCCCCACCTCAGGTGGGGCAATACCACAATCCCAACAATCCAGCAGAGCGAACAATTCTCCTCACCTCTGAGGAATAAATTCTTCTGCAAACACGCAATCGTCAGTATCCTACAATAGCTGAGTCTACCCCTACATCTCCAGAAACAAACCCTACACCGACAGGACCTTCGTTGGTGATCCCTCGCCCTACTACCGAACCACCATTATGCATCCCTCACATCCCATTGCGTAGGAATGTCCACAACCCACAGGCTAGGGCTGCTCATAATTACAGCTTGGTAGATGACTTAGCACAATCCCCGGCTGTCATGTCAGTTCTGGAAGTCCTCCAGACTTGTCCTACTCAAAGGAAATCATTACTTTCCACTATGGGCGCAGTCGACCCAGCCGATACTCGACTCATCACCTTTGATCTTGATAGCTGCGAACTGCGTCTTCCCGCCGCAGTTGTTATTCAAATACTGGTCAAAATACGGAACATCACCGTCCATCGATGTATCATCAATGAAGGGGCATCTACATGCATCATGTCCAAAACAGTATGGCAGAAACTTGGTTCCCCAGAACTGATACCTTCCGCCATCACCTTATGAGCTTATGACGGACGACCATCATCCCCTAAAGGGCTCTTCCAGAATGTCCCCGTAGAACTTGGGGGCAAAACTATTCTCATTGACATTGAAGTTATCGACGCTCCGCTCGATTACAATATCTTGCTCGGACGTAGCTACATGTATGCTATGAAGGCAGTGGCATCATCCGTCTTTCAGACAATCATGTTTCCCCACAATGGAAAGATTGTAACCATTGACCAAGTCTCACATTACGAGCCAAACCCATCTGCTAGTCTTGATAACATTCTTCCCCTCATTCACACCAACAAAGATGTATATCCACTCATCGAGATGGGTCCTGGGATTTTCAAAGATCCATCCTTGTTAGGGACATACCATGGAGCACCACCCCTCCTTCCCCCTAGTCAAGTATGCGTCATCACTCACCAGGAGGATACTCATCCTCCTCAGGAGGCTTCAGTCATTCCTGACGTCTCAACAGTCGCAGCACCACTCCCACAGGAGCCTCCTATGCATTTGTCGACACCAACAGTCCCTGAATCCACATCTCCTCACGGACCTAGTCCCATTTGGGAGACAGTTCCTCGACCCCTCACTCAAATTCCCTTCTTTTACCCTCCACCCGGTATAGAAGCTTTCCAAGTAGCTGCAATGCTCACATTACCCAATATGGTTTTATCCATCCTAGTGTGGTACTTACATCCACCTGAGATGGTCCCTCGCCCATAAGCATGACTCCCCATGATGATTCCTGTTCTTACTCCCAATACCCCCACTACTCCCATACTCCCTACTCCCCCTGCTATAGCTGGGGGTAGGAGAGCGAAGAAGGAGCCCACAACTCCACTCCCCCCCCGCATCCCACCACCTTGCGCATTGTGTGACAAAGAGGGTCACCAAACCAACAATTGCCCATCACTACCAGAATTACAGACTTTGATTCCCCCCAATCCAACCCCCACACCACCCATTACTACTGCTACCACTCAACCTTCCAGTAGTAAAGGGTTGAAGACCAAATTCACGTGTGCCATCTGTTCTGAGTATGGCCATTACACCCATCATTTTCCAACACTACCTAATTTTTAGCAGGCATTAGCTATCATCAGCCGTGACTTTCAGAACAACACACGCCCTGCTACGACATCCACAACACCTCTCACTGACATTCGCTATGTCACTACTTCAGTTAATGAACGCATGAGATACCCTTTCTCTCTTTGCGATTCATTGGCTCATTTTACATACCAGTGTTCGATGATCATTGAATATCGGCAACATCAATCAGCCTTGCTGCACCAACCCGCAGAGGCAATAATTGATCTTACTTCACCACTAGCGAATCTTCACGTCATCTCTCTTGAACCCGAGACACTTCCAACGCCTCCTTGGTTCTTAGATGACGTATCTGAGGATCTACCCCGTAACCCACCTAACTCTCCTGCTCATTCCTCTACAGAGACTCTCCATCCTACCACTACGGGTACTCCTCAGTACCTCAATATATGGTTTATGTCGAGTGAACCCTCACCCTCTCCTAGCATTACCTCCTCTGTTTCTACCGCAGGGGGCAACCACACTGTCACTGAGATCACTCCTCACGATCCATTATATTCCCGTCGTTTCCAATGCGACGAAGAAATACTAGAAGAGATACAATTCCCAGACTCTCCCTGGGACACACTACATCATCGTGCACTCTTCCTTCCACAGGAAGCCCTCATGCCTCCTAGCCACAATCCCATTTACGCGGTCGAAACCAAAGACTTTATCCCATCAGGGCCTATTGATTGGTTCAACAATCCCATTCCTGCACCCAACGCTTTTGAATAAGGTAATCTAGCTAACATTTCCCCCACCATTAAAATCAACATTTCCATCAAACCGGGCATCATCAAAGAAATCATCATTGGCGTTGCTTGCACTCCTCAGGAAATCACTGCATACAAAGCCCTCTTCCAGGAATTTAGGGATATCTTCGCCTGGTCATACAGAGAGATGCCTGGCCTTGACCCCTCTATCGTCGAACATCGCATCGACACTTGGCCCGACATCACACCAGTTCGCTAGAAGCAACAACTGCTACACCCATCCAAGGCCGCGGCTATCAAAGCCGAAATTGACAAATTGCGTACGGCCGGATTCATTTACCCCATTGCTTATACATCATGGGTTTCCAACCCTGTTCCCGTCGACAAAAAACAGGGATCTATCCGCGTTTGCACCGAATTTTGCGATCTCAATAATGCATGTCCCAAAGACAACTTACCTATGCCTTTTATCGACCAGATTATCGACGATTGCGCTGTCCATCAGGCTCTCTCCTTTATGGATGGATTCTCAGGCTACAACCAAATCCAAATTCACCCAGCCAATCACTACAAAACTGCATTCATTACCCCGTGGGGTACGTTTGCATATCGTGTCATTACCTTCGGCCTCAAAAATGCCAGTGCAACTTTCCAGCAGGCCATGACATACATCTTCCATGATCTGGTAGCAATCATCCTCGCCTACTTGGATGACCTCACCGCTCGATCCAAGAAGCGTACCCAACACCTCGAAGATTTACGAATCATATTTCAACGGTGTCGTCAATATAACATCCGCTTGAACCCTCTCAAGTGTGTTTTTTGCGTCACCACAGGACGCCTCCTCGGTTTTATTGTTTCACAAAGCGGTATCACCGTCGACCCACTCAAAGTCCAAGCCATCACCGAAATTCCACCTCCTCGGAATTTGCGACAACTACAGAGTCTACAGGGCAAAGCCAACTTTCTTAGACGCTTTGTTCCTGATTATGCTATACACGCACATGGTTTCCTTCACTTACTACGTCACGACATCCCTTTTCATTGGGACAACTATGCCCAACAGTCGTTTGACGACCTGAAAGCAGTGCTTTCCAATGCACCTTTGATCAGTGCACCTGACTACAATCGCGACTACATCCTCTACGTATCAACATCAGCTGTATTAGTAGCCGGTGTCCTCGTCTAGCTCAGAGATGACAATCGTGAACATGCCATTTACTATGTCAGTAAGAACCTCTCAGGACCACCCTTGAAGTACAAACATGAAGATAAACTCACTCTTGCAGTTGTCCTCGCAGTCCAGAAATTGCGTCACTACATTCTGCTTCGCACCACCAAGGTCGTCGCAGATTCCAACCCTATGCAATATTTGCTCATCCGTCGGCAAATTAATGGCAAATTCGCTTGATGGATCATTATCCTTCAGTAATATGACCTCAAGTTCTCAACACCTAAGAGTAATAAGGCCCTCATTCTCACCGAACTTGTCACGACCCTTCCCTCTGACACACCCAGTGCCCCCGTCAATACTGACTTTCCTGACAAACATCTCTTTTACATCGCTTCTGATGATCCTTGGTATGGCGACCTTCTCATCTACCTACGAACTCAAAATTTCGGTAACCACCTATCACGAGATGATCGTCGGTGCATTCGCCATCAGGCCCCCCGCTATCTCCTCATAGGTGACATCCTATATCGGCGGGGCGTTGATACCATTCTTCGTCGTTGCCTGACTATTGACGAGGCCGACAGAGTCTTAAACGACTGCCACAGCGGCGCCTATGGGGGCCATATTTCAGGCATCGCCACGGCTCAAAAGATTATCTAGGCCGGTTACTTTTGGCCTACCCTGTTTCATGATTGCATTCATGCCGTGAAACAATGTGAGCAATGTCAGCTCTATGCCAACAAAGCCCGCGCTCCCCCCACTCTTCTTCACCCTGTCATTACTGCAGGCCCCTTTTGTAAATGGGGCATTGACTTTATGACCTGTAATCCCCCCTCCAGCAACGGTCACAAATACATTGTTGTCGCTGTCGATTACTTCACCAAATGGGCTGAAGCCATGCCCACCTTCAACAACACTGCTGACACTGCAGCGCGTTTTTTCTTCAACCACGTCATATCCCGGTTCAGAGTACCACTCCAACTAGTTTCCGATCACGGGAAACATTTTAGAATGAGATCTTCGTCAAACTCTCATCTCGGTTAGGCTTCTCTCACGAGTTTGCCTCACCATACTATCCTCAGTCAAACGGACAGGTCGAGGCAGTGAACAAAGTCCTCAAGACCATGTTACAATGCACGGTTAATAAACATAAAACCAATTGGCATCATATGTTATTTTCTGCGCTATGGGCTTATCGAACGGCTGTGAAGACCGCCACGGGTTTCACGCCATTTCACTTAGTCCATGGGGTCGAGGCAACTCTTCCCATCGAGTGCAAAATTCCCACCCTTCGCACCGCAATTGAGATTTTACCTAACACTGCTCCAATGGAGCAGCACTTGCTGAACTTGGAGTCTCTGGATGAGGATCATCGATCCTCATTACAGAACAACGAGGCAGCTAAAAAATGATCCAAAGCTACCTTTGACCGCCGTGTCAACCTTCGCTCATTTTGCGAAGGGGACCTTGTCCTCGCCTACAATATCGCTCATGATACCTTTGGCCACGACAAATTCAAATCACTTTGGCATGGCCCTTACATCATCCAACATTGCCTCACCAAAGGCGCATACATCCTGGCCTCCCCTGAAGGCCTCACGCTCAAAGAACCCGTCAATGGGTTATACCTCAAGAAATTTTATGCTTAAATGTAGTCACGCTACTTTAGGTTATTTTTCTTTTCTAGCGTTTTTAATCTTTTTTCCCTCATCTAAACTATCCTTTGTGCTATTGACAGATGACTCCTCCACCAGCTTACCACATTGGTTACGCCGACGGCGCCAACCGTTGGACACAAAATCTCGCTTCGACTGCTTGGGCTCTCTACACCCCTTCACATGAACTGCTACATTCCAGCGGCATCTGTTTAGGACCAGCAACCAATAACCAAACCGAATACACGGCTGTCATTGGCCTCCTGACCGATGCCCAACATCATCATATTCGTCACCTTAGCATTTTCCTCAACTCTCAACTGGTCATTATCCAACTCAACAATGTATACCATGTCCGCGATCTGTGCCTCTTTTGCAAATACCTGTAGGTTAGATTATTATCTCAACATTTTGATTCCATTACATTTACACATATTCCAAGAGAATTGAATCAAACAACAGATAACATAGCTAACATGGTGCTAGATTGGCATATATCACATCAATCTACACATACATAAAACATCTCATATATCCTGTCACAGCATATAGATAGAATCAACACACAAAACACATGTACAACACATTTGGATCCACAAAACATGTATACTCATATATATATATATATATATATATGCGGGCCCCTCAGGCCACCCGAATGTTTACATACACAAAAATACATTGGCCCACAAGCCCGTGCCACATCATGGTACAAAAATCGGCTCACCAACCTATCAAATCAGTATAAAAAATACATCATACAATCAGGGGGCCTCCAGCGCACCCCCAGCTGCCCCTCCCTCAGGAGGAGGTGGTGGCCCACCCCCACCTGCCCCAGGTGGTGGTGGTGGAACATCCGCAGGACCACCCTGCCTAGGCGGCAGGCGTCCACTCGTCATCGTAGCAAGCACAGTCTCTCTCTGCATGATCGACCGCCATGGTGGTGGTAACCCGATGCACTGCTCCAGGAACTCCTCATCCTGGATGCGGGTCCACATGCCCTCAGGCACATCTCGAAACACCGTCCCAAACCTACAGAGTATATCATCCAACTCCCCTTCGGCTGCCGCCGGAGGAGCATGAGATGACCCCACACCAGGGTCATCAAATCAGTTCCTCCTCGCCGGTCTCCCGGGCTCTGCTGGCACCCCCGCAGCCTCATCCCGTGGCCGCCTCTCTCCACGTGGAGGTCACCCCTCTCGCTGCACCGACGGTCTATATAACTCCACCTCATGCCCGCGAGGTGCCAAATCTGCACATGCACCAAACAAGCAACAACTGATGATATCAGTGTCTATACATAAAACATATGCACTGGTATATCAAAATCACAACATAAATCAAAACATACAAATACTCCACATACCTCGGTGATCAAAAACCTCCCCAGGAGGCAGTACCATATCTAGATCCCCCCGGAAGTCCACCCCGGCATAGGGGAACTGGAGTATAACCTGCGGCATTTGCTGCCATATCTGCGCTGCCTGTGTAGTAAAGTAATGTCCACCTTCACCACCGCCGTGGCGAACCAAAATCTGTGACCACCGCCTCAAGCGCGGCTCTCGTACCCTTGGTGCCTCTAGCAACACCCTCGAGCACAACATCGGCACCCTCTCCAAGAAGAAGGCCACCAGGATGGAGCCAAATGCAAACTCCCCAGTGCCTCTAGATCGACAATGGTCCAGCTGCGCAATCATCTGTGCATGTAGGGTCGGCCCCCAGGCGAACCGCTCACGGCCCACCACCACCCTCTCCATCAGGAACAACTCACCACCACTGATCCGGTGGGTCACTCGTAACCCATACACCTGCACTATCATCGCTGCTACGCAACGATGCAGTAGGGCATCTATCCCACTGATGCTCATTGCTGTCCCAGTCATATAATGCTCGCCTGAGCAGTATCGCTCGACGACATCCCGCAGATGCATATCTCTCGGCAGCACAGGATCTGCCAGCAACGGTGTTCCCCGGAAGGGGAGCCCAGTCAAGAAATAAATGTCCTCCACTGCAGTGAAGGCGATCTGCTCTCCTCGCACGAGGAAGCAGTGTCAATCGGGGCTCCACATCTCAATCAGAAACTGGAGCAAATACTCCTGGGCCCATATCAAAGGGCACTCAAAAAACTTTAGCAACCCACTGGCTGCTAAAGACGCTCGAACTGCAGGCCTTGCATGAGCCACAGCATCTTGCAGCTGCGACCAATCCCGCTCGCGCCACCGCACATCCATGGTCACTGCTCACCACCTGCACACAACCCAAAGTCCTATATTAGCTTAGGCAATCATCCAAGACATCAAATAAGCTAATTTTTCACCCTGAAACCTTGCCTCAAAGGCGCGGTTTTACCACCCACAGGCGTGCACACATGCGCACCTGTTCACTATACAAGCGTGAATGCGCGCGTGCCTATTTTTCCCACAGGTGCGCTCATGAACGCGCCTGTTCACAATACAGGCGCACTCTAGGGTGCACCTGTTTTTCCCACAGGCACGCTCGTGAGCACGCTTGTTCACCCCACAGGCGCGCACTCATGCGCACCTATCCACCTCACAGGCGCGCCCCTAAGGTGTGCCTTAAATTTCTACTCACACACACACATGCACGCTTATTCAGTGTACAGGCGCACACTCATGCGCGCCTTCCACTGAGTCACCCGCGCATGTGGGCCCACCCTCTACCCAAAAACCCCCTAAAACTCCCGTACGACCCCCCGTACCTACCCTGCCCAAAAATTGGAAACCTATAGCTATGCAGGATGTTCAGACCACTAACCTGAAACTCGCACGCCGTGAATCGGATGCCTCGTGCTCTTGGAATCACTCAATCTCCTATGGATCTGCTCGGAAACTCACTGTAGCAGCAGGTACAAATGAGGTGGCAATGTGGGCCCTACAGCTATATATAGGCCTTTTTGCCAAACTTCCACTCACCATTCCGGGAGACCACGGTGTCCATTTTTCGAACCGTCTTCAGCCACGAGATTAGCGTCCCGTCGCCTACATCACGGCTGCCCCTGGGTCACTTTTCATCCTGGGCCCTCGGGGCACCCTTTTTTAATATCACGGTCAGGTACGCACATGCATAGTCACATTTGTCAAATACATGCTCATATCTTCCTTTCTCTTCAGATATTGTTCACTTTGGGTATTTGGTTGTTCTGTGTGCAGGTACTTGATCATCATCCCTCAACAACATTCCTTCAGGTATATACTCAGCACTGGCATGTAATCTCTCCCTCTGTATTGCATTTACATTTCCAGTCACACCCTCTGATATTGGTCTTTAGGATACCCATCCCCGGCTCTGTAGTACTCACACCTCCATTTGCATCTTCAGTACTGTCACCCAGTAGCATTCTCACCCACATGAGTTGTCCCAGTCATAGCACCTTTTGGCACTTTTGACACTCATGTTGTTCTTCATCACCCTTTAGGGATGGGAGTCCCAGTCGTCTTTCATCATGTTGCGGATTAACCACATACTTCTTCTCTTCATTTTGCTAGCTTCCCATATGGACTCCCAGCACATCTCTTTATGGTTATGTTCTTTTTTACCTGCGCCTTCGCAGGATCATGAACCCACCATTTCATCCACCATCAATTTGCCCGTCTGCAAACCTACCTTCGTCTCACCTACCTCATACAAAAACTTGCCAATGGGGTCCCCACCCTTCACCAGTTTTCCCAGAAATTTCTGCCTCCCTGGGGCACTCATTTCACACTGGGGCACCCGTTTCTGTATTTTGTACATCTTTCCCACATTTATTTATTATTTCTTGTACAAACGCCTTTTATTTCCAGTCTTTGCTTTTGTCATCCCTATTGGCGACCTACTTTCCTTTTTTGGCCACATGCAACCCATGTCACCCTTGGTTGGATCATTACTTCTCATTTACCCCCACCGGCATCATCTATCTCTTCAGAGTACTACCCAGGTCACTTACCTTTATCCTCTGAATTTGTTCACCTTGTCCCGCCTCTGGCACAACTTATCCCTGATCTTGTCATCCCCCTAACACTTGATCTTGTCACACGGTTATGGCCACGCCTTCTATCATGCACCCTCCAACCAATGGCAGTCTGGAGTCTTCCCACTTTTTGACTTCGTCCATGTACCTCTACCACTTCCTCACCACAGTAGATTCCGCGAAGCCCTTTGCTTCTGGGAGTCGCATCCTCCTTTTGTCGACATCAACACACTTTTCCAGAAGGACGGCAGTATCTTGATTCTCATTTTCCATTTAAATGAGAGATCTCAGATGGCACAGGGGGAAACACCATTGCTCCCTGATGTCATTGACCCCCATAAGATTCGACGCCAACACTTTCTCATGTTGCGGTGGGTCTTACTTTGCGACTATTACAGTTTTCATTATCAGTTGTCGAAGACCTCTGAACTTGGTCGGGCCACCAATGCCCACATCACCGTCGCTGTTTATTTTCGCAACCATTACCTATGGTTCAGAGTATGTTCCTTTGCAGCATTGTCTTCTGCCTTTATCATTCCGCCCCCGAGGGAACTGCAGTTGTCTACACCAACATTTCCATCATCTTTTTCAGAGTTACATCACATGAGCATGGGGCATGCCCGCCTCATTTGTACACAGTTGTATATTATTACGCACCTTGTAGAAGGTCAGGTACTACAGGTTCCTTTCTTCTCCAAAGGATCGCTCTACATGGTCCCAGTCTTGCTCTCCCTTACAACACCATTCTCCATAAAGAAACATTGATGGATTTCGGCTATACGTATGCTCCTAACCTCATCCATCAGGGGGCATCTGTTATCACTGAAATTTCGTCCACACTGGGTGACAAGAACTCTGCATCGTCAACACAGGACTGGAGTCATTCATGGCATAAGATTAATTCCACAACATTGAAAAAGGGTCAGAAAACTATACAAAATGACCAAAAAATTGAAAGGCGCTTTACATCATCTGAGTTCGCGCGCGTATGCACATAACATAAATGTACAAAGCGCGCATATGTGCACAAGGCGCGGCTATTGGGCGAAAAACCCGCGCGCCTGCTAAACAACGCATTTATTGAAATTGGTCGGCCTCCCAACCACTAATGGATCAACTCCCAAGTCAATTTGACACCAAATCCGAGCTCAATCCTCATGGTGGGCTGGTCAAAGACCTAATTGTTCCCTAAAGAGCCTCTTTTCACATTCAAAAGAGGTCACATAATAATCCAATGCTTGGCTATAAAAATCCATGAATGACCACCATTTTCTCAAGGAATTCTTTGTATTGTTATGCTGCTGAGATTGCTAAGGACTCATTCTTTGGCAATAAACTTCACAAGTTGCATTTCATAGAGCTATTCACCCCTCACTTGAGTGAATAAGCTTGGAGTTCTTTCACCCACATTTTCATCTTTTCATTGTAAGGAGAGCAAGCTTTGAGGGCCTCAAGAGCCTTCCATTGGAGAAAGAAGGGACCCAAGTCCCCTTTCTTCTTTGTGCCTTTGGATTTCATCAAAAGATCAGCTTATACATTGGTGATATTGGTCCATTTGTCTCTATTTTTCAATTTTTCATATGCTCATAGTTTTAATTAGTTTTAGTTTGATTTTTGTTTATAACTTTGTTGTTTTTCTCTCTAACCTTTTACCTTACAGCTGTCATGCCTAGCAGAGCCCAACTGGGAATGTAAGCACTCTTAATTTGCTCACCTAGTGACGAATTGGGTGCAAACACATAGGTCTGCAGTCCTCCATCTAAAATTTGCTCAAAATATTTGCTGCATACTTCCCCTGCCCAAGAAATATGTGACCCTCTTCCTGCCATACCTCCATACCAAGAAAGTAGTGCATCAATCCAATATCACTCACTTCAAACTCTGCTGCAAGTCCTAGCTTGCACTCAACTATGAGATCCTCGACTCCACTGATGAAAAAGTTGCCCCTAAGGATGAAATAGAGGTTTGGATCAACATCGCTCTTCTCGAAGCCCATCTGAAGCAAGTAAGTGTCTATGTGAGAATACCAAGCTCAGGGAGCTTGCTTCAGTCTATAAATTTTCTTTCTCAAAAGACACACGTGAGTCTCCCTATCACTCACCTCAAACTCCTATAGCTGCTCTATGTACACCTCCTCATCAATAAAGCCATTCAGAAATGTGGTCTTCACATCCATCTGGTGAATGCTCCAACCTATCTCTGCTTCTATGGAAATGATACTCTTGATGGAGGTGTATCTTGCAATTGTTGTGAAAGTCTCGTCATAATCAACTCCCTCAATCTGAGAGAAGCCTTGTGCCAAAAAACAGGCCTCGTGCTTCTCAATGTTGCCATCTGTATCAATCTTGGTCTTGTAAAACCACCTAGAAGTCACAACTAACTTCCCCACTAGACTCAGAACCACATCCGAGACATCATTATGCACAATGGAGTCATACTCCTCTACCATGGACTCTCTCCAAACCTGTTGGTCCACTACCTATGCAAAATTATGTGGCTCTGTATCCTTCATACTCGTCACTAGTGCCAAATATGCTCCCAATCTGATTGGAGGTTTCCTGTCTCTGATATGGTTCTTGGGATCCCCTACATTCTCTCTGGCCTCCTTCAGGGTCTCCTGAAACCATCTAGGTATCCTCTTCCCTAAAGTGGTCAACAGAGAAGTAAGGTCACTAGGCCCAAGAGTGACTACCTCAGGACTCATCTCAACACTCTGAGATCCTGAAGTATATGTTCCATCTAAAGTTTGTACCCCATATGACTGAGCATGCTCTGGCTGTGACCCTGAAGCTATGCATGGTGACCTTGTCACCCCTGATACTGGTGTACATGAGACTTGAGTTTTTGCTCCCTTTGATACTGCAATTAGCACCTCTGCATCATCCTCAACTCCAACTCTCGACTCAAGAGATCTATGAAAATCCCTATCCTCCTCAAATATGAAATCTCTACTCACCACCACTCTATTAAGTGGCAGAATGTAGATGTTATAGGATTTGGACACCTCTGAGTATCCAACTAGAATCCCCTACTAGGTTGTGGGGTCTAGCTTTGTTGTCCTCTTCGAGGGGACATAAGAAAAGGTCAAGCACCCAAAGATCTTGATATGCTCGACATCGGGCCTCTTACTAGTGAAGGCCTCCTCAGGAGTCATCTTCCCCAATATCTTGTGGGGACTCCTGTTCTTTAGGTAAACTGCAGTAGCACATGCCTATGCCCATAAGTACAAAGGAAAACTTTGATCATGCAGCATGGATCTCGCTGCACCAGTAATGGCCCAGTTCTTCCTCTACGCAACCCGATTCTGTTGGGGGTTGTAGGGTACGGTATTCTATCTTATAATTCCATGTTGGGCATAAAATTCTACAAATTGTCTCGAGGAATACTCTCCCCCGTTATCTCACTGTAAGGCTTTGATCCTCTTTCCCGAATGGTTCTCCATAAGAGCTCTGAACTCTTTTAACCATGTGAAGACCTCACTCTTGGCCTTCAGGAAATAGATCCAAGTCTTCCTCGCGTATTCATCAATAAATGTGGCATAGTACTCACAACCACTCAAGGAACTCCAATTCATGGGCCCACATGTGGCCATGTCTACTAAATCCAGTATCCCAGCTGACCTGGTGTCACTATTGGGGAATGATGCCTTGGTAAAATTTCCAAGAACACACCTTCTACAAACATCTTGATGCTCTATACTGATCTATGGCACTCCAGTCACAACCTCTCTCAGTCCTTCGAGAGCTCCATGATGTAGGTGGGCCATCCTATGATGCCATAACTCACAACTCTGTCTGATGTTGTCGCTTCTCGCTGTGAATGCATGAAGTGGCTGAAAAATCAATTTGAACATTTTCCCATCCCTCACTCCAATCTCCTATCCTGAGGCAAGTGAAGACCCCCAAGGATGAATGAGTACCTCAGTGCCTCTGAATGTCACCTCAAGACCTCTATCCTAGAGGGTGGAAACTGAAATCAAATTCTTCTTCAGCCTAGGGACATAGAGAAAACATCTGAATGATATAGGTGGCATGTTATCTCTCTGAAAGGTAACTGTGCCAATCCCAACAACTCTAACCAATGTTTCATCTCCAAGAGCTATCTCCATTCTGAACTTGGTGTCTCTGAGATCAAAAAAGTCCTCTCGAACTCCAGTCATATGTCTTGAAGCCCCACTATCAATATACCATATATTGGGTGTCGTCTCAACTGAAGTGCAGCATATGATGAAAGCACACTCTCTCTGAAACTATGTCTGAAAATTTGCCTCCTCTGTTGTAGTTGTGGTACCACCCCTCTTCTTCTTCTTGTTCGAACACTATCTAGCATAGTGCCTGAACTTCTTACAAACACAACACTTCACTTTGCTCATATCTCTCTTCTGACCACTACGCTAACCATTTATTCTCTCTCCTTCACTCCCTTGTGGTTGGTCCCCAAACTTTGGACCCTATTGGCCCCCACGGTTGGACATCTTCTTGCCCTTTTTCCAAAGAGAAAGTTCCTCCTCACCCTGACCAATCTATTGTTGTTTATGTTGTCGTTGTCCAGAAGCCTCTGTTGCAAGCCTAATATCCTTCTAGACAAAGTCATCCCACATCCTCTCCCATGTAGGCATGACCTCCCTGGAAACAATGCCATGTACAAATGGACCCCACGGTTTGGTGAAGCTATTCATAGCTTGCCTCACCAAATATTTAGGATGAACAACCTCTCTAAGGGCTCCAAGCTCATCTTTGATATGAGTGTAGTGACCAAGGAATGAAGTTACCGACTCATACTTGAGCATGTGAATGCCCTTGATTCGGTCATGAAGAACCATCTTTCAGTTCTCATTGGAGCTCTCATACAACATGCATAGAGATGCCCACATCTTGTATGCACAAGTCTTCCCCATCAAATGGGGTATGATATGATCATGAACTATGTCACAAATGGTCCTCTTTGCCTTTTTGTTCCTTTTCCCAAACTCTGGCACCAAGATCGGAGTAGTGACAAAAATGGGGGGAACAATTGCCTCGACTATGTCCCATAGCTCGAGGTCCTCTAAGACAAAGATCATCCTCGCCTTCCAAGGAGACCAATTGCTAGCCCCTGCTAGCCTATCCTCAACTCGCATTTGATATGTTGACATGTCTGCCAAACTCTACTCCCAACTAATGCTCACACTACCAAGGAAAAATGTTTCCTCACTCCTGTCAATATAGGTGTGAAAATACACAAGTGTAATCTGACCTCACTCCTAACAAAATAGGTGTGAAAAGAGGTCGATCAACTCATCCTCACTCCTACTCCGTAGGTGTGACAAGATACCGATGACAAAGTGCCAAAACTGCCCAACTGTGCTCTACAAAAATCTTCCCTCTAACTACCACTGAATGAATCAATGGTTGTCCCACAAAATTCTGCCAAGAAGATGTATATGATAGCCAACAATGTGTTGTTTGAACTACTCAAAAATTCAGCCACCTTAGCTCTGATACCTTGAAGATTTTCAGTTCCTATCAAGCTTTCCAACTAATTTTGTCTTTGACCACAGATTGGCTCTAAGTTTCAACTGTTATGTATATGTTTGCTATTGTTTTAGGACAGCCAACAGTCCAAGAACTTCTTGCTGATTTGTTATGGTTGTACTTGCAATTTTAGGTTCTCTAGCATGTAATTTTAGTAACCAGAAGTTAGCACATGCATACTAAAATAATTACAACACACCTAAAGATCTTTACAACTGAAAATAAGTAGATCTAAAAGACTAACACATGCATTTTTGTACACAGGTTTTTTTGGTCAACATGACCCTAGATAAAACCCCCCTGGGGAAAACCAGTTTTGAATATATGTCTATATATGAGGAAAGAATATGGTGGAATATAGAAAGTACAAATTATATATGAACCTGATACAATAGCAGCCTGATCTAGGCTGAAACACAAGTCCAAAAGATCCAAGTGCACCCTAGGAAGGTGTGCCCCACATACAATCTCTCAAATCCACCAAAATTGCTCCATAAGCAAACTGTGAGCTCAGATCTGGAAACCCCTCCACAGGAATGAAGCTATGTTGGATGGCCTCCCTCTACAACTAATCTCACTGCAATCTGAGGACTAGAGTTCCTCCCCACAACTGATACGCCCTCACAAGAAAGTGCGCCCTCCACAGTAGTGAGACCTCCTTAGTAAATAAACAAGGCTAGAAGCTGAATGCCTCCCTCCATGAAAGCATGCACCTAATATCAAGCCTCCTCATGCAACAAACCTCATCTCAATTCTCCAATTCTTCCTCTCCAACTGAGCAAATGAAGAATGAATGTCTCCTTCACCCTTTGCGCCCCTCTTGAACCTCCAAAAGAAAACCTAAGAAAGCAATGGATGAGATCATCTCATCTCCGATCTAATCAATGGTTGAGATCTACCCAAAAGTATCTAAGTCAATAACCCACTTTGGGTTAAGTTTCCTAAGTTCGGTTTATGTCTCTAATTCACCCACAAAGTGAATTAATAGTCATTTTAGGCATAAATGACTAAATTTCACTTTTGCTTAAAACTCCTAAGTCAAAGTGAAATTAGATGAAAATACAAGTCACAAAGTGTATAGTCCATCCCAAATGTGTCAAGGAGAGAAGAAACACATGGGAAACACCTCCCAAGGTACAAAACTCAATAGATTGAAATTGTTGACAATGCCACACCCCCAACTGTACACTATCGGTTGGTTGAGCCAGGGACAAGACCTTCTTGTCCACTAGAAATGCCACCTATCCTATGGAATCAAGCACTTCAAAGATGTGATACTGTGTGATGTTGTCCCACTTGAAGTTTGTGATGTACTTTTAGGACAACCTTATATGTGGAAACATCATGATGTTCACAAATCCTGGCCTGTAGCATCATTGTTACCTTGGAAGGTCAATCCTATAGGGTACCAAAGGTAGTTTTGACTACTGCAAATTCATTGATCTTGGAAAAAAAATGCCTAAAGGTAATCTCTCAAATGAAAACGTTTGTCCTCTTCTTGGTTCAATCAAAAGGTTAGCAAAATATCACTGCGACCACCACAAATTTAGCATAGGGTCTCTCTACATAGCAGAAGCAGGTGGAGAAGGTGGTATAGGAATATAGAGACATATTCGCATTACCCATAGGAGTGCCTCCACACTATCAAGTCAAATATCAAATTGACTTGATACCTGGGTCTCCCTTACATAATGGTCCCATATAAAGATACTCCCTTCTTGAGAATGAGGAAATAAAGTGTCAAATTCATGAGCTCATCTAAAAAAAATTTTCCATTTATGTTTCCCAAAGGTCGTGAAGGTGTTATTTCATTGTGGTATGAAATGATACTTCATCCAATTCAGTTGGTTTCCCTTCCATGAGCACCTACAAGTATCTCATTTGTTTGAGACAATGCATATTGGAAAGAATGTCACATAATGCTTATGGAAAATTTTAGATGGGAGGAATAGCAAAGACAAATTGCTAAGTGACATTGAGGAAGACAAGGCATTCCAAAATTTGACTCACTCTTATAGTGATGGACAACCAAACAATCTTCCATGGTTATTAACAAAGCAAGAGAGCGATGTAGTAAAAAGGTTATACAAAAGATTTAATTTCCCACTAATTTTGCTTCGAACATAAATAATATATTAATGAAGCAAGGTGATTTTGGTGGTGCAAAAACTCACGATTGGCATACCTTTATTAAGGTTTGAAATTTTATATAATTTGTCATCTTATGATATATACATTATTTGTTAGTAATATATTTGTTTCTAATCAAAATTAAACTATAATGCTTCCTTGCTTGTTACAATGTGTTCTACCACTAGGTCTAGCAAAAAACTTTAACAATAACATAAAACATGTTATATATTATCTTAGTAAGTACATGAAGTAAGTAAAACATTACAATTGAAATGTTAAGTATAGAACTTGTCAGCATTTGATTTACCTACATTCTATAATTGAATGTTGACACATGCGATTTCTTTGCACTTTTAAGTGGTCATCTAAATAAATCCATAAATAAGATGTCAAGTATTAGAAGAGAGAAATATTGCATCTAATGTGTGAAAGTAAAAAGAATATACCTCCAATCTTTTTTCAATGCACAATAACATTACCTCATACGTTGAGTCGAGGAGTTTGAAAATATGTGGACTTGTACACAAAAGGTCAACATTGTTGGTGGAGAGGCACTTGAATGCATTGAAGGATTGTTTTAGACTAATATCATGTCCAAAGGGCTCAACAGTTAAAGCTTATATGGTATGTTGGTTCATGGTGTATTTTAGTGAATATTTACCCTAAGTAGTGGGTGATAGTAATATGCCTCTCCTTTGGGATGTCAATTCCACCAACAAATTCGAAGGGGAGGTGTTCTTGAGGAAAGGTAGATGGAGAAAAGTCAAAAGTATTAGATTTTACTATAATCATTATCTTTGTACATATATTTTTAATCTCGTTTGATACCTAAATCTATTTTTATTTCATCATCCATGTAGTGAAGACTGGGATGCAATGCATTTATACATTGCAAATAATCATGACTTGATGAAGGTATGGATAGAACGATGTAAATAAGTCTACCATAGTTTATTAAGTAGTGGGGTGGTAGAGTTGATTAGAGGATATTAGGTGGATAATGATTCAAATATGACATCAAAGGAAATTGATATAATATATTTTGCAAAAGATAGAAATGTAATCATTTCTCATTGATTTTTACTTTTTAATTCTCATTATTGTGTTGGTTTTTTACCCCTCAAATTATATCGTACAATATTTATCAATTGTTGATGATGAATTTATAACATCTCAACCATCTAGGTGAAACATCACAAAGTTGGATGATAAGAACATGTTGGCAGCCATTTTGCAATTCTTATTTTTTCCTTATAAGCTGCCTACATAAGGGTTTTGAACCCTCAATACTCATCGCAATTTTTTTAAACAAAACGACACTATTATCTTTGGCTTTCGCACACCTTCCTTTCGTTTTCATTTTCACGACTGCAAGCGTGAAAACCTTGATATGGAACTCATGTTGATGGCATTAAAATCATCTCTGGATTGTTATGAATCCTTTTGTTCATGTGGTCATTTCACCTCTAACTCAATAATAGTCATACATTTGTCAAAACACCAAACCTTTATTCACTTTGCATTTTTGTTAATATGGTTTCAATTTATAAGTTCATGATGTAATGATTTGATGTGTCTTTGATTAAATCCTTGGTGCAATGGTTTAATAAAACACATTAACTTTGTGATTAAATCCTTGGTGCAATGTTCGATATAGTGGTTTCTTTCAAATCATACAAATGCTATTGTTGATTTAACATTCACACCGATTTTTTTGGTTATGAACACTATGGTTTTCAATGGTTATTCGTTTGACATGTTGTTTACATTGTTTGATATACACCAAAACTGATTTGAATGAAACTATTACCAAGGTGTCATCAATTGTACATGCCAACATGATGGTTTTGCATGGTTTCAATTCACTCCACCACCCTCGCACGCATAAGCATTAACGTCTGCCTTGCACTTTGGGCTGCCTCTGCTTGTTTTGGGAAAACCTGCAGGAAGTTGGTCCTGTGTCTACCTTGTCTAACCCCCTCACTGATTACCCTATTAACTATGTGCTCTTTGCTATGGCTCCTGTAGTGTGCATAGAACTCAATGGTGTCCAAATGTTGTTGTTATTTGATAACGCTCATGAGGACCTGGAGAGTAATGGTTGGTTGGTTTTCATTCAAAAATTTGAGGGTTTCAACCTCACGGTCGCTCAACAATTTGCCCTCACATTCGATGGATGCAGGGCCAAAGTTGGGGACATCCAACTCGAATTAAATGAAAAATTCCTTAGCTTAGCCACTGGTCTGCCAGCCAAGGGGCAGAAATGGTTTAAGAATTCGAAGGTGGATGAAGTGCCATGGCCGCTCCTGTTTACCTCAAGGAAAATTATCAGTTGTGACAAAGGTATGCCAGTCACAGCCCTTAAGTCTAGGTGGCATGATTTGTTGGCCATTATCAAGAAATTCATTACATGCGAGGGTAGATACGGTTTAGTTTTTCTTTACCATCTCCGGCTGCTTATGAATTTCATAGATTTTCCTTTGAATATGTCACATTTCCTTCTTCCCAGTCTGTATAAAATGGCTAAACGTTACAAGAGGGAGAAGGTCGACTCTATCCTCTTCCACCACTGTTTGATTAAAATTGTCATAGTCCATCATTTGAGGTTGAATGGAGACTGTTGGGAAGCTTTCTTGTTGAGTAATGGCTTTGCCACTCCTGAATTTGGTCAAGTGGACAAAACTATGGTCACTGAAACCCTTGTCGGGCCTGTCGTTCCCCCTCCTACCCTCCTACCCACTGTTGAACCCTTGACCTACCCGAACGATGACCTACCCGACACCCTGCCTGACTCATGCCTAAAGGACAGTGTTAAGCCTAGTAGAAGGCCTACAAGAAAAAAGGGCAAGGGTAATACCGATGTCAATAGAAAGGGTAAGAAGGTTGCACGTTGGATATCTAGGTTTGCTTGCAATAAACCCAAACAAAACACGGATCAGAAACCTATTGTTTTGAGTGAATATTTAGATTCTGAAATCGAGTGATTTTTTACCAAGGAGTACCCATACTCACACGGCCTTTGTTCTGTCAAGCCCTATGACTACGTATCCAACCTCCCACTGTGCCTTAAGGATGACCCCAACTTCCCCGGGATCAAGTTTGATAATGGAACCCCTGGTAATTTAAAAGATTCTTCACCTGTAATGACACGGCCTGATCAACCACAGTGGAATGAATGCAAATCATGGCTCGAACGATACTATACAGATGTCCCTCTGTTGTAATCCTGAATCAAGTCCTTGGAGGACCGGGTGACTATGTTGACCAAGGAAAATGATAGACTGCAAGCTAACGATAAGAGGCAAAATACCACAGGCTCTGTCATGTTCAAAAATTTTGAGGCAACCACTGGCATTGTTAATTCAAAATTAGCCTGACCGAATCGTATCCCTAAAGCCAAGGTATGATATTTCAACAATTATTTTAGAATGATTTTGTTTATTTTTAATTAGCATAAACGATTTTGTTGGTTTTGAATTAGCATAAACGATTGTGTTTTCTTTGAATTAGTATAAAAGATTTGTTTGATAAATCAAATATATTTCTGTTTTGATTGAATTGATTCAATACAATTCTATTTGTAAATATGACTAGCTACAGAATCGTGAGATTCTATAGCTAGTCATAAAATTTGAATTTTTGTTGATTTTACAATTGAGCATTATCTAAAATTGTTGTTTTTTTTTGCATCTACAGGTACACACAAATTTCAATGGGAATTGGATCTGTTGTGGTATCTTTGAATATGTTGTTTCTTTACACAATTTTGGATTAGGCTGTTAGTCTTAGATAGGAATAGCAATTTGGGAGATTGTTCCCATATTTTTTGCAAACAGTTTTTAATGATTTCCACAAGGAATGTTTCATCATGTGGCCTTTATATACTTATTATTTTTTGTAAACAAGCCATCACTGTTGGGAGAACAGAGACTATGGACTGATGATTATACAGACTCGAATGAAAGTGGATTTTTTGTACAGCGTTAGCTTCAATTTATCTTACTTTTGTTCAAGTTTTTGTGCATTTTAATTTGTAATCAAATTATTGACTACTTTAGATATCAAGATTTGTTACAGGTTGATGTGATATGATTTAATGTATTGTCCATATTTGATGTATCTCATTTTACTTACGAAAATTACCCTGTTTTAATTTAATGAATAGAAGGTTAATCTTCTTTGCTAAATGAGTAGTCATGTACAAATATTCGCACTGGGATTTATCTAAATGTGATGATCTGTAAAATATAAAATTGTTGTTGCTATATCTCTTGTTTGTTCTGTCATTCATATTCAAGAGCATTGCTGCTTCCTGTTTACGAGAAGCTTTTTGCAAAATCTGGTGCAGGTTTCCCCCATCAAACAACTAAATCGAGTACTGTGCACATGACAAATAGGAAGTGCTACCTCAAGTCAGTTTGTTATTTGCAATTTAATAGTCAAGTAATTTGAGAATTCTTTGTAGTTTAGATAGATATATAGTACATATTATTATCTTCTTTTCTTAGTTAGATAGCTGTTGTTTCCTTTCTTTTTCATAAAAGTTATAAAAATCCAAAAATAATAGCTTCGTTGTCATAAGACAATTCACAGATGATTTTGCAGATTTTGATCAAAATTTGCATTTTGTAAATACTGTATATATAATAGAGATTTAATTGTATTGATAGCTAAACATTTAATAAGTATAATTACTGTTTTATAAGATTAGTTAGTAAACTGTATATATATTTTAGATTTGTATATAGTTTGTAGTAGTTTTTTTTCACTTAGATTAGTTTCTTTAGCTTAGTTTTTTCACTTTCCTGGGACTTAGATTAGCTAATGGAGCTGCTAAACCCATCGTAGTGGATTAATCCAAATGGATTGGGTTATTTAGAAAACCCCAGACTGGATCCACCCCTCTAGTTGATGAGCGGTCAATTTTGCCCGTCAACAAATGGTGCTAGAAGGAGGGCATGAAAATTATTAATGGCATGAAGTGGTCGTAAGACTCCTCCACCACCCAACCGCTCACCTATAGTGACAATAAGTCATTCAAATGAAAACATCATCCCTCAAACAACAACCACATCAAACGATGATCTACGGATCACAGTTGAACCAGTAACCCCAAATCCTACAGGTGGTGACATACAAGAGATTGTTCGCCAATCTCTCTAAGAACACATAGTGCCTTCACTCGTTTAAGACAACCAAATTGACCTTTGGACCAACCATTAGATTTCTCTGATATTAGAGAACAACTTGGAGGCACTAACCTCACTTTAAACCCTACAAATCCAACCCTCACTCCTGCTACAGGAGGATCTGGAATACCACCCTCACCACCTCCATCATCCCCTTCTTCTTCTAGAGAAGACTCTTTTGATGAAGGCAGTTCTTCTTCCCAGCCTTCCACACCACCCAAACCAATGGCCAACCAGAACAATCCTGCTAGACCCTGGCTCGACCAAGATGCAGTAGCCGAACCTGGGCCTCAGCATCCCTTACCCAAACATCCAGAGAAGTGGCTCCCCAAGTTTGACCCTGACTCTAAACAGATCACCGAAGATCACATTAAAATTTTTATGTTAGCCATTAGACTCTGTAATGTCGAGCACGAAGACATAGTCTGTAGGTTGTTTCCCTATACTTTGGAGGGAAATTCCTCTACTTGGTACTTTGCCTAGCAACCCCATACGATCGTGTCATGGGAGAAGTTTGAATCCTGCTTTCTTGAGAAGTTTGGAGACGATAAGTCCCCAGAAGTTCTAGTCATGGAGATTTCTAGTTTAATAATGAACCCCAAAGAGAAAATCAAAGACTTTAACCAAATATTCTTAACACTAAAGAACCGAATCCCTACAGATTCGATGCCTGCTGAGAATCTTATCATAGAATACTATACTAAATCCTTACACCAAAGTATAACCATTTGGGTAAAGCGATCTAAGAAAGCCACGTTGTTAGAGGCCTTTGAAGAGGCCAGTCAGATTGAGAAAGACATCCTTAGATTAAAAGACACTACTAGCAATGAAATAGAGACTAGTTCATCTTCCAAAAAGAAAATCGAAATCCTCCCTAGACCTGCTCAAAATAAAACACAACCTGAAAGCTCAGATTTAGAAAACTTAACGAAAGTCGTTCAAAAACTGTTAAATCAAGTTATAGATTTGAAAAGGACAGCTGAAGAATCTTCTTCGAGCAATGGGCCTTACAAACACCTGTTTAGGAAGCCTTTTCCCACCAACCGACCTAATTCAAATACCGAGGGCCTAAATCTAGAAAGCCTGCAATTCACCATTCAAACAATTCTAGAATCCTAGGATAACTTGATGCCGCCTGAGATCCCTAAGGAAGTAGTTGAAAAAGAGACAGTTGAATAAGAAGAATCTTCTCCGAACATTTTTGGACACTTCTCGGATAGCATTTTTCAAGCTAATTTTGAGACAGTACATCCCTACAATACTAGGAGTAAGACAACAAACAAACCTTCTTCTGAAAACACTATGACTTTGCCCCCAAAACACTCTAAACTAGCTGAGACTAAACAGAGTCATGTAAACCCAAACTTAGATTATGATTTAGTTGAAGATCTAAAAAAGTTAAGGGCTAACATTTATGTTTATGAATTATTAAAATTTCCATTTCTGCTACAAAAAATGTTACAGAATATCGCAGAGAATAGAAAAAAGGGTAATCCAACCTCTAAAAAGGTTTTCGCTTGAGGAAAACCCTGTGTACACTTTGTAAATAATTTTTCTTTGTTTATCTTTTGTTGTTTTGGTTTTGATTTCTCCCTATGCTTATCATTTTTTGCTTTTGAAATACACACACCTGCATTATGAATTGTTCAGACAAAGAAAACAAATTTTTTTTTCTCTGAAATGTCTGCTGAAAAGTTGTCTAAACATCAATTGTGATTTTCTTCTGAAATTTACAGCCATGTTAAGGAAAGCCTGTTGTTTGAAAGGTGTTTATTGATCTCAATCTATAAGCGTGTCATGATCATCCTTTTCTCCTTACGTTGTCCATGTTCCCTAAGGGAATAACTCAGAAGATGTCTCCCTGCCTTCAAAGGTTGGTTTTGTAAACAAACCATCTCTGAATCTTAATGAAGGATAGTTAAAAAATTCTCTCAAAGTCTGTAAAAAATATTTCTAAAATATCATAATTTTCAGCGTCACCCCGCTCAATTATATATCTTTAAAAACCAAACAAATCATTAAAGAGCTATGGGAAGTGCTTGTAAACCCATTAGGGTACTGAACAAGCTCGGTGGTAGTAGGTAAATGCATGCATGATGCCAGGATAACTTCGTCAGGGTACTGAACAGGCCTGCTGGCAGCGAAGCAATGTTGGGTATATGAAAATTCGCAAATATGGAATTTCCTGACCATTAAAATGTCCTTTATTATGATCTGGAACCTCTTGGAAAGATACAGATATCGGAGTGGGTTAAATGACAACCCTGTTGAGGCTATGGACGCCTGTTGGTAGTAGTGGCTCTGTCAACAGTATTGGAGATTTTATCTTTAATATCATGACTCGCTTTTATTAAGACTGTTATCAGTTTTCATCTTTTAAGCACAGCTGGAATTTTTAAGATTGATGATGATGTTTAAAAAAAAATTATGGTTGTTTTTGAGTTAGAGTTATTCTCATTATCCTAATCTGGATTTGTTCTTTTGGCAGAGATAACTGCTTCTACCAGTGTGTCACCATTGTTGGCAACCATTTTGCAATTCTTATTTTTTCATTATAAGCTGCCTACACAAGGGTTTTGAACCCTCAATACTCGTCGCAATTTTTTAAAACAAAACGACACTATTATCTTTGGCTTTCGCACACCTGCCTTTCATTTTCATTTTCACGACTGCAAGCGTGAAAATATTGAGATGGAATTCATGTTGATGGTATTAAAATTATCTCTGGATTGTTATGAATCCTTTTGTTCATGTGGTCATTTCACCTCTAACTCAATAATGGTCATACATTTGTCGAAACGCCAAACCTTTATTCACTTTGCATTTTTGTTAATATGGTTTCAATTTCTAAGTTCATGATGCAATGATTTGCGGTGTCTTTGATTAAATCCTTGGTGCAATGGTTTCATAAAACGCATTAACTTTGTGATTAAATCCTTGGTGCAATGTTCGATATAGTGGTTTCTTTCAAATCATACAAATGCTATTGTTGATTTAACATTTGGACCGATTTTTTTGGTTATGAACACCATGGTTTTCAATGGTTATTCGTTTGACATGTTGTTTACATTGTTTGATATACACCAAAAGTGATTTGAATGAAACTATTACCAAGGTGTCGTCGATTGTACATGCCAACATGATGGTTTTGCATGGTTTCAATTCACTCCACCACCCTCGCACGCATAAGAATTAACATTTGCCTTGCACTTCGAGCTTCCTCTGCTTGTTTTGGGAAAACCTACAGGAAGTTGGTCCTGTGTCTACCTTGTCTAACCCCCTCACCAATTACCCTGTTGACTATGTTCTCTCTGCTATGGCTCCTGTAGTGCGCATAGAACCCAATGGCATCCAAACATTGTTGTTATTTGATAACGCTCATGAGGACCTGGAGAGTAATGGCTGGTTGGTTTTCATTCAAAAATTTGAGGGTTTCAACCTCGCAGTCGCCCAACAATTTTCCCTCACATTCGATGGATGCAGGGCCAAAGTTGGGGACATCCAACTTGAATTAAACGAAAAATTCCTCAACTCGACCACTGGTCTGCCAGCCAAGGGGAAGAAATGGTTTAAGAATTCGAGGGTGGATGAAGTGCCATGGCCGCTCCTATTTACCTCGAGGAAAATTATCAGTTGTGACAAAGGTATGCCAGTCACAGCCCTTAAGTCTAGGTGGCATGATTTGTTGGCCATTATCAAGCAATTTATTATTTGCGAGGGTAGATACAGTTTAGTTTTTCTTTATCATCTCCGGCTACTTATGAATTTCATAGATTTCCCTTTGAATATGCCACATTTCCTTCTTCGCAGTCTGTATAAAATGGCTAAATGTTACAAGAGGGAGAAGGCCGACTCCAGCCTCTTCCACCACTGTTTGATTAAAATTGTCATAGTCCATCATTTGAGGTTGAGTGGAGACTATTGGGAATATTTCTTATTGAGGAATGACTTTTCCACTCCTAAATTTGGTCAAGTGGACAAAACTGTGGTTGTTGAAACCCTTGTCGGACCTATTGTGCCCCCTCCTACCCTCCTACCCACTGTTGAACCCTTGACCTACCCGAACGATGACCTACCTGACACCCTACCTGACTCATGCCTAAAAGACAGTGTTAAGCCTAGTAGGAGGCTTGCAAGAAAAAAGGGCAAGGGTAATATCGATGTCAACAGCAAGGGTAAGAAGGTTGCACGCTAGATATCTAGGTGTGCTCGCAATAAACCCAAACAAAACACAGATCAGAAACCTATTGTTTTGAGTGAAGATTCAGATTCTAAAATCGAGCAATTTCTGACCGAGGAGTACCCATACTCACATGGCCTATGTTCTGTCAAGCCCTATGACTACGTATCCAACCTCCCACCGTGCCTTAAGGATGACCCCAACTTCCCCGGGATCAATTTTGACAGTGGAACCCCTGGTAATTTAAAATATTCTTCACCTGTAATGACATGGCCTGATCAACCACAGTGCAATGAATGCAACTCATGGCTCAAACGATACTATACAGATGTCCCTCTATTGCAATCCTGAATCAAGTCCTTGGAGGAGCGGGTGACTGTGTTGACCAAGGACAATGATAGACTGCAAGCTAACGATAAGAGGCAAAAGACCACAAGCTCTGTCGTGTTAAAAAATATTGAGGCAGCCACTGCCATTGTTAATTCAAAATTAACCTGACCGAATCGTATCCCTAAAGCCAAGGTATGTTATTTCAACAATGATTTTGTTTATTTTGAATTAACATAAACGATTTTGTTGGTTTTGAATTAGCATAAACGATTATGTTTTCTTTGAATTAGTATAAAAGATTTGTTTGATAAATCGAATATATTTCTTTTTTTGATTGAATTGATTCAATACGATTCTGTTTGTAAATATGACTAGCTACAGAATCGTGAGATTCTATAGCTAGTCATAAAATTTGAATTTATGTTGATTTTACAATTAAGCACTATCTAAAATTGTTTATTTTTTTGCATCTACAGGTACACACGAATTTCAATGGGAATTGGATCTATTGTGGCATCTTTGAATATGTTGTTTCTTTACACAATTTTGGATTAGGTTGTTAGTCTTAGATAGGAATAGCAATTTGGGAGATTGTTCCCATATTTTTTGCAAACAGTTTTTGATGATTTCCACTAGGAATGTTTCATCCTGTGGCCTTTATATACTTACTATTTTTTGTAAACAATCCATCACTGTTGGGAGAACAGATACTATGGACTGATGATTATACAGAATCAAATGAAAGTGGATTTTTTGTACGGCTTTAGCTTCAATTTATCTTACTTTTGTTCAAGTTTTTGTGCATTTTAATTTGTAATCAAATTATTGACTACTTTAGATATCAAGATTTGTTATAGGTTGATGCGATATGATTTAATGTATTGTCCATATTTGATGTATCTCATTTTACCTACAGCAATTACCCTGTTTTAATTTAATGAATAGAAGGTTAATCTTCTTTGCTAAATGAGTAGTTATGTACAAATCTTCGCACTGGGATTTATCTAAATGTGATGATCTGTAAACTATAAAATTGTTGTTTCTATATCTCTTGTTTTTTCTGTCATTCGTATTCAAGAGCGTCACTGCTTCCTGTTTACGAGAAGCTTTTTGCAAAATCTGGTGCGGGTTTCCCCCATCAAACAGCTAAATCGAGTACTGTGCACAGGACAAATAGGAAGCGCTACTTCAGGTTAGTTTGTTATTTTCAATTTAATAGTCAATTAATTTGAGAATTCTCTGTAGTTTAGATAGATATATAGTACATATTATTATCTTCTTTGCTTAGTTAGATAGCTATTGTTTCATTTCTTTTTCATAAAAGTTATAAAAATCCAAAAATAATAGCTTCGCTATGATAAGACAATTCACAGATGATTTTGCAGATTTTGATCAAAATTTGCATTTTGTAAATACTGTATACATAATCGAGATTTAATTGTATTCATAGCTGAACATTTAATAAGTAGAATTATTGTTTTATAAGATTAGTTAGTAAACTGTATATATATTTTAGATTTGTATATAGTTTGCAATAGTTGTTTTTCACTTAGATTAGTTTCTTTAGCTTAGTTTTTTCACTTTCCTAGGACTTAGATCGGCTAATGGAGCCACTAAACCCATCGGAGTGGATTGATCCAAATGGCTTGGGTTATTTAGACAACCCTAGACCGGATCCACCCCTCCAGTTGACGAGTGGTCAATTTCGCCCGTCAACAGAACATAACCTGTGATTGTGGGAAAACTGCAATTCTCCATGTTACTAATATTTTACATAGGGGAGATAGACACACGATCACATTTGATTTGAGATATATTGGATATAGACTTGAAATCCTTCAAAGTGGTTCTCTTTGAGGTCGGGTGGTATATATTGTTGTTGCAAGGTGATGAAAGGATGGTTGTTGATCACATTAATGGATTTACCATGATTACTAATACTAGGTATGAGGCGATTATAGAGCCATATGTCCTTCCAAGTCAATATGAGCAAGTATTTTATTCACAAGTGCTAGGTAGAAACGGTTGGTCATGTGTTGTTAGATTTAAAATCAATAAATGTCATCTAGAAAGTAGAGTATTTCAGCTAATATTTTACCTTGAGAAGGTAAGTCTGAAGAAGTAGTGCACATCTCTACATTCTAGAATTATCCAAGTTGTTATAGTTGTCTTGAGGCATCTCTTTCCATCAACATATAGGACTAAATATCATGCGTAGATAGAATAGAGTACCCCCAATTGAATCCATAATGAATATTAAGTCATAACATTTAAAGTTTTGTACGAGTAAACAAATAAGAGGAGAAACCTTCAATAGAAAAGAATTTACAAATTAATCAAGTGAACATATTGATGGAAACTAAAAGTCTTTCTTGATGGTAATTAGTTGGATTCCATATTATAGTTGGAGCTTTGGCATGGGACTAAGGGATGAGTCAAATTTTCCTTTCCAACTTTTCTTTACTCTTAGGAAATTGAAATGAAGACCCTATTCAACACCTCTTTTAGTTTGATGTATTTTATTGATTCATGGACTAATCATGGAACCTCAACCACTTAGGTTGTTTCCAACCACACTCAGAGACTCTGGACTACAAGGATTTCAATATTTGAGAGAAAAATATAGTAAGCCATCGAAACAAATGAAATGTGTTTTCTTTTTATTTTAATATTGCATGTATGCATGTTAAAGTTGAATGCATTAGTTTTAGTACCTTGAAATTGCTTATGCAACTCTAAAAACTCTTCTCTTCACCTTTCTCATACTAATAAAAAGTAGATTATCTTCACATCACATAAAAAAAAGAGCAATATGCAACTTCTTGTTTTCTAGAGAACACAACTAAAGTCAAATGAAAGTCCATTCTAGAGTGTTATCCATGATTTTAATATGGCATTATTAGTCCCTTCGGGGGTATATGAATTGATTCAATGTGCTTACCTTTACACTAGAAATAGTATCGACAAAGTCATACATCACAAATAACTACTTGTTTATGTATTTTCCCATATGCTAAGTTTCAATTTTGGAATATATCAGATTTATTTAGTGGGCGAATAAGATGGTTTTACATCTTATTTGGACTCATTTTGAAGTATTGTCATTCCGAGGTATTTTTTTCCAGAAGGAATTATTCTATACAAAAAAATTTAGATTAATACTTATTAGAGTATTGACATATATTTAAATTTCCTAAGAGACTTGTTTCCCATAAGCTAGATTGACACTATAAAATTAACTTATTGTGACTTTCTAACAAGTTTAATGTATCAAAGATGGAAAGAAAATGAGATCTAATTTGGCTATATCTCTCTTCCTTTGTTCTTATTTTATTTTATTTGGTGGGCTCAGAATGTCAACATCTTTCAGGAAATTCAACCCCCTTCTATGGTAGTTTCAACATTAATTTCCATAATCTCTTTAGAACACAAGTCAGAAGTCAAAAAATGAAAAAAAGGAGTTTTTTTGCCTCATGTGGATGCGAGTATTCCTTGGGGTTATTTTGATGAGGCATACCAAGTACATCCACCTTCTTGTGGTGCAGGGCTGGTCCTTTATATTTCAGCATCACACTTCTAAAATATCAAATACTCGCCTGGAAAAGGAACCAATATCAAGGAGGATATATCAACTTTATGGGACTTGCTATTCATGATGGACACTCTAAGATTGAGAAAAATACAAATCATGGGTGATTCAAAAACCACAGTTGATTGGGTGAGTCAACACATAAATATTTTGGTCCCAAGATTACAACCACTGCTGAAACAAATCAGGGATTTCTTATCTTCTTTAGAATGGTTCTCCATCTCTCACATTTTCAGGGAGCTCAATACTTTGGAGGATGATATATAAAAAGAGTCTCATCCTTCATATGATGGTGTTTTCTCTTTCCAAGATTTTTTGAACAACATATGGATAAGGATAAGGTTTGATATGAAGAGTATGGAGAGTTATTTTAATACTGTAATGATATGAATGGATAGAAAATAGACATCAAATGGAATTCCTTATATGGACAACAATGTGTATATTTTATTTTATTTGAAATATAAGTTTTTTCTTTCTCGGAAAAAAGTTTAATGTGTATGAATTTTTAGAATTAAATGTGAAACCCCCTATAACATTAAAAGGCAATGAAAGAACAATTATTTCAAATGTATATCTCACAAGAACAATTATTTCAAAGGAGTAGAACAAGCCTTTACAAGTTTTTCAGTTAGACTACATTGGAACACTTGATTGGAGGAAAGATATCAAAGAGCATTAACAAGGTGACTTTTAAGAGGGGTCATGAATTCACCCCAAAATCTCAACATGGGTCATAGGTTTATGTGACATAGGCTACAATCAGAGCAATGAGCTAACCATTACAATCAAAGCAAAGATATTTTGAATATTTTGACATTACCAAAACCCCCCAAGCTTCTATGATATAGTTAGATTAAGAGTAAGAAATTCTTAGTCACTGACATATTCTTGTTTGGGATGTGATGCTACCCTTATTCATATTTATTATTCTTCTATGTGTATAAATTTTCCTCCAAACAAATGTGTCTTTACTTTATACATATATTCCTTTCGGTTTTATAAACCATGGATGATCCATGTTCCATAGAATTAGTTGGTTGATTAATGCCCATGCATCAAATTTCAGCTTGAAAGAATGTGTTGGGGATGACACCCTTCTCTAGTCCCTCGGGGGAAAAAATATATAACTATAGGGATTGTATCATGGTCAGAAGCCTTGTACATGACATATGTGATTTGGAGGCAACATTTAAGGCCCAAGCCCTAGGATTTTGGTTCTGAAGCATGTCTTAGGAAAGGACACCCTTCCTTATGTTGTGTAAGGTTAGGACCCTAACATGACATTCCCCTTGAAAAAACAACCTTTTCCTCAAGGATTAAGATAAGGAAATTGTTGTGGAATGATAGTCGGCTCCCATGTGGCATCCTCTAGTGGTGTATCCTTCCACTGAATTAAAACTTCCTTGATTGTGCACTAACGGAGATGAAGCTTGTGGTGGTCCAAGACTACTTGGGGATGCAATCAAATAGAGCCTTCTTTATCCAATTCAGGGAGACTATTTGAGTCTACAATATACCATATGAATAATAATATGAGGAATGGAAATGTTTAGCAAGCAGTAATGGAACAATACGATTATAGATAGATCATTACCAAAATAACACCAGAAAGAACAATGTTCACTTGCATATTCAAGAGGGAAACCTCTAGAAGAGCATAGCTCTATTACAATAATCTCCAAGACAAAAATATCCAATACCTCCTATTCATATTTATAATAATTCTACCTTCTAAGGAAACTTATAGAGGAAGATCTTTCTAGAAGTGGAATCTTCTATTAGGTCTTCTTACATTGACTTATTCTCTTTTATTTATTAGGACTTATTAACTAATGTTGACCTTTATTACATAGAAAACATATCCTACTAACTAATGACCCATGAAGAGGGGTTAGAATCAGATCTTAACATGCCCTCCCCCTTTAAAATTAGCCTTGTCCTCAAGGCTGAAGGTGTGAAAATTGTTGGAGTATGGTCATTGGTTCCCAAGTCACGTCCTTTGATGATGTGTCCTTCCACTTGATCAACGCTTACTTAATAGTTCTGCCACACAATTGACATTCACGGGAGTTGAGGTTTTCTTTTGGTTGGGCCCAAAGGGATCCTTATTCATCCAATTCTAGAAGGATGATTTGGAGCCTGCAATTATGTCCGATCACTTTTTTCAAATAGGAAACATGGAACACCAGATGGATTTTGGAAGTAATTGGAAGGGACAATTTGTAGGAAACTGAACCAATACGATTGATGAGATGGTAGGGCCCATAAAAATTGTGTTCCAAATTTTGATGTCTCTGGGATTTGAGAGATGTTTGTTTGTAAGATTGGATCCTGAGAAACACCTAATCACCTTCCTGAAAAACCCTTTCTGAACGATACTGGTCCGCTTGTTGCTTCATGTGATTTTGGGCCATGTGGAGGTTATCCTTTAGATCCTTTAGGGTGGTTGTGTGAACTTGCATCATTGTATCAATAGATTGGACCTTTGATGTGCCTGAAAGATAGGTAGTGACTGTAGGTGGGAGTTGGCCATACACTGCTTCATATGGGGTCATTTTAGTGGTTGTATGAGAGGAAGTATTGTACCACCATTCTGCCAAGGCAAGCCATTGCACCCACGGGTGTTGTTTATCTAAAGAAAAACACTGCAAGCAGGTTTCCAAAAAAAAATTACCACTTTCGGTTGGTCGTTAGACTAGGGTGATAGGATGTGCTCATGTTTTGTTGGGTGCCCTGGAATTTAAATATCTCTTGCAAAAATGTGCTGGTGAAAGTTAGGTCATGATCAGATATAATAGAGGTGGGAATTCCATGTAACTTGAAAATCTAATCAAGGAAAACCTTTGCTACTAGTTCCGGTGTGAAAGGGTGAGGTAAGGCACAAAAATGAGCATACTTGGAGAGGAAATCAACCACCACCATGATGACAGACTTGTTCCCAGCTTTAAGAAGGCCCACTATAAAGTCCATGGAAATGTATGTCCACATAGAAGCTAGAATGGGTAGGGGTTGTAGTGTTCTTTGAGACTTGATAGTTTCACCTTTATTACATTGGCACACCTCACATTCGGTGACAAAGTGAAGGATATCCTTCTTCATGCCTACCTAGAAAAGAAGAACAACGAGCACAAGAATAGGTCTTTTGGAAGCCCAAGTGACCTACAATAGTTGATGAGTGCAACTCATTTAAGAGTCGCAGCTTGATTTCTAAAGAGGGTGATACAACGAGGAGATCCTAATATCTGAGAATATTTTCCTACCAAGTGTATCCGATGGGAGGATATAGGGTCCTCAAGAAGGCGTTGAATTATCTTGGAGAGAGTCGGGTGTGTTATCCACTATTGGCGTACTTATTCAATCCAATCATGGACTAGTAAGGATAAGGCAAGGAGGGAGTTATGCTCCTCATGTTGTCTTGAAAATGCATCAACTACTATATTGTATTTTCCCTTTTTATATATGATTTCATAATCATAACCCAACATTTTGGTCAGCCACTTGTTTTGTTCTTGAGAAGATAACCAATTCTGCAAAAAATACTTTAGACTAAGGTGATTTGTTTTGATCTAAAAATGATGCCCCAAAATATATCGCCTCGATGTGTGCACCACATGGAGAATGACCATAATTTATTTTTCATACGTAGATCTTCCCAGATTACGGCCACTCAACACTTTGCTAGTAAAGGCCACATGTTGACCATCTTATGTGAGCACTGCACCTATACCAATGCCATAAGCATATGATTCCACCACAAAGGTTTTGTTGAAGTCAGGAGATGCTAGGATAGGCATAGTGCACATGGACCTCTTTAAATATATGAAGGCTTGCTTAGAAACAAGTGTCCAATGAAATACATTCTTCTTAAGAAGGTCAGTCAAGGGCTTAGTAGTTTTTCCATAATGGTGAAAAAAATCCATGTAGTATCTTGTGAGATCGAGAAAACCCCTTAATCAGTTTAAGGGCATGGGTCACAACCACTACTACATAAATTGTATCTTTCTAGGGTCCACTTTTGCCCCTTCTCGACCTACAATGTGTCCCAATTATTCTACTTCACTAGCCCTAAAGGAACATTTGGTATTTTTGATGAACAATTGGTTGTCCTACATCAAGTGAAGGACTTTGTCCACATGAAGAAGGTGGCTATCCCAAGTGTGGTTGTATATGAGGATGTGTGGTGGTTATTAAACAAAAACAAGACAAACTTTCGAAGGTAAGGTTTCATTATTTTATTCATGAGACTTTGGAAGGTGTATGGGGCATTGCAAATCCCAAAAGGCATGACCAAGAATTCATAATGCTCTTCATGATTTTAGAAAGAAGTCTTTGGAATATCTTCCTCCTTCATTTGGATCTGGTGATAACCGGAGTGAAGGTCTAATTTGGTGAAGACATAGGCACCTTGGAGTTCATCCAACAAATCATCAATGATAGGAATGGGAAACTTATATTTGATGGTCAGTTTATTCAAGGCACTAAAATAGGGACACATGTGCCAAGTAATTCTTTCTTTAATACCATCACCACAACAGAAGAATATGGGATGGTAATAGGTCAAATTACCCCTGCCTCCAGTAATTCTTGTACCATTTTTCTATTTCATTTTTTTGAGAAAATGGATACCTGTAGGGACATACATTGGGGGGTTGACTTCCCGTGATGAGAGGGATTATATGATCATGCTCACCCCTGGAAGGAGGTAAGTATGTTGGAACATCTAAGACCCTGGGGTACTTATCCAATATTAGTTGCAAGATAGGAGGGACTATTGAAGAGGCCTGGTCGATGACTTGGATGGCATGCAATTGAGCAATCACACCATGGTGTCCTTTCTTCAAAAAATTTTCCATCCTGTGAGAGCTGATGATTTCAGAAGTGTTGGACACACCTACCACACTTAGAGGGGGGGGGGGGGNGTGAATGAGTGTGGGGATATTTTTCCCAAAACTTCCCTCTTACACAAAACTCATTACTTAGAATTCAACATTTACTCATTACTCATTGTTGTCATTAATAATCAGTTATATGTGAATACATATCAGCAACATATATCAGCAATATATCATCAACAAATCATCTCCACAAGGAACACAAGGAACACAAGATGTATGTATAATTTTTATTTTTATTATGGACTTCAATCTGGGGGGTTTTTCAACAACAACTTAATAGAGTACAAATCTACAAGAGCACTAGATCTATATGCAAGACTCATCTTACATTCTTAGCACCAACTGAGATGAGGCAACAATCCTCAATAGATATCAATCTGTACCATAAACAAGAGCATCAACCATGCACCAACCTGTGCCAAACAACCCGTAATCAACCTGTACCATAAAAAAGTGCATCCAACCATGTACCATGTATATTCCAATCATGTGTCAACTACTCATCAACAATGACTCATCAATATGTACCAACATCATCAACTATACACTTCATGTATGTGCCAACTCATCAACTGCTTGTCTCAACCATGACTAGTTTTGGATTAGTCAACAACCCCAACTTGAAGCAATCATAACTTTGAAACTATAATGTATAAAGATCTGAAACTGATAATGAGGTGTTTAATGCAATTCCTCCAAGTTTCACTACTTGGAACCTCTCAGAAAAAGAGTTATAGCAAAAATGCCATACCTTGCTGAATTCTGGCTTATTCTAGAGAGTGACATTGTAGAGCGTGCCCCACACAACATGTTTGATAAAAGGATCTAAAACTATTACATAGAATACTACATACTTTACCCTAACCAACACATTTGGTCTCAATGAATTTGGATCTATTATGAAGAGGTTATGACATTTTTACCCGAAACACCTGATTTTGACTAGTTTCAGGACTGGCCACAAACCCTATTTTCAACAGAGTGTAACTCCCAAAATACAACGACCCACAAGATTAATGTTTAACCACATATACTGGGATATGTTTTTTCACTTGAATAGAAATTTCAGAATCTAAATCGTTATAGAAAAAAAATTATAGTGAAAATGGTGAGATGACCTATAAATAACATACCTTAGAAAGCATCATGAAAAGAATTTATCCTTCATTCAATTTTGGCCCTCGTTTCTTCACCTTCCTTCTAAAATTCGGCTTATATATCCTTGGTTACCTCATTCACCTATATATATTCAATATGGTCAAGTGTTCCACACCAAAACTTCTCAAGAAGCTCTCACAAGAAGCTCTCCATCAATACTCCAAAATATATTCCCACAAGAAGCTCTCCATTGATCCACAAAAAGGATGATCTACAAGAGACCATTGATGTATTATTTATGCTTTCATCCTATAGGTCACTTAACCCATTTTTATGTCACTTAACCCTTTTCTAGGTCACTTAACCTATTTTCCTTATTTTAGGGTTAACCACTTTCCATAAATAGAAAGTTCTCCGATACTTTATGATTTAAATATTCCTTCTTGATTTTGTCACCTTACTTTATCATTTCTTGATTTTGTCACTTCTCTTGATCATTTAAATAAGCCACCTTGAATTTGTCACTTTAATTTATCATTTAAATAATACTAACCCATTTCTAGGTCACTTAACCTATTTTCCTTATTTTTAGGGTTAACCACTTTCCATAATTATTCCTTCTTGATTTTGTCACCTTACTTTATCATTTCTTGATTTTGTCACTTCTTTTTATTATTTAAATAATCCACCTTGACTTTGTCACTTTACTTTATCATTTAAATAATGATTTCTTCTTTTAGGTCACTTTGACTTCTTTGACCTTGGGGGCTTCAAGCCTTCATGTGGGGGTCCTTCATCTTCGTAAGGCCATAACTCTCAAAACATGAGGAGTTATGTGACATTCCACATACCACCAGAAATTGCATGACAAACGCTATCGATCTAGGATAGTTTCACCAACAATTTCCTTGATCTTTATCTCGTTATTCCACATACAAGCATGGGTCCTCCAACGATTCTTCTAGGATAACTCAATCCGCAAAGCATCTTCCCATGAGGGATTTCACCATAAGGGGACCACTTTGGAGTTCATCCGTTTGTGCACCTTATCAATCATGATAAGACAATAATGAGAGCATGGGTCCTCCAACCATTCTTCTAGG
>ML777946.1:461737-475109 GCA_009831015.1 Picea engelmannii | reverse complement strand
TCATCAATATGTACCAACATCATCAACTATACACCTCATGTATGTGCCAACTCATCAACTGCTTGTCTCAACCATGACTAGTTTTGGATTAGTTAACAACCCTAACTTGAAGTAATCATAACTTTGAACCTGTAATGTATAAATATATGAAACTTATACACAATTTTCTTAAATTATATTAATGCAATTTATCCAAGTTTCACTACTTGGAACCTCTCAGAAAAAGAGTTATAGCAAAAATGGCATACCTTGTTGAATTCTGGCTTATTCTAGAGAGAAACCTTGTAGAGCATGCCCCACACAAAATGTTTGACGAAAGGATTTGAAAATGTTACAAAGAATAATACATATTGTACCCTAATCAACACATTTGATCTCACTGAATTTGGATCTTTTATGAAGAAGTTATGACGTTTTTACTAGAAACACCTAATTTTGACTAGTTTCAGGACTAGCCACAAACCCTATTTTTCATGGAGTGTAACTCCCAAAATAAAACAACCCACAATCTGAATTTTTAACCATAGATACTTGGATATGTTTAATCACTTTCATAGAAATTTCAGGATCTGAATCATTATAGAAAAAAAATTATAGCGAAAATGGTGAGATGACCTATAAATAACATACCTTAGAAAGCATCATGAAAAGAATGTATCCTTCCTTCAATTCCGGCCCTCTTTTCTTCACCTTCCTTCTGAAATTCAGCTTATATATTCTTGGTTACCTCAGTCACCATTATATATTCAATATGCTCCAGTGTTCCACACCAAAAATTCTCAAGAAGCTCTCACAAGAATCTCTCCATCAATACTCCAAAAGATATTCTCACAAGAAGCTCAACATTGATCCACAAAAAGGATGATCTACAAGAGAACATTGCTATCTTATTTATACTTTAATCATATAGGTCACTTAACCCATTTTTAGGTCACTTAACCCATTTCTAGGTCACTTAACCTATTTTCCTTATTTTAGGGTTAACCACTTTCCATAAATAGAAAGTTCTCCAATACTTTATCATTTAAATATTCCTTCTTGATTTTGTCACTTCTCTTTATTATTTAAAGAATCCACCTTGACTTTGTCACTTTACTTTATCATTTAAATAATGATTTCTTCTTTTATGTCACTTTAACCTCTTTGAAATTGGGGGCTTCAAGCCTTCATGTGGGGGTCCTTCATCTTCGTAAGGCCATAACTCTCAAACCATGAGGAGTTATGTGACATTCCATATACCACCAGAAATGGCATGACAAGCACTATCCATCTAGGATAGTTTCACCAACAATTTCCTTGATCTTCATCTCATTATTCCACATACAAGAATGGGTCCTTCAACCATTCTTCTAGGATAACTTAATCCACAAAGCGTCTTCCCGTGAGGGCTTTCACCATAAGGGGACCACTTTGGAGTTCATTCGTTTGTGCACCTTATCAATCTTGATAAGACAATAATGAGAGCATGGGTCCTCCAACCATTCTTCTAGGATAACTCAATCCGCAAAGTGTCTTCCCATGAGGGTTTTCACCATAAGGGGACCACTTTGGAGTTCATCCATTTATGCACCTTATCAATCATGATAAGACAATAATGAGTCATCTATACATTTTTCCAACAATGCATCATATACCAATGAAACCACATCGATCCATCTTCATCATGTATCAATGACAACTCATTGATCCATCTTCATCTATGCATTCTCATCAAGGACAATACATATTATATTACATCAATCATCAATCAATCAATCCTTTGAAATCAATCAATCACTTGACATCAATGACAACATGATCCAACAAGAAGAGCCTGCTTGGAGACCTCAGAGGGTATAGGTGTGAGCCTCTTGGGTGAAGCTCATATGTAACTCCTGATAATCCATTGTAATTGGTCCCAGAGTGTGAATCCATTACACACCCAAAAATATATCACAGAATCCCCCATGGAAATAGAGAACATGTAGGTTTTCAGATGATATCACCCATTTGGAGTTTGAAATTCTCACAATTGCCCCCACACTTCATCGTAACATCATTAGCGATGAGAATTTGAAAATTAGAAATAGGGTGGACAAAGCAATGGATCTCCTTGGCAAGTATGCGACAAATAAAATTATGGGTGATGCCCCTATCAATCAACACCACAACCGGTCTATGTTTGATATAGCCCTTGATATTCAATGTCTATGGGGCCAAAATACCTGAGAGGACATGAAGAGATATGACAGATTCCTTTAGTTCCACAAAGGAGGAAAAACAATCTATAGCATGAATACTTGGTTGAGCATCCTCTGGGTCAGGAGCCTCATATGACAGTATGTCTTCAGAGGAAGAGGAAGTTTATGCATCAATCTAGAAGAAATTTTGTTCCCTACATTTATGTCTCGGTGAATACTTTTCATCGCAGTAATAGAAAATTCCTTGCTTTTGATGCTTTCTCATTTCTGTTGGAGATACCTTTTGGACCTTCAAGTTTTTTGTTGAATTTGGGTTAGCCCCAGGGAGAGGATGGTTTGGTAATGTAGCCTTCATAGGTGGATCCTGAAGGATGGTCTCTACTTCCAGTGCTAATTGCCATGCCCGCAACCAAGTATTAGGATGATGCATGCTCACATGAGCCTTGATGGCTTCCTTTAAGCTGCTAATAAAATAGTCAAGGTAAAATTCATCAGATAAGCCCTAGATTCAGATAGAAAATTGTTCAAATGATGTGATGAAGTCTGTGACTGATCCAGTTTGGCACAACTTAGTGAGCCTACCCAAAAAATGTGATTCCCTATAAAGAGGAGCACAAACTACTTTAGTGAACATGTTCCAAGTGGGTAGTCCTGGATAACATTTCTTATGCCACTACCACCACTTCCAGTGTTCTTGATCCAAGTATAAAACCCCTACATGGAGCTTGGTCTCATCATCCCGAATATCATGAGGGGAGAAGTATTTTGAGAAACCTACCCGGCTGGGTTGGAACCATCAAATTTATGCATGTCAACTTTGGGCACCTTATTCCAAGAGGGTGGAAAACCCCAAGGGGAGAAAGATGACTAAATATTCCCATAATGGGAACACCGAGGATCCTTGGGATTGGGTTCAACATTATTACCCTTGAGGATTTTTTCCAGAGCATGGTATTTCTTGTCAAGGTCTGTTTGGAAGTTGGTGTGTATGGAGGCAATTTGTTGTTCTATGGTGGATACCTTTTCCTCCAACGTTTTTTGGGATTGAGAGCATGTGGTAGGCATGGTGGAGGCTTAAGTAGCATATGATGTGTTAGTATGGAAATATGGGCCTAAATATGATAGGTACCCGGGTGATCAGGACAAAGAGAGGAATCCAATGGGATAGGTCTCAAATAAGGTCATCCCAAAAAGGGTTTGGTACACGGAGAGAAAAAGACTAAAAAGTGAAGGGTACCACTATGATTAGAATGAAGAGAGGAATCCAATGGACCAAGCCTCAAATAAGGGTGCATACTTGCCCCATACTTCTTCTTTTTTAACTCCTATTCTTATTTATACTAATTCTACTTTCTAAGGAAACTTCTAGAGGAAGATCTTTCTATAAGCAGAAGCTTCTATCAGGTCTTATTACATTGACTTATTCTCCTTTATTTATTAGGCCTTATTAATTAATGTCTACCTTTATTACATAAAAAACATATCCTACTAACTAATGACCCAGGAAGAGAGGTTAGGATCAAATCCTAACAGAGTCTGTCACTTGGTTGCAATCACTTTCTTCAAGAAAGAAACATGAAAAACAAGATGGAGCTTAAAGTGATTGGGGAGAGATAACTTGTAGGCCACAGGCCCCACGCACTTGAGAATGGTATAATTGCCATAAAACTTGGGAGACAGTTTCTAACAATGATCTTCTTTGAGTGATGTTTGTTTATAAGGTAATAGATGAAGAAACACCCAGTCTCCTTCAACAAATTTGTGGTGTGAATGACTCTGAATAGATTGTTGCTTCATGCAATTCTGACCCACGATCAAATTCTCTTTTAGGGTATGGAGAATGGAAGCACTGACTATAAGAGTGTTATCGAATTCCTAGACCTTGGATACACCAAGCAGGTAGGATAAGACATAAGGTGAATTTTGACTATAGATCACTTCAAATGGAGACATGTGAGTGGCAACATGGTAATATGTGTTGTAGCACCATTTAGCAAGTGGTAACCACTGAGCCCATTTATTTTGCTTGTCAGATGCGGAACACCTCAAATATTTTTCCAAGCACTTGTTTACGGATCCAATTTGACCATCATTTTGGGGATGATATGCTTAGTTGAGATGCAATTGGGTTCCTTGGAACTTGAACAATTCCTTCCAAAATTTCATGGTGAAAGTTGGATCATGGTCGAAGATTGACAACTTCAATTTAACCATCATTATAGGGATGATAGGCTTAGCTGAGATGTAATTTTCTTTCTTGGAGCTTGAACAATTCCTTCCAAAATTTGTTGGTGAAAGTTGGATCATGGTCGGAGACAATAGAGTGGGGAATTCCATGAAGTTTGAAGATAACATCCATGAAAATTTGAGCCACGATGGATGCTATGAATGGACTGTGTTGTAGGGCATAGAAATGAGAATATTTGGAAAGGCGATCTACTACAACCATGATGACATAGTTATTATCATATTTGGGTAAGATGACAATGAATTCCATAGAAATATTTGTCCATATAGCAGGTGGAATAGGGAGAGGTTAGACTGTTCCTGGAATTTTAACTATTTCTCCCTTATTGCAATGACAAGTATCACATCCAGCCACAAAAGTGTGGATGTCATGTTTCATGCCTTGCCATAAAAAATAATGTTTGATTATTTCATATGTTTTGTGAAAACCTTAATGCCCTTTTGTTGGTCAAGCATGAACTTTAGAGAGCACGATGGATTTAAGGTGATATTATTTGCTTAAATATAGGCGACCTTTGTAGCGAAGCTCCTCATTATTCCCAGAGTATTTTGAATATGCATGATGATATTGTTGCAATTGTTGGATTAGGAAAGACAATTTGGGATATTGGAGCCATTCTTGGTGAACAACCTTTAACCAATAGGATACAATGAAGGAGATTGAGAAGAGGGTATTCCTTGAAATGGCATCAACAACCAAATTTTATTTTCCTTTCTTGTACATGATCTCATAATCATAACCAAACATTTTGGAGAACCACTTATGTTGCTCCAAGTATGAAATTTTTTGTTCCAAGAAATATTTGAGGTTGTGATGACATGTTTTAATTTGGAAGCCCTGGCCAAGAAAGTAAGTACGTTGGAGATCCACTACATGTATAATATCCAAGATTTCCACTTCATTATGGATTTTCCCAAGTGTCTCTCATATAGTTGTTTTCTAGTGAAATACAAAGGTCTTCATATTGAATGAGAACTACCCCAATGCCTTTCCCAAAAGCATCACATTCCAAAAAAAAAATCTTGGTAAAGTCAGGCAATTCTAGAACATGATTCATGTACATATCCTCTTTCAAGGCTTGGAAGGATTGAGCTACTGTAGTCCAATTGAAAATATTCTTTTTAAGGAGAGTAGTGAGGGGAGCTACAATTTCTCCATAATTATAAGCAAACTTGTGATAATATCCCATTAAAACCAAGAAACCTCTCAAACTTTTAATATTTTTAGGTCGAGGCCAATCCTTCATAGCTTCTATTTTCTTAGGATCCATGTGTACATCATCCTTTACAACAATATGGCCCAGGTACTCTACTTCATAAGCTCCAAAAGAAAATTTAGAATATTTGAGAAAGAGTTCGTGTTGAGACAGTAAGTGTAATACTTGATCCACATGGGCTAGACTGGCTTGCCAAGTTTTACTATGATGAGGATATCATCAAAGAAAAATAAGACAAAATGATGGAGGAAACGACATAAGACATGATTCATGAGACTTTGAAAAGTAGAAGGTGCATTACACATGTCGAAGGGCATGACTAAGAACTCATAATGGCCCTCATGAGTTTGAAAGTTAGTTTTAGGAATATCAACCTCTTTCATATGTATATGGTGGTAGCCAAAATGTAGATCAAGTTTGGTAAAGTATTGATCACCACTCAATTCATCCAAAATGTCATCAATGACAGGAATGGGGAATTTATCTTTAATGGTAATTTTGTTGAGGGTGCAAAAATAAAGACACATGTGCCATGTGACTTCTTTCTTAAGTACCATAACTACATGAGAAGAATAAGGGAAGGTACTAGGACAGATAACACCCTCCACTAGCAATTTCTAAACAATTTTCTCAATTTCATCTTTTTGGGAAAAGAGGTGACAATAAGGGTGAACATTGGGAGCAATAATGCTAGGGGAAAGGGGAATGGAATGATCATGGGTGCCACGAGAAGGGGGAATTCCTTGGGGATTGTAAAAAACAAATTGGTGTTTGGAGAGGAGAGATTGGATATCAGGATGACTAATAGGTGATGGGATCTCAACTACTTGAATGGAATGAAGTTGGGAAATAATGCCAAACTGACATTTTTTAGTAGTTTTTCCATTCGGTGGGAACTGATGATCTCTGTGGAGCCTATCATGATGCCTTGGAACTAATATTGTTTTCCATCCTATTGGAATTTCATGGTTAACTCCTTAAAATACATGGTGATGGCGCCTAGTGTGTGTAACCATTCAACACTAAGCACAATGTCGCAACCACCCATATCAATAGGAAACATATGATATTTTAGGTGGTACTGACCAATTTGCAGGACACATTTTCACAATGCCCCCACATTTCATGGATCTACCATTAGCAATCATGATTTGAAAATTGTTAACTACATGGATATAACACATGGCCTCTTGAGCAATGTGGCGAAAAATGAAATTGCGGGTGTTTACATTGTCACTAGGATAATCAATTTCCTATGCTTAATGTAAACAATTAACTTAATGGTTTGGGGAGTAGAGATACAAGTGAGGGAATACAATGAGATAAGAAGTACAACTTCAAGTGGATCATAGAGTGGTGTATGATCATCTTCTTGGGGTAGATCTTCAAAATGGGAAACGTCGACATCCTCTTCAGAAAAATCCCCAAAAATTGACATAAAAACCTTTTTCTCCTTACACTTGTGCCTCAAAAAATATTTTTCATCATAGTTATAGTAAATACCCTTAAGTTGGTATTTAGCCATTTTCTCCCTATTTAATTTGTGGATCTTAAGAGGAGTGGAAGGAGGGATAGGATGTGTCGGTCGAGAGCGAGGAATAAAGGATGGTTTTTTGTTTTGGGAAGAGACTACTAGCTGTGCTTCCTTGGTGTAGTGAGTATCTTCAAGCCAAGTCTGGGGAAGAGAAATTAGGACATGGGATTGGATGTCATCCTTCAAGTCACTAATAAATCACTCCCAGAAGAAGGTGTCAAACATGTAATCCATTCAAAAATACAATTGCTCAAAAGAGGCTATACATTCTTCCACTATACTAGATTGTTTTAGCTTGGTCAAATGGCCTAAATGATGTGTGTCAATGTCAAAGCATTCATAAAGGTATGCAACAAACTGGGTGCAAGAAATATAACCTCAGCGTGAATTTTTACACCATTGCCACCATTTCCAGGTTCATGATCCAAATAAAGGACATTGATACGAAGTTTGGTCAAATCATTAGTAATGTCATGCAAGGATAAATAATGTTTTATTTGAGTGACCCAGCCCGTGGGATCCGAGCCATAAAATTTATTCACTTCAACTTTGGGAAGATGGATTTCATGATAAAGTGGGTTGGAATAAAAGGCCATGCTATGGGAGGAATCATCACCTTCTAGGTGTGAAGGTTGGTTAGAGGAGGTAGGGACCTAGAATTGGATCATCCAGTGATTTAGTTGTGTGAAGTTTCTTTTCACCTCGATGGAGAGGGAGTCAAATCAAGCAGTGAGGTTCTCAACTTTGGAATTGATGGAAGCAACTTCAAGATTGATATTCTGGATGTCAATCTTGTTTTGTTTTTTTGTCGTTTTTCAAGACGATAATGGTGTTGTCAAGTGATTTGTGGTGGGTGTGGGCCATTTGAGAGGTAAGCAGGCAAGAAGTGGGTAGGTGGGTCCACACAAAAAGGGTTTATAGGTGAGGGGTACCACAAAAATTAGTGTGAAGAGATGAATCTAATGGAATAAGTCCCAAATAAGGGTATCGGGGAGGGTGGGACCATGGAAAAAAAGATTATAAATGATGGGTACCACTGCGATCAAGGAAAAGAGAGGAATCCAATGGACAGATCCCAAACAAACGTGCTGACGGGACCACCATACTCATTTTATACTTCTACAAAGTTATACTCCAATATGAATAAATGTTGCGGTGACCAAATGCCCAAAGTTTTAGTAGTTAAAATTGTGTAGTAATTTCACAACTTGAATGCAGGAGGTAGGGTTGTGCTACATAATTTCCCCTCTATGTTTGTTATGTTCTATTCTGATAGCAAGGGTTAGGGTTTTGAGAGTTCTTACAAACAAGGGGTTTCCTTGTGCTATAGCTCTCTAATATACCAGTGGGGTCCAATAGTAGCACTTAACCTAGTATCTTATGGAATCAACTAAGGAGGCTCAATTGTACCCTTAGTCATACTATGAGAGAAGTTGCATTGGGAGAGGAGAGCTTGGGTGCATGCTTCCATGGAGAGAGGAATCTAGCTTGGGCCTCAGTTATTTGATGGTGATCACATCTACTAGGAGGAGAGCACACCATAAAGATAACCACACAGTTGAAAATTAGATCCATACTAAGTTGAAGGACAGACCTTAGGTGGCAGCCTCATAGGACCTCAGAAAATCTACATGGTATCAGAGCCACCGGTGGCTTAGACTTGTTGATTTTGGAGCACTTTTGTGGGCAGTTTTGTGAGTTTTTATATCAGATCTACTGGCTATTTTGGACAACAAGTTTTCAGTCCAAAATAGTGGGTAAACTTTAGATATCAAGGTACCTCTCATTCAGTGCCAGTTGGATAGCTCAAGGAAAATTTTGGACAGCTAGTTGACATTGTTTGTGGACAGTTGTGGGCGGATTTGTTGGGCTGATTTTTGACACTTGTGAACAACCTCCTTTCACACCTTCGTGGAGAGGATTAAGGTTGTAGAGTACGACCTCTTTTCAAACCTACTTTCTAGGAGTGAGTTTGGGGTTTTGCTTGCCTCTTTTCACACCTATGTTGACAGGAGTGAGGCAACATTCCTTTACATTTGGAGCATCAGAGTAATCGCAGTTGACAGACATGTCATTATCTCAGATGCGTGTGGAGTACAGGCTAGCCGAGGGTAGAAATTGGTCACCTTGGAAGGTGAGGATGGTCTTTGTCTTAGAGGACCTCGAGCTATGGGACATATTCAAGGAAGTTGTTCCAGTCATTCATGTCACTGCTCCCATATTGGTGGCATAATTCAGGAAAAGGAACAACAAGGCAAAGAGGATCATTTGTGATGATGTGAGAGATCACAGTATTCCCCATTTGACAGGGAAGACTCATGCATATGAGATGTGGGCATCTCTATGCAAGTTGCATGAGAGCTCTAATGAGAACTGGAATTTGGTTCTTCATGATCGAATAAGGAGCATTCACATGCTTGAGGATGAGTCGGTTACTTCATTCCTTGATAGATACACCTAGATCAGAGACAAGCTTGGAGTCGTCAGAGAGGTGGTGAAACCTAACTCTTTGGTGAGGACAACTATGAATAGCTTCACCAAACCTTGGGGTCCATTCGAACACATCATTATTGCCAGGGAGGTTATGCCTACATGGGAGAGGATGTGGGATGACTTCATCCAAGAGTAGATTAGGCTTGTAGTCGAATCTTCTAGATAGAAGCAACAACAATAGTCAGTTCCAGGTGATGAGGACCTTTCTCTTTGGAGAAAGGGAAAGAAGAAGACCGGTCGTGGAGGTCGACAGGGTCCCAAGTTTGGGGCCCCACTATAGGGAGGAGAGAGCAGCAACAACAGTGGGAAAAAGAGAGACATGAGCATAGTGAGATGCTTTGCTTGTGGAGAGATGGGTGACTATGCAGGACAGTGTCCCAAGAAGAAGAAGAAGCAACATGATGTGTTAACAGCGACAACAGAGGAGATAGAGTTTAGTGATTAGTTTGCGAGAGAGTGTGCATTCGTGACTACCTTGTCTGCCATTGCACCATCCAACACTAGTTGGGGAGACAGATTTGATGAGGACCAAATGGCTCACAGTAGTGATTCAAAGGGAGAGAAAACTCAGTGTCCCTGGACATCTTCAAAGTGGGTGACTGGTCCACCCAGTATAGCTACAGTTTCAAAGTAGATGAGAACATAGAGAGTTGGTGCTATATATTTAGTGCATCAGAGGTTTATGAGGAGGAGGAGGAAGGCACCACAAAGTCTTGAGGCTCACTTAGCCTCTGATATGGGAAGATCAGGTTATGGATCCACTTCAGGTGGAAGTTACTTGGCGAGAGTCCAAGTTGATTACTCTTGGTGAGAGACCAAGAGATGGAGACTCTGGGTGAGATGCCAAGAGAGTGAATCTTGGTGATATGCCAAGAATACATAGAAATCCTTGGTGGGAGACCAAGGTGGAGATCTTGGTGTGATGACTGAGATCTAGGTGATCTTGGATAGATGGAGAGTTAGTTCCATTTATAGATCACACAAATTGAGTAGGTCTATGACATAGTCCACTTTCAGTGATCAGGGTACAACCATACTCATCGAGTATATGCCAAGAGGAAACCATGTCTTCTGCAAGGATGAAATTGGTGGTGACGAGCACTTTCCTCGATAAGAGGGAGTGTTGAGATTTGGGTACCTTGGAATGTGGTCCCCATGTGCTTATGAGCCTCTAAGAACAAAGGGAGAGACTATTAACCTTGTACTATGTACTTTGTGTCTAATTTCACTTTGACTTACGAAATTTAAGTTAAAAGTGAAATTTGGTCATTTTAGCCTAAAGTGACAATTAATTCACAATGTGGGTGAATTAAAAGACATAAAGTGAGAACTATGGAAACTTAAGTGAAATTTAGTTTTGAGTTGAGATTTTTGTGAGATGATCTCAACCACTGATTAGAGATGAGATGTGAGATCTCATCCATCCATTCTTTTAGGTTTCCTTATGCATCCTAAAGGAGGGCGCAAGGGGAAAAGGAGGCATTCATTCCTTGTTATATTCACTTGAGGTAAGGACAAAGCAAAAGAGGATGAGAACAATTGCATTGGGAGAGGATAGCTTGGGCGCATGATTCCATGGAGAGAGGCATATAGCTTAGGCCTCAGTTATTTGATGGTGATCACATCTGCTAGGAGGAGGGCGTACCATAGAATTGGATGCATAGCTATCTAGTAGAAGTTTCACTTGGAGGAAGCCAGTTCTGACAGGTTCAGTGGAGAGGTAGCACAGGAGAGCACATTCTTGTGGATATATTTTTTCATTGGTTCAAAGAGGAAGGAGAGCACTTCATTTCAGTGGAGAGAGAAACAAAGGGACAGGGCGCACCTGAGTTTGGGCGCATATCTCATTGGATCTTGTGGAAAATATCATGAGGAGCTTGCTATGTATACATGTTCCTTTTTATTTTATTACTTTTCTTATCTCATGCTTTGATAATCATTATATAGACATATATCCCAAATTGGTTTTCCTCGGGGGGGTTTTATCCAGGGTCATGTTGACCAAAAATACCTGTGTCAAATTTATGCATGCTTAGAAGTGTATATCAACATTTTAAAGTTCAAATATCTAGAGGTAGTGTTATGTGTTTTAATGTATTATTCATGTGCTAACATTTAGTAAAGAAAACACTTGCAAGAGAACCTTAAAAGAGCACTTACCCATTAAACATTGAGTAGAAATTTGGGTGACTGTTTGTTGTCCTAAAATAGCAAGAGAAGACAGCCACACAATTGAAACTTAGAGCCATACTAAGTTCAAGGACAGACCTTAGGTGGCAGCCTGATAGGACCTCAGAAAATCTACACTTTCTACTCCTATTTATATTATTTCAATCTTCTAGAGAACATCCTAGAGGAAGATATTTCTAGAAGCATAACCTTCTATTAAGTCTTCTTACATTATACATGTTCAAATTATTACATAGGCCTTATTTACTAATGTCAACCTTTATTAAATAGAAAACATATTATTCTATCTACTTGAGGGGTTAAGTTTCTCCATTTATAAGAGTTTGTACATGGGTACCTCATCAAGCCTTGTTGTCAGGACCTATCTTTGTTTTCTTTTGTTTTCTTCCTATGTTTTTCTTATGGATGGGCTATTGGTGTTGGTGTTTTCCAACACATATAGCATGTGTGAGTTGTAAGTTTATGTAGGCTCTCAACTAAACAACTATTCTTAGCTATTTGTTGGGTCTCTTGATTCCTATAAACGAAGACCCTCTCATGTATTTTTATTAATTCAGATTAATTCATATAAATAGATTAAGCTTTGTTAGTATGAGGATCATTCATGATACGGGTTGATCTCTGGATCTCTACAGTTAATACCCTAACATGTTGGGTTAATCATTCAATTGATTATTCTAGATCTATTTTTGTTAATATTATTTATATCTCGAAGGTATATTTTGAGAGTGAGATAATATTAGTTGAATGAATTATGGAGATATTGTTGAGTGATTTTGGGAGTTGGTCATTTCATGAGTGATTTTGGAAGATGTATGAATGTTTGTCTTGATATTGAGAATGTTTGAGTTAGTGTATTGTATTGTTGATATTTCTATCTTGCTCCATTAATGTTGCTTAAGATTTCTTCATTTGGTATCAGAGGAAAGTTAAGAGACTATCACGCTTAACCTAGAAGCTCAACTTGCACAAACACTCAATCAGTATGGATGTGTACCACAGTTTGGCATACAGATGCATTTTGGCCCAAAATAGGTGAGTCAAGTCATTGTTTTTTTATGCATTCTTCCATTTTTCTCTCTCAAAGTGCGTGTGAGGCAAGAAATGCCCAAGAACATGTATGCAGAAGAATGTTAGGCGAAATATATGTCGTTATAGTACATGCCCAACTATTTAATTGTCAACCCGGGGTACGTAGACTGACGAAGCACATGCACTGTATATGCAGGACTGAAGTAGAACTAATCTAATCTATGTTGTTGAAATCAAACTAATCTAAGAAAGAATTGAAACACTAACTAGGAAAGCATGAAATTGCCTAAGGGAAATACAACATGTGAAGAGTTAACAACAATGAGCTCATACAACATATCAATCTCAAATCACATTACAACAGTCAAATGACAAAACATGAAAGAATAACAAAGCTAAGAATTCCCTCCTCTTGATTACAATCACACCTTAATTGAAATCTAACTTCTAACTCTAATTCAATTCCAATCCTAATTGAA
>ML777946.1:425936-453579 GCA_009831015.1 Picea engelmannii | reverse complement strand
GGGGGCTGTAGAATGGAACCCTGGTCGTAGATCTAGGTGCGCAGATTCTGGCTGCCCAGATTTTCCCGCCGCTTAATGAAACATGCATTTTGTGACCCAACTTAGGGTAAGTGGGTTTCTCTTGACAAATCCATCGGTCTTGGCAGATCTAGGGTATTTTCGAAAGGATTCTGATCATTCGTCTACCAAACGATGGGGTATTCTCTTTCAATAATTGGACTCGCTATCCTTTCTGAGCTTGAATCACGATATTCAACCTCCCAGAGCTTCCAACTCTCACAACTCTGAGAAATTAGAGTGCTACTCTTTCTTGCATAAGGTTTCCAGACCCAAATTGCATGAACCTTTGGACAGTTCCTAGTCAAGTCTCTAGGTAATGGTTCGGTGTGGTTCCAAGGTTTATGGTGTAATTCCTGGGGAAGAGTACTCTCGAGGTGCCTTCCTAGAACATTATGAGAATCAAGTAAACAATATGACTCTCAATGGAGTGAACTCATGCCCCAGACTTAATCATTTGTACATAAACCAACTATGGCATGTAAGTGTACACATGCATCCATTATTTCTAGTCTAAAACACCAGGCAATCATTCCACATAGAAATCATTATGGGCATATAAGCATGAGCATGTATTCATGATAATTAAATTCAAAATACAAGGCATAAAACACTTATCAAATCCACCAGTCGTGTTGCAACTGCTGATAGGGGTGCTCGTTTCCACCCAACCGTAGGCTCAGTGACTCCAAACGGATTTACCACTAGCCACCCATGAGCTAGACCACGATACTTTGAGATTCAGTCTCCTATTTCCAGCTCCATGGAATTCTAGGATGAAGGTTACTCTCCTTCTCCTGATACAGAAAAATAATTCCAGGATGAAGGTTACTCTCCTTCTTCTATGTTCAGAGCTCCTTGTGATTCCAGAGTTTCTCCAATTCTCTTCCGTGATCCCCTATCGCGTGCTCTCCCTCTTTCCTCTTCTCTTCTACCACACTTCCTCTCTTGCCTTTTTTTCTGCAAGATTGCGTGTGCCGTGAATTTCCCCGTTCATGGTTAGGTCTGAGATTTTTTACGGATGGGATGTTCACCCCCATCCCCTCATTAACTCTGAGGAGCCTCCCCACCTACCAATCTAATGGGAAATTCATTCCAAGGTCAGAGAGTTACTTTGGTCTTTGAGTAAGTAAAAACTAGTACAGTACTAGCTCGGTGGAAGTTAACGCAACCATTCCAGGTCCCTTCCACCACCTCTCATTGGCCATCGTGGTCTCTTTTAGCACATCCCCCTACCAGTAGTCATGCAACACATCTTCATAACATAATTTACATTCATCGACCTTTATACAAAGGTCCATCAAATCAAACATTCACATCTTTGAGTTTTCCATAGTTCTTGGCCAATATAGTTATTTTTACAGACTGGGGGAAACAAGGTGTTAAAATTCCCTCCCCCTCAAAGGAACATCATCCTTGATGTTTTATCTATCAATATGACGTGTATGTAGAGAAGTAAACAAAATCGGATATGCATGTTTCATGGCATCTTCCATTTCCCACGTAGCCTCATCTGGGCCAAAATGTTTCCACTGCACCTTGACCTATGTAATGGTTCGGTTCCTGAGTGGGATTTCTTTTTTTTCCAGTATGTATTGAGGTTTTGGCAAGAATTATCCCTCTGATTCCACCTGGATCACAGACCAGTCAATTATATGATTAGAATCATGTACATACTTCTTCAATAATGAAACATGGAAAAAATTATGTGCTTTTACTGTGGGAGGAAGTGCTAGCCTATAGGCTACAGGTCCCACTCTATATATAACTTCAAAGGGTCCACAATACCGAGGTGCCAACTTGGCACAAGCTCCCATCCTCAGAAAATTCTTCCTAGGCCTAACTCTGAGATATACGTGGTCTCCCGTCTTGAAGTCTCTTGGAGTTCTCTTTCGGTCAGTGTAACTTTTCTGTCTGTTCTAAGCAACCTTTAGATTTTGTTTTATCTGAATCACTTGTTGTTCCATTTATTTCAACATGTCAGGTCCAATAGTAATTATGTTTATGAGATTACTCCAACTGACTAGAGTGTTGCATGACCTACCATAGAGGACTTCAAAAGGACTCATCTTCAGGGATTCTTGGTAGCCGTTGTTGTAGGTGAATTCCACCAGTGGCAGGTAATCTTCCCACTTTCTGGGTTGATGCATTACATGCATCCTTAGCATGTCTTCTAATATTTGGTTCACTCTTTCCCTTTGTCCATTGGTTTGATGATGATAAGATGATAAGATGTGCTAAATAGTAATTTGGTCTCCAGACAAACCATCAAGGATTTCCAAAAGTTGGAAGTAAATTTCGTGTCTCTATCAGACACGATCTCTTTAGGCACACCATGTAGTCTGAATATCTCCTTCATGAATATGTTGGTGATGTTTATTTCCTTGCAAGTTGACTTGACAGGGATAAAATGAGCAGACTTGCTCAATTTATCCACCACTACCATGATGGTGTCATTCTGTTTGGTCGAGGTTGGTAATCCAGTGATGAAATCCATGGATATGGTTTCCCATTTCCATTCCGGGATTGATAGAGGTTGTAATAATCCTGCTGGGTGTCAGTGTTTTGCTTTAACCTGTTGGAATTCTATGCATTTGGCTAAGTACTCAGCTATGTCTTTCTTCAATCCAGGCCAATAGAATTGTTTCTTGGTGGCTGTGATCATCTTCTAGTATCCTGGATGACCAGTAAACAGTCTTTTATGTAGTTCATCCATTATGAACCTCTTCAAGTCATCACAATCTGGAATATACAATCTGTTTCTATAAGTTAGCAGACCTCCATCTATCATCTGGTAGCCTTCATACTTTATCCCTATGGGTTCTTGCTTCAGGTATGAGGTCATGGTCTGTAAGAATGTGTCTATTTATTGTGCATTCCTGACTCTTTCCTTGACATCCGTCTCGCAGGTGCTCATCGCTGCCAGGTGAATTGTTTTCATACTTCTGCTAAGGGCATCAACCACCTTATTTTCCTTTCCTTTAATGTTTTTGATTTCAAAATAAAACTCGCTAAGGAGGGACATCCACCTAGATTTTATGGAATTGAACTTTGGTTGGTCAAACAGATATCGCAATCCATAGTGGTCTATCATAAGTACAAATTTCCTTCCCAGGAGGTAATGCCTCCACAAATTTAAGGCATGCACTATGGCAGCTAGCTCTAGATCATGGGTCACATAGTTGACTTCGTGCTAATTCAATTTTTGGGATTCATAGTAGACTACACATACTCCTTGCATAAGGACTCCTCCGAACCCTTCCTTGTAGGCATCTATGCACACGAGGAAGTCATCTTCAGGATCGACGATCTTTAACATGGGTGCATGGTGTTAGTAACATTTCTTGTCCAGGGTGCAAGGGGCCTTCTGGTCAGCGAGTCGCATGAGGAGCACCTAAGAACAATGCAGAAAGCTTCATTTCAGCCCCCCCCAAGCGAGTGGGCAAAGTTTTGTCTTCAGCGGCTGAGATCCATCTACAAAGTTGATCGACGGCCATCGGGATTTCGGGGCTGCCAAGTTGCCCTAGATTTAATGCAAGATCTTATCACGTCGGCTTTCGGTAATCGCAAGTTCAAGTGGTAAAGGTTTCATGTCACCTTGTATCGCGAAGCCCTGAACCCTGAAGCACTGAAAGTGCCCAGGAGCTGGGACCCACAGCAGCGTCGGGTGAATTTGGGACCGTTTGTTTTCAAGGACCCGTGGCGCCCAATTGAGCTCTCCCAGTAGTTCGCTCATCACGATTTTGAAAAGGGAAGGTCATGTTCCTTTCTCACCCACGATCCCCGAAACACCAACAACACTTTGAAATTAAACTCAGGATCACACCCCGTGGTCACCAAAGAGGAAAGGAGCTGTGTGTAAAGGGGCCAAAGGTGTTGGGTTTGATCGCTGAAAGGATCATTGTGGTCTCCAGGCACCGACTGGTGAGACCTCAACCCTGGTTTTCACTCGGAATAAATGAAGATGTGATTGAGTGGTTGAGACCTCCTGTCGTTCATTAAGTTTGGGGTATGGAGGGCCTGGTGAGCAGTCTGCTTGAGAGTGTCCTATGTACCCAATTTTTCAGAAGTGAGGCCATGCTGAACCCTCGGCCGGATGGAGAAGGTCTGCGCACGCTAGCCCGGCTCTTAATGACCCAACTACTCTTCTTATAGGGTCCATACGCAGATGAGGTGGGGTCCAACAGTGATGGCTCATCCCATTTTTGGCTGAAGGGACACCAAGCCTAGAAGGACTGAGCAGGTCGCCATTAGGCAAATTTTCTGAGTATATAGACTCAGTAATTGCATTTTTGTAAGCGTCGATGGTTGAGCAAGACTCCCAGTTGTAGAAACTTTAATGAAGAATTGTGTTCTGGTTATTTTCTGGACTCTTGAGACTTCTTTCCTGATGAATGTCAGTTTCTTTCATATCTATGTGTATATTGTATTAGAGCGGCTCGGAATTGGAGGATCCAGTCGAGTTGTGACTGTTATAGGATGATGTATGTTGGATCACTATAACAATTGTGTTGTTCTAAACAGTCCCTGTGAATTTCTCAGCACTGAACGACTTGGAATTGGAGGATCCAGTCAAGTCTTCCCTTTAGTTTCTTGAAGCCCTGAACCAAGTGGATCTTGTTTTCAGATTTTTTCCTCTACGAGCTACCAAAAGGCCTTTTGCCTGAGATAGTTTTTCCATTCTTCTCCCAAGTCTTCCACCTGCCCATCTTTAAATCAATTTCCTGACTGAAGTTGGGTCCAGACCTCCTTTGTTCCTTGTTATCAGAAACAGTTCCTATTTTAAAGTGATACCTATTTGAGTCTCTACCCATTTGATCACCCACCTATCAAACTGTGACATAAAAAATTGATGGGCGTTGGGCTCTGCTTCTGCAAGCAATTCAGGAGCGACTTCCAGCACTAACATTTCTGGCGCCATTGCTGGGGATGAAATTGAAGATTTTCCCTGGGTAGAACGACATTGAGCCTCTGGATCCGAAGGTGCATCGGATTATCGGAGCCTTTAAAGATTGCTAATATGCACCTGGTGACTCCATTGTGATGACTCCACTGTGGTGAACCTGCCTTGTCAATTGTGGCTTTCATAGGTAGGCATACATGGTCTCATCCACAGCTACCTCTAGCTACGCCTGAAACAGATCCAGAGGTGGTGCTCAGAAAGGGAAAGGCCTCTGAAGAAGAAGCATCCATCACTGAACTAGGTAATCCACCATATCCTTCTGTGGGAGCTCCTTTTTCTCCTCCTCAGTTTCCCGACAGACCTATTTCTGCAGTTTCTCATTTCCTAAATTTTGGGAGTGTTCCTGTCAAGTTTTCCTCTCCTGGTATAGGACCAGAGGGTCAAGACCTTGTCACTCCCCTCTCCCCTAAAGTTGTACCCTGGCATAGACCCAGGATCGCAAAAGATTTCCCTACGCCTAGTTTAGCCACTCCTGTGCAAAGAGGAGCACCCGTTGACTTGAGCTCGTTAGCCTTCTCCTTAAATCCCCTCTTGTTTCCCACTCCACTTTGAGACTCACTCCCAGTAGCCCCTTCGTGAACTCCTTCTCCTCCAAGCTCTCCTCCACCTAATATTCCTATGGCTGGTGCTAATCCCCCTTTGAATAGAATGGATGCCATAGTTGCTGCCAGATATTCTCCCTTAATCCTACCCCATCCTATAAATCCTTTCCCTGCCAGGGATTACTTAAAATACATGCCCAAGTTCGCTGGGGAAGGAGACATAACTGTCGAAGAGCACCTGGATGATTTTTACAGTTATGCAGACAACCTGAACATTGGAGATGAAGTTGTCTGGATAAGGGTTTTTGTCCAGAGTCTAGATGGTGAGGTAAGGAAATGGTTTAGAGGATTAGCCTCCGAATCTATTGCTGGAATTGAAGCCCTGGATAATGCTTTCCTGAGGCAGTGGGGAGATAAGAAGGATTTCATGTATTATATGACTGAGTTCGAGTCTCTGAAGAAGATGGAAGGAGAGTTGGTCTCTGACTTCTCCAAAAGATTCAATAAGATGTACAATAAGATCCCTGCTGAAATAAATCCATCAGAGGCCTCGGCCAAGCTGTCCTATGCTAGTGCGTTTGGCCCTGATTTCTGTCTTTTATTGAGAGAAAGAAGAGCCGCCTCCTTAGCTCAAATGCAGGACGCAGCCATAGAAGTGGAATCCAATGTATTAGCAGCTGATAGACTGAGGAACGAGGCTAACACGGGCAGGAGAAAGGGAAAATCTGAAGCCTCGACTTCTGGCCCATCAGGGCCCCACCTTCAAGTAGATGAGCTGACCAGGATGGTGAAATATCTGTCTGCAAAGATGGAGAGGATGAGGGTGGAAGGGAGGCAAGCATACAAGGGCCCTCTGAACGTCGAAAACAAAGGAGGTTTCAGGAGGACAAACAATTTTACTCCCACGAATGTGCAAACAGAGAAGGGAAGAGACAGAGAAGACCAGAAGATCCAGGCCCCTTTTCAAAACAATTTTGTGGCTGAGGGGGAAGAAGGAAAAATAGATGAGCTAGATCCTGAAATCCATTGTTTCGGGGACACTCCTCCTTTTCCTCACCTCACTCAATCAGCATATGAGGATTCTCTCATGGACAGCCAGCTAAATGAGCTGAGTAAGGAAAAAAAGACTAGTAGCCGCCAAGGCAGGTATGACCTGAGGTCCCAGAAGAAGGTAGTAGCACTTGACACCCCTAAGCAGCTCACTGGAACAGAGAAGCCTGCTTATGAATCTGTAGATAGTCATAGAGGTAAGAAGACCCGACCCCTTTCTTCCATAGTCTAGAGTCATGTTCCCAAAATAAGAGAAATTCCCAAGTCTTCCACCTGCCCATCTTTAAATCAATTTCCTGACTGAAGTTGGGTCAAGACCTCCTTTGTTCCTTGTTATCAGAAATAGTTCCTATTTTGAAGCGATACATGTTCGAGTCTCTACCCATTTGATCACCCACCTATCAAACCATGACATAAAAAACTGATGGGCATTGGGATCTGCTTCTACAAGCAATCCAAGAGCGACTTCCAACGCTAACACATGGGTCAGTAGATGTTTTAAGGATTGAAATATTTCTTCACATTCTTGTGTCCACATGAATTTAGATCCCTTCTTTTGGAGGGCAATTATTGGACAACCAATCTTGGAGAATCCTTTTATAAATCTCCTATAGTATCCTGATAAGCCCATAAAGGATCTAATATCTGAAACGTCCTTTGGGGTAGGCCATTCCATGATAGACCTGATCTTTTCAGGGTCTACTGCTACTCCTTCTTCAGATATGACATGGCCCAAGTAATGTATTTGCTTCTGGAAAAAGTCGCACTTGCTAAATTTGGCATAGAGTTGATGTTCTCTTAGCACTTGAATCCCAAGCCTAAGATGTTCCTCATGTTCCTCTCTATTCTTTGAGTAAATTAATATATCATCAATAAAAACCAGTACAAATTTGTCTAGGAATTTCCTAAGCACATTGTTCATCAAGGACATAAAAGTGGCAGGGGCATTGGTTAATCCAAATGGTACTACCACAAACTCATAGTGACAATATCTCGTCCTAAAGGAAGTTTTGTGGATGTCTTCACCCTTGATTCAGACTTGATGGTTTCTAGATCTCAAGTCAATCTTTGAGAATATGGAAGCACCTCCCAATTGATCGAATAGGTCATCGATCCTGGGTAAGGGGTACTTGTTCTTTATGGTTACCTTATTGAGTTGTCTATAATCTACGCACAGTAGAAGGGTACCGTCTTTCTTTTTCACAAACAAGACCGATGCTCTCCATGGAGACACACTGGGCCGGATATAGCCTTTGTCCATCATTTCCTTTAGCTACAATTTAAGCTCAACTAGCTCGGGTGTGCTCATCCTATAGGGTGTCCTAGACACTGGCACCGCTCCTGGTGCAAGTTCTATTGAGAAGTCAATGTCCCTTCTCAGGGGTAGACCCGATACCTCTTCCAGAAATACGTCTCTATATTCTCTTAGTGTGGGGTAGTCTTCGAGGCTTGGTTTGTCATCTTCAACTGATTCCAACACCTGTATCGCATATAGTGGACATCCCTTTCTACAATACTTTCTCATTTGAAGAGCTGATATTTGTCTCACTGAGACAAGTTTTTGGATCCCTTGAAGGGTTATCCTTCTCCCTCCTTCACTTACAGATTCTAAGGTTTTATGGTAATAGTCCAGTCTGGCTTTATATGTGGCTAGCCAATCCATACCAATCAACAGGTCATACGATCCTAGGGGTAATATGTTAAGGGTTGCTTGGGTGGGGAATTCACTCATAGTGAATTGGCAAGCTGGTATGACCTCCACTACCTTTCTTTTGGTGCCAGTGGCTAACTGTACCAACCATGGATTGGTGTGTTTATGTGGCTTTAATTTACACTTATCAATAGCCTTAGGGGCTATATAACTCAAATTTGAACGAGGGTCAATTAGAATAGACACTAGATGGTTGGTGATGATAGCTTCTATTTCCACCACTGAAGCTTGGTGGTCAGCTTGGTTATTATCCAAGGCTGCATAAATTTGTGGCACACTCCTGGCCAAATCATTGATGGTGGTAGCTTCTTGAACGTTGTAAATTCTCTGGCTATTCTATTGTTAGTGCAGGCAGTCCCTCAGTAGATGTTCTTCTCCACAACCCCAACATTTCAAGGGTTCTCTCTTTGGGTTATCGATCTTTCTTGGGGTAGATCCAAAAGGTTTATTTCTACCCTGGGAGGGGAAATTTTTCTGGTGTACACTTCAGGTTGGGAAGCTCATCCTTGAGTTCTTTTTATAGTTTTTAAATCTTGGGAATTTAAACCCCTTTTTCTGGAATCCTGAACTATTCTTCTGCTTCCAGCCTTCGTGAGGTTTTGTATGATGCCCAAGATGTTCATGAAAATATCTTGCCTTTTGGATAGTGTCTTCTAGGGTCTTTGGCTTATCAAAATCAATCTTGTTCTGATAGTCCTTAGGTAGTCCACTGATGAATCATTGCACCTTTTCCTTCTCTGCTTTTATATAGGGTACGTACCTCAACAACTCGAGGAATCTGCTGACATATTCCTCTATGGTGAGCTACCCCAGCTTGAGTTCATAGAATTCTTTAGTCTTTTCGTCGAAATAATTTTCTGACAGATACTTCTTCCAGAAGTATTTCTCAAACCATTCCCAAGACAGGTCCTCTTCATGAATCCCTTTTACATTCTTAAGGTATTCCCACCAAATGGAAGCCTTTCCATTCAAGTTGAAAGTGGCTACTCGGGCCTTTAAGTTTTCTGAGAAGTCATGGGCTCTGAAATACTTCTTTAGTCCAAGAAGCCATGCCTCCGCTTCCTCCCCCTTCTTTATTTCACTGTCAAAAGAGGGTGGTTTGGCCTTCTTGAATTCTTCGAGATTATGACTTTTGGAATGCTTTTGCTTCCTTCGTTTTCTTCGGGAATAAGAACTAGTTCTGCTACTAGAAGATCCCTTCGAGTCGCCAGTTTCCTTTCCAGAGGAATCATCTGATGCTTGTCCCATATCTCTGGGGTGCACATTTCTCGAGGTTCTCTTCCCAGTGTGGCCACTTAAAATACCAGGTTTCTGTATCTCAGGTGGACTTCAAATTTTCTTTGTCTATCGTCAGTCCGCGTGACTAGTGTCAGGTTTATGCTGTAATTGTCTTTGTATGTCGGATAAAATCTGCAACAAGAGTACATTAATTTTCATTTGCTTCTCTTTCTCTTTCATCAACCTCTCATTGTCAGCCTTGCAGCTCTGTAGTTCAACCATGAGGCTCCTCACAGTCTCAACTAGATCTGGAGGGGTATCTACCACCCTCCTTTCATCAGACTCTTTGTCTCTATTGTGGGAACCCTCTCCCACTTCATTGTGCATCACCATTCTATGCGTCTGCAGTTTCTCGTGGTTGATCGTCCGCTTGTGTGCAAGGAAAAACACTTGTTGTTAGTTAATATTTATATTCATTCATAACCAGTGCATAATTCATTTTTTTTTTCAAATGCATACACAATAGGATTTTTCATTCTTAACTTCGACTTTTGATTAAGGGGGTTAATATAGAGGGTTACTCCTTTTTAAGAGTACTTCAAATGAGGTTTCTGTGCAACTCGTTCATGAGCCCAAGCAGGCCAAGTGTTGTAACCATGATCTGATACCAATTTGTAACACACCCACTATGGCATAATAGATTTTTCGCCTTTTTCTCCTTTTTCTCGAGGGACAAAATCCCTGAGTTCTTACGATGTCCTAGCGCTGGCGAGATCTTCCTATCGGAACCTTCACCAAACCAATCCACCGGTTCTTTCATTGAAAACCCGTCATGTACAACTCAAGCACCAAGTGCTAGCTTCACCTCCATGTGATCCTTGGTTATGACCCCGAGCCAAGCCAAGAGGCACCTTTCACATTTCGTGACTCAGAGATGCCCGAGAGTCAAGTCTTTTGACTCTTCAAACCCCGAAACCTAAAATCATACCTTCGTTGAGATCAACAACTGCGAATCTCACCCCCTAATCTGATGGTCCTAGCCGTATCAGAATTTCGATAATCGGGAGTTACAAATGCAAGAGAGTCAATCCTTTCGACTCTTCAAACCCCAAAACCCAAAACGTGAGTTCTTGTATGAAATCTAATGACTCACGGGATTTCGGAGCTTTCCCCGAACCCTGACCACTCACCACGTGTCTCCTCCGATGGATGGTCTAGATCCTTTCGGGACTCCTCCTTTCTACCACATGAACCTGTCCTATGACCTAGGGCTCATCCTCAGAGCACGTCGAGGTTTCACATACCAGGATTTCACGATTGGCGAAGACAAGGGGTCTTTCCCTTTGGTTTCCCAGGTGCCGAAACACCAAAATGATGAAACCTATTCACACTAAGTTGATTCGGAGTTTCACATATCAGGACTTCATGACATGCGAAGATGAGGGGTCTTTCCCTTTGGTTTCCCGGGTGCCGAAACACTGAAATGATGAAATATATTCATGCTAAATGGATGTTTCAGATCACTCCTGGCTGAATGACCATGATCACGTTGCGATTTTGCAAATAGTGAGTTCGTGTAGTTCTACCCCTTTGACCACTCCAAGTCGTGGGTCAGTGAAATGCTACCCGACTGCCACATGTCATGTGTCGATGGATGGATCCAAATACTTTGGGACTTTCAGGACATTGTCAAGTCCACTCTCCTTCCTATGCAAAGGTTAAGATCAATGGTCAATAAAGCCTCGATGGATTCTTGGATCTATGGTCCCAGAAAAGGGGGATCCCACTTTAAGTTGCCAATTCTGGACCCCCCCCCCCTTATTAAAGGTAGATAATCAAAGGGGGTCTAGAATCCAACCTTGACCGTAGATCCGAGCTTCCCAATCCAAGCTATCGAAACTTGCGCGCTCAATTCTAGACCCCCCCCCGCTTTAAACGTAGAATAGTGAGGGGGCTCCGGAATGGAACCCTGGCCATAGATCTGGGAGTGCAGTTTCTGACTGCCTAGATTTTCTCGCCTCTTAACGAGACACGCATTTTGTGACCCAACTTAGGGTAAGTGGGTTTCTCTTGACAGATCCATCGATCTTGATAGATCTAGGTTATTTTCGAAAAGATTCTGACCGTTCGTCTACCAAACGATGGGGTATTCTCTTTCGATAATTGGACTCGCTATCCTTTCTGAGCTTGAATCATGATATTCAACCTCCCGGAGCTTCCAACTCCCACAACTCTGAGACCTTAGAGAGCTACTCTTTCTTGCATAAGGTTTCCATACACGGATTGCATGAACCTTCAGATGGTTCCTAGTCGAGTCTCTAGGTAAAGGTTCAATGTGGTTCCAAGGTTTATGGGGTATTTCCTGGGGAGGAGTACTCTCGGGGTGCCTTCCTATAAAATTACGAGAATCAATAAAACAAGATGACTCTCGATGGAGTGAACTCATGCCCCATACTTAATCATTTGTATAGAAACCAACTATGGGATGTAAGTGTACACATGCATCCATTATTTCCAGTTTAAAACACAAGGTAATCATTCCACACAGAAATCATTATGGGCGTATAAGCATGAGCATGTATTCATGATAATTCAATTCAAAATACAAGGCATAAAGCACTGATCAAATCCACCAAGCATGATGAAACTGCTGAGAGGGGTGCTCGTTTCCACCCAACCGTAGGCTCAATGACTCCAAACAGATTTACCACTAGCCACCCATGAGCTAGACCACGATGCTTTGAGATTCAGTCTCCTATTTCCAGCTCCACGGAAGTCCAGGATGAAGGTTACTCTCCTTCTCCTGATATAGTAAAATAATTCTAGGACGAAGGTTACTCTCCTTCTCCTATGTTCAAATCTCCCTGTGATTCCAGAGTTTCTCTAGTTCTCTTCTGCAATCCCCTGTCACGTGAACTCCCTCTTTCCTCTTCTCTTCTACCACACTTCCTCTCTTTCCTTTTTCTCTGCAAGATTGTGTGTGGCGCGAATTTCTCCTTCTGTGGTTAGGTCTGAGAGTTTTTACGGATAGGCGGTTCACCCCCATCCCCTCATTAACTCTGAGGATCCTCCCCACCTACCAATCTAATAGGAAATTCATTCCAGGGTCAAAGAGTTACTTTGGTCTTTGAGCAAGTAAAAACCAGTATAGTACTGGCTCGATGGAAGTTAATGCAACCATTCCAGGTCCCTTCTACCACCTCTCATTAGCCATTGTGGTATATTTTAGCACATCCCCCTCCCAGTATTCATGCAACACATCTTCATAACATAATTTACATTCATCGACCTTTATACAAAGGTCCATCAAATCAAACATTCACATCTTTGAGTTTGCCATAGTTCTTGGCCAATATAGTTATTTTTACAGACTGGGGGAAACAAGGTGTTATAGTGTCAATGTATGGTTGGAACATGGTAGGATGATGTGGATGATGATGTGGATCTTTTACGACCATCACAAATGGATGTAGTTCACATTAAGGAATTCAATGATCAGGATATGTCCTCTCTCATGATTGATGTCTAGGATTCATTCTTTAGGTTCATGGTTCATTGGCATCAGCTGAAATGAGTTGCTCTTATTAAGGACTCAGTCAATTTCATTGATTCCTAATGGCTTCATCAACGATCGACGAAATATGTTTGTTGTTTTGAATTGACTCAAAATATGGTTGACGTCGATGGCTTCATATGTGCTTTAAAAATTCCTTCATCGGGATCGAGAGTCTGGTAAACTGCTATTCTTGTTCTTTCACCCAAATCACCTGATGAGTTCATCGACACTCTTTAGAGAAAGTTGTGATTTTTCTCTTTTTTAAATTCTTTCTTTTGTTTTCCTTTCCTGATGCAAAACATGATATTTTTTTAATTTTCTTAAGATTTTAAATGCAAAGAAAACAAAGGGAAAAAATGAATAAACTTAACAAAGGAAAAATATGAAACCTATGTAAAGACAAAAGAGAAACGTATATAATGGTTAAAAGAAAAGTGGTACCCAAAAATTGAAAACTTTAAGGGTGTGTTGATGACTCAACACTCTTGTTTCCTAACCCTTGTCCATTGTAGCCCATTTTCTTTAGGAGTTTAGAGACAATACCCCCAGTATGATTCTCAAATTCACCAAGTTGTTCTTGAGAGATGTCTATGGAAGGTGAACTTACCAAGGTGGCCTTATTTATGGTGCTAGCATCTGTAGTGGTAATGGAAGGTTGTATTGTTCCTATGTGCTCTTGGACAACTGCTTGAATCCTTGTCAAGGCCTTATCCTTCCTAGAAACTCTAGTTGTAGTTGCATCATCATCTGTGTGAACCTATCCTCTTGACAATTATCCATTTGAATGACCTTCTCACCAACGTATACAAGATACCTTGTGCTTGTCCCAATCTGTCCTGACTGCAATGAGGGAGGCTTGGCCTTCTCTAAATTTCCTCTTGAGAAATGGAAACAATTTGGTATAAGTATCCATGTGCTTCTCCATCTATTCCATCCTCAGGTTAAACATATTAACCTCCACCTTCAAGCTCTCATTTTCTTCTCAAAGCTTGACATTGTTGGCCCTTAAGTCTTCCAACTTATCTCTGCATAATTTTCCCATGTTGCAGTTCACAATATTGTGTTCATAGTTATGGATGTAGTGTCTCGGTCAAGAATGCAACTTCTATGATACCATCTGATCCATAATTGATGGGATCATAGCCCATTCGCTTCACCAACATGGACCCTGTGTGATATTTTATTTCTAAACTCTATCTCAGTTTGTATAATTTCATGCACAATGACCTTAATACTTCTCTGGAGGATGCAATACCTAATCTTTGTGTAATCTCTACTCCAAATGACTAATTGGCTCCCTATGTGTGTAACCTACATACAAGTAGCTAGACAACAATGCTATGGAAAATCATCTTTGGTCCTCAATGTGAGAGTTTCCATTGGCATCCCATACAATGGGTATATTATCCAACAATCAACTACATAATTAGTTTTCTCTATGTGGTAGTCCTCGAGGACTCTTCACTCACGGTAGAGTCCTTAAGGACTCTTGAGTCATGGTAGTCTCCAAGAAATCTTTACTCAACCTCAAGATGATGTGAATTTAGATATGTGCTCACTAGTGAATGGTGAATTGTTACACATCTGCTCACCAACCTAAATCACATTTAAAAACCAGGGATGTTACATGCATAACATTAAGTCACCTAATGGCTTGATACTTTCATATACAGGCTCCCACATCTTCTATACCTTGGAAAATGGATGGATGGGCTTCCATTTTGTAGATATGACCATGACGGCACATAAATGGGCAGGAATCTGACACCTTGGGAAGTGCACCCCATACATTATTCAACACTTGATGGATAACGTTGAAATTGGTTATGATTGGAAACTACTTAGATAGGTGGTGCACAATCACTCCACCCTAGATGATGCCCCTCTCACCCTAACATTGTGTTCTTGATGATGATCTCATGTGTTGGGGCTTGTTTACCACTTGGACACCATGTGATAGCTAGAGATTTGACATGGAACTTGATGATGGTTTTCCACCTTGCTTACATTGCTTGACGATGGCATGAGGCCTTCAGAGGGTCTCTTCACCCATTGGAGGTTTGACGTCACCACACGTGTGATGTTATGATAATTTATTTGCATAATTTATCATTTCCAGAGGCTATTTTTAAGGGTCTTCCCCACTTGTTATCATGGAGTAATGTAATTTCACTTTATTATTGAGGATTATAGAACTTGGTTTCCTCATATAAATAGAGGAAGAACTCAAACTCTTTTGTGATAATCACATCTCCTCAAACTTGTGAGAGAGCTCTCTAGAAAATATTTTCTCTACTTATTTTTCTCTCTTTGAGTTTATGCACACTATTGGAGTGATGTTTTGGATGGATGTTTCTCTTGTTGGTGGTGATCTCTTCATGAACTAGGGTTTCCTGATGCTAATGTGCCTTCCTAGTAAGTGTTTCCTTTGATTGCATGTAGTGTTTTCTTGGTTAATCTTGGTAATTTTCTCTATTAGAATAGTAATTTTGCATGTTATCATGATATTTTTGAAATCTTGAAACCCTAAGGAAGGATTAAGAGTGGTTATCCACTTCTCTTGTTGTTTTCACCTTGAATTTTTTAAGCATTTAGGATTTTCCCTAAGGGTTAAGAGAGACTACCACCTTAAGGCTTATGTTAACTAGGGTTTGGTTCTAGGGGTTAGGAGTGGCTATCTCCCTAGGTTCAAAGCCTAGTTCTATTCATCTTCTTTGCAGAATAGTCCTTCTGGCAGATTACCTGCCCTTAATATGTCTAGCAAAATAAAGAACTTGATAAATGCGTACCTGAACAATCATGCTGCAATTCTCACATCGATGTTCTCGCTTCAGGGTCTGATTGGAGCAGAGATTTGGGGTAGTGTAGTCCTTTTATCTATATTTATCTCAGTGTTAATCCTCCTCCTCCTCCTCCTCCAAATATACTTTCAACAATTTAATGATCTTACGAGTGGCGGGAGAGGCGAACCATGACTCCTTAATTCTCTGGTTCAAAATTCCAGGTGGATTACTGAGAGATCTGCATTTGTTTTAATGTTAATGGCATTATCAATCTTCCTATTGTACACTTATAGTCATCTGCTCTTATCCTGCATCCCCTAAATCTTCCAAGGAACTTCTATGGTGCTATGATGTCTAAGTTTTCTTCATGGGTTTTGTCAGTGTTAAGTTTAGATCTTCTTTCGATGTTACAGTGATGTTATAGTGATGTTAGATTATCAATCCTGCTAACATACTTGTGTATCCAAGAGTGGCATTGGTGTTTATGTGACTTTAATAAAATTATTTTATGTTATTCTTAGATATAGATATTCTTAGGTATAATGTTTATGTGACTTTAATAAAATTATTTAATGTTATTCTTAGATATGGATGTGCATGCTTTGGTGTTTATTTTTCAGGTGTGTTTAATAAAAACTTTATAAAAATGTCTCTTTAATAAAAAGGAAAAATCTCTCTTCATATAAAAATGTCTCTTATGTCTCTTTAATAAAAAGAGGAATGAAGGGAATAGTCGGTATGTACTTTTTTAAATATCGGAAATCAATAAAATGTAATGTAAATGTGCTGTGTGAGATTTAAATTTATTTTAAAATTAAATGTATAAATGAAAAATAAATAATTATAATTAAAACTAAAAAGAGAGAGTAGGTACTATAATGATTAGCTAGGGCAGGGGACTTACTAAAGTACTGGCTACAATGGATAGATCTGTTTCACCACAATCTACTGCAGTAGACCTATGCATTGGCAATATACTACAATGCACTTGTGAATAAGCCGACACTAGTAGGCTCCAGAAGCATACTTTCCCAGCTACAGATGATCCCTTTCAGTTCGAGGGCCACACCCCCCGAATTACCCCTTTCAGAAGCATACTTTCCCAGCTACATATAGAAAACACATTCCACATCAAAATGTTAGACATAAATCTAAGATGCAAAAAGCAAGGAGAATAATCCACCATCCACCATATACACAAAACCCAAAGCTTTCCTTGAGGACCAATGATAGCCTACAAGTTGTTGAGAGTTACATCCAACTTATTAACAAATCATATGACAAGTAAGCATAGACATAGTGAGCAAGAGCAATCCCACAAGCCACAACATCCATCCCTACAAACACCAAGAAATATTGTGAATGTCAAGAATAATCCAAAACCATCGACAACATCAAAAGAGTATACAACATAAGCTAATAGTGTCACTCTATTCAACATATGAACATAGTTTACAATGCCAAATGAGGGACCTTCTACAAAAGCGTAAAAGTATCCTTTATAGAAAGTTCTAATAACTCTAGTACTTATAATTACTTGACTCTTGGCCTTCCTAAATGACTCTTGACCTTCCTATTATACTTGGCCAATTGATCCAAGTGGATATCGGTGGCTACCCATATCTTCCACTGACTCAACATGGTTCTCCATTTGGGCAGTCTTGTTATGATTTTATAGGATTTTCTTGGATTTGTTGGGTCCTAAACTTTCGGGTCCATTTTGAGGCCCTTAACGAGCATTTAGACAAGTGATGCTATCCTATATTTACCTTTGGCAAAGCCAGGCCATATTGTTTTCTCATTGTCCTCAATTAGATATTTCCAATGAGATACTATGCACTCCAAACATAAATTGTATGCGAAAGTTACATTCCTGAAATGTTGATGTAGAAATTAATGCCCAAAAATACGTCTTGGAATTTTCAAAACACCTTTTGGTTCTTCTCCTCCTAGGTTTAGGGTTTTGGACCTTTAGGGTTCTTGATTTATGTTAAAAATCCATCCTTTTGTCCTCTTGTATTAGCTTCTTGCAAATGAGCGTAGTGGCCATCTCTCTCTCTCTCTCTCTCTCTCTCTCTCTCTCTAGAGATAAGCTACCACCATTCTAGCCAATTTATGTTCTACAATATTCCACTATTTTATTCATTAATAGAAGTTGGGCTTTCACTGTATTACTATGCTCTCTATTTTATTTTTGTGTGTGTCTCATTATTTTCTCTATACAACCTAGATCAATAGTATGAAATAAATCTACTCTTTGTTTGTTTCTTTGTGCATGTCCCCAACAAGGTCATGGTATAGAGAGTTGGGTCTCGAGCTAGTTTCACTAGAATATCACCGCTCTTGCCAACCCAAACAACCTCCCATAATGGGGGAAAGGATATATGATGGAGCATGATATGCAATCATGATTTTTCTTGAGGAAGCGATTACATGACAGGGGAATGAGATGATGGACAATTTCGTTTGGATCCTTCAAAAACTACAAACGACAAGTGAGGTACCTTCAACAAGCGACCAATTTGGAGGTCTTACAGGCTTCAATATACAAGTTAACTTTGATATTCCTTTATTTGAAGGTCAAATATATACAAAAATGGTTGAATCTTTTAGAGGGTTATTACTGTATTAAAAAAAAAATGACATTGAAAAGATCACCTTTGTGCTCCTTAAATCCATTCCCCATGTCAAAGATTGATGGGAAGGTTACTGGGAGATACTAGACACATATATAACATTCATAAAAGGACCCACTTGGGTGGCCTTTTTTTATTCCCTCAAGGAGGAATTCCACCTTGTTGAAAAGTATGATGATCAATACATGAGATGGACGACTCTGCATCAAAAGAGAGATCATAGGGTACCAGAGTACACAAACATTTTCCATACCTTGCACTCAAAGCTGGGTATCAAATACTCTTAGAGCTGCCTAGTTTTGAAATACTGTAGTGGCCTACACAGGTACATCCAAGTAGAGATGAATTTCTTGGATATCTCCTCACCAGGAGATGCTTCTCAATATGCTGTCAAAATCAAGTAGAAATTTAAGAAGTGAAATAAGTAGGAGTTCAATTCTACAAACCTGGCACAAACAAAGTATGTAAAGGAAGAACTAACTCATGGAACAAGGGACAAAGTAGGAATATCCAACTGCAAGACAACCAATCCAAGCCACATTTAAAGGAGGGTAATGATAAGTCGAGAAAGACACTAGAAAATGGTGTGAGTTCCAAAAGAGCCCCTGGCACAACAACATTGAATGTTTCTTGAAATGGTCATTGTTAGCCAAGATTAAAGAAAAATATTCAGACCATGCCTTAGACTTTGATTCAAAACCTGATAAAGGAAAGAAGATTATTGATGCAGAACCTAGTGCTACCATTGCAACTACAAATATCCAAACAGATGAGTCAAAGGAGATTGACGAGGGGGAGCACCTCCTCCATTCTTAGACATTGGTTAAAGGGACCCCACTGCATCTCATTGTGGATAGTGGGAGACATAATAATCTGATATCGATTGAGGTTATCAAAAGATTGAAACTGTCGACAATGCCACACCCCCAACTGTACATTATTGATTAGTTGCACCAGGGACAAGACCTTCTTATTTGCTAGAAATGCCACCTATCCTATGGAATCAAGCACTTCAAAGATGTGATACTATGTGATGTTGTCCCACTTGAAGTTTGTGATGTACTTTTAGGACAACCTTATATGTGGAAACAAGTGAAGATTTTTAGGTTCTATCAAGCTTGCCAACAGGGTATGTCTTTAACCATAGATTGGCTCTAAGTTTCAATTGTTATGTATATGTTTTCTGTTGTTTTAGGACAGCAAAAAGTCTAAGAACTTCTTGATGATTTGTTATGGTTGTACTTGCAATTTTAGGTGCTCTAGCATGTAGTTTTAGTAACCAGAAGTTAGCACATGCATAATAAAATAAATACAACACACCTAAAGATATTTATAGTTGAAAATAAGAAGATCTAAACGACTAACACATGCATTTTTGTACACAGGTATTTTTGGTCAACATGACCCTGGATAAAACCCCCTTGAGGAAAACCAGTTTGGAATATATGTCTATATATGAGGAAAGCAGATGGTGGAATACAACAAGTAAAAAATGTATATGAACTTGATACAATAGTAGCCTGATCCAAGCTGAAACACAAGTCCAAAATATCCAGGTGCGCCCTAGGAAGGTGCACCCCACATACAAGGTCTCAAATCCACTGAAACTGCTCCAGAAGCAAACTGTGATCTCAGATCTGGAAAACCCTCCACAAGAATGAAGCTCTTTTGGATGGCTTCCCTCTGCAATTGATCTCACTACAATATGATGGCTATAATTCCTCCCTACAACTGATGCACCCTCATAAGCAAGTGTTCCCTCCACAATAGTGAAACCTCCTCAGTAAATAAATAAGGCTAGAAGTTGAATGCCTCCCTCCATGAAAGCATGCGCCCAAGCTCAAGCCTCCTCATGCAACAAACCTCATCTCAATGCTCCAAGTCTTCCTCTCCAAGTGAGAAAATGATGAATGAATGCCTCCTTCACCCTTTGCGCCCCTCTTGAACCTCCAAAAGGAAACCTAAGAAACCAATGGATGAGATCATCTCATCTCCCATATAATCAATGGTTGAGATCTCCCCAAAAGTATATAATTCAATAAACCACTTTGGGTTAAGTTTCCTAAGTTCACTTTATGTCTCTAATTCACCCACAAAGTGAATTAATAGTCATTTTAGGCATAAATGACTAAATTTCACTTTTGACTTAAAACTCCTAAGTCAAAGTGAAATTAGACAAAAGTACAAGGCACAAAGTGTAGAGTCCATCCCATATGTGTCAAGGAGAGAAGAAACACATGGGGAACACCTCCCAAGGTACAAAACTCAACACTCCCTCTTACCAAGGAAGGTGTTCCTCACCAAGCCCATCTTGTCTCTGAAGTAGACATGTTTGCCCCTTGGCAGGGCCTTGGTGAGAATATATATAGCTTGGTCATTTGTCGATACATATTGCAACTAAACTAACCCTCTCTGAACCTAATCATGAATGAAGTGGTACTTGATATCAATATTCCTTGACCGATCATGAAACACTAGATTCTCATAGATTTTTATGCAACTCTAATTATCACAGTGAATGATGGTCGGTGGCATCTCCTGACCAAACAAACCAAACAACATCTTATGAATCCAAATGGCATCGCAACTGGCCTAACTGGATTACATATACTATTCCTTGGCTGAACTCAAAGCAACTAACTTCTGCTTCCAACTGAACCAGGAAACAAGTCCTGACCCCAAACCAAAGCAGCACCCTGAGGTGCTTTTCCTGTCAACAACACATCCTGCCCAGTTTGAGTCTGTGTAGCCAAACAAACTAACTCCATATCCTATGACATAGTCTAGGCCATAATCAATTGTCCCAGCAATGTACCTCAAGATGTGTTTTTCCCCAACCATGTGAACATTCCTTAGCTCAAGCATGTACTGACTGAGAGTGTTCATGGTAAAACAAATATCTAGTCTGGTGTTAACCAGATACATGAGTGAAACGATCAACTTCCTATAAATTGTGGTAGCGACCAACTGGCTATCTGAATCACTAAGCTTCTTCCAGTTGGTGATCATAGGTGTAGACATAGGTCTATAGCCCTCTATCTAAAATCTGCTCAAAATATCTGCTGCATACTTCCCCTGCCTGAGAAATATGTGACCCTCCTCCTGCCATACCTCCATACCCAGAAAGTAGTGCATCAATCCAATATCACTCATCTCAAACTCTGATGGAAGTCCCAGCTTGCACTCAGCTATGAGATCCTCGACTCCAGTGATGAAAAAGTCACCCCTAATGATGAAATAGAGGTTATGATCAGCATCGCTCTTCTCGAAGCCCATCTAAAGCAAGTAAGTGTCTATGCAAGAATACCAAGCTTAGGGAGAGTACTTTAATCTATAAATTTCCTTTCTCAAAAGACACACGTGAGTCTCCCTGTCACTCACCTCAAACCCCTATGGCTTCTCTATGTACACCTCCTCATCAATAAAGCCATTCAGAAATGTGGTCTTCACATCCATCTGGTGAATGTTCCAACCCATATCTACTTCTATGGAAATGATACTGCTGATGGAGGTGTATCTTGCAATTGTTGTGAAAGTCTCATCATAATCGACTCCCTCAATCTGAGAGAAGCCTCGTGCCAAAAAAAGGGCCGTGTGTTTCTCAATGTTGTCGTCTGTAGCAATCTTGGTCTTGTAAAACCACCTAGAAGTCACAACTAACTTCCCCACTAGCCTCAGAACCACATCCCAGACATCATTACGCACAATGGATTCATACTCCTCTACCATGGACTCTCTCCATACCCGCTGGTCCACTGCCTGCGCAAAATTATGTGGCTCTGTATCCTTTATACTCATCACTAGTGCCAAATATGCTCCCAATCTTATTAGAGGTCTCCTGTCTCTAATATGGCTCCTAGGATCCCCTACATTCTCTCTGGCCTCCTTTAGGGTCTCCTGAAACCATCTAGGTATCCTCTTCCCTAAAGTGGTCAATGGAGAAGTAAGGTCACTAGGCCCAAGAGTGACTTCCTCAGGACTCGTCTCAACACTCTGAGATCCTGAAGTATGTGTCCCATCTAAAGTTTGTACCCCATATGACTGAACATGCTCTGACTGTGACCTTGAAGCTGTGCATGGTGACCCTGTCACCCATGATACTAGTGTACATGAGACCTGAGTTTGTGCTCCCTATGATACTGCAATTAGCACCTCTGCATCATCCTCAACTCCAACTCTCGACTCAAGAGATCTCTGAAAATCCCTATCCTCCTCAAATATGAAATCTCTACTCATCACCACTTTGTTAAGTGGTGGAATGTAGATGTGATAGACTTTGGACACCTCTGAGTATCCAACTGGAATCCCCTACTAGGTTGTGGGGTCTAGCTTTGTCCTCCTCTTCCAGGGGACATGAGAAAAGGTCAAGCACCCAAAGATCCTGATGTGCTCAACATCGGGCCTCTTACCAGTGAAGGCCTCCTCAGGAGTCATCTTCCCCAATATCTTATGGGGACTCCTGTTCTATAGGTAAACTACAGTAGCACATGCCTCTGCCCATAAGTACAAAGGAAAACTTTGATCATGCAGCATGGATCTCGTTGCACCAGTAATGGCCCGATTCTTCCTCTCAACAACCCCATTCTGCTGGGGATTGTAGGGTATGGTCATCTATCTTATAATGCCATGATGGGCACAAAAGTCTACAAATTGTCTTGAGGAATACTCTCCCCCATTATCTGACCGCAAGACTTTGATCCTCTTTCCCCAATGGTTCTCCATAAGAGCTCTAAACTCTTGGAATTGTGTGAAGACCTCACTCTTGGCCTTCAGGAAATAGGTCCAAGTATTCCTCACGTATTCATCAATAAATGTGAGATAGTACTCAGAACCACTCAAGGAAATCCGAGTCATGGGCCCACACGCATCCGTGTCTACTAAATCCAGTATCCCAGCTGACCTGGTGTCACTGTTGGGGAATGATGCCTTGGTAAAATTTCCAAGTGCATACCTTCTACAAACATCTTGATTCTCTGTACTGATCTATGGCACTCTGGTCACAACCTCTCTCAGTCCTCCAAGAGCTCCATGATGTAGGTGGGCCATCCTACGATGCAATAACTCACAACTCTGTCTGATGTTGTCGTTGCTTGCTGCCAATGCATGAAGTGGCTGAAAAATCAATTTGAACATTTTCCCATCCCTCACTCCAATCACCTATCCTGAGGAAAGTGAAGACCCCCGAGGATGAATGAGTACCTCAGTGCCTTTGAATGTCACCTCAAGACCTCTATCATAGAGGGTGGAAACTAAAATCAAATTCTTCTTCAGCCTAGGAACATAGAGAAACGATCTGAATGATATAGGTGGCATGTTATCTCTCTAAAAGGTAACTATGCCAATCCCAACAACTCTGACCAATGTGTCATCTCCAAGAGCAATCTCCATTCTGAACTTGGTGTCTCTGAGATCAGAAAAGTCCTCTCGAACTCCAGTCATATGGCTCGAAGCCCCACTATCAATATACCAGATATTGGGTGCCATCTCAACTGAAGTGTAGCATATGATGAAAGCACACTCTCTCTGAAACTATGTTTGAAAATCTACCTCCTCTATTGTAGTTGTGGTACCACCCCTCTTCTTCTTCATATTTGGACACTGTCCAGCATAGTTCCTGAACTTCTTACAAACACAGAACTTCACTTTTGCTCATATCTCTCTTCTGACCACTACCCTAACCACTGCTTCTCTCTCCTCCACTCCCCTGTTGTTGGTCCCCAAACTTTGGACCCTACCAGCCCCCATAGTTGGACTTCTTCTTGCCCTTTTTTCAAAGAGAAAGATCCTCCTCACCCTGACCAATCTGTTGTTGTTTATGCTGTCATTGTCCAGAAGCCTCGATTGCAAGCCTAATCTCCTCCTAGATGAAGTCATCCCACATCCTCTCCCATGTAGGCATGACCTCCCTAGCAACAATGCCACGTACAAATGGACCCCATGGTTTGGTGAAGCTATTCATAGCTTGCCTCACCAAAGATTTAGGATAAACAACCTCTCCGATGGCTCCAAGCTTGTCTTTGATCTGAGTGTAGAGACCAAGGAATGAAGTTACTGACTCATACTTGAGCATGTGAATGCCCCTGATTCGGTCATGAAGAACCATCTTTCGGTTCTCATTGGGGCTCTCATACAACTTGCATAGAGATGCCCACATCTTGTATGCACAAGTCTTCCCCGTCAAATGGGGTATGATATGATCATGAACTGTGTCACAAATGGTCCTCTTTGCCTTGTTGTTCCTTTTCCTGAACTCTACCACCAAGATGGGAGCAGTGACAAAAATGGGGGGAACAACTGCCTCAACTATGTCCCATAGCTTGAGGTCCTCTAAGACAAAGATCATCCTCACCTTCCAAGGAGACAAACTGCTAGCCCCTACTAGCCTGTCCTCAACTCTCATTTGATATGTTCACATGTCTGCCAAACTCTACTCCCAACTGATGTTCACACTACCAAGGAAAAATGTTACCTCACTCCTGTCAATATAGGTGTGAAAATACACAAGTGTAATCTAACCTCACTCCTAACAAAATAGGTGTGAAAAGAGGTCAAGTCAACTCAACCTCACTCCTACTCCGTAGGTGTGACAAGAGACTGATGACAAAGTGCCAAAACTGCCCAACTGTCCTCTACAAAAATCTTCCCTCTAACAACCACTGAATGAGTCAATGGTTGTCCCACAAAATTCTGCTAAGAAGATGTATATGACAGCCAACAATGTGTTGTCCAAACTACTCAAAAATTCAGCCACCTTAGCTCTTATACCATGAATATTTTCAGTTCCTATCAAGCTTTCCAACTGAGTCTGTCTTTTGCCAAAGATTGGCTCTAAGTTTCAACTGTTATGTATATGTTTTCTATTGTTTTAGGACATCCAATAGTCCAAGAACTTCTTGTTGATTTGTTATGGTTGTACTTTCAATTTTATCTACTCTAGCATGTAGTTTTAGTAACCAGAAGTTAGCACATTCATACTAAAATAAATAGAACACACCTAAAGATCTTTACATATGAAAATAAGTAGATCTAAAAGACTAACACATGCATTTTTGTACACAGGTATTTTTGGTCAACATGACCCGAGATAAAACCCCCTGGGGAAAACCAGTTTGGAATATATGTCTATATATGAGGAAAGAAGATAGTGGAATATAGAAAGTACAAAATATATATGAACTTGATACAATAGCATCTTGATCCAGGCTGAAAAACAAGTCCAAAAGATCCAGGTGCACCCTAGGAAGGTGCGCCCCACATACAATCTCTCAAATCCACTAAAACTGTTCCATAAGCAAACTATGAGCTCATATCTGGAAACCCCTCCACAGGAATGAAGCTCTACTAGATGGCCTCCCTCTACAACTGATCTCACTACAATCTGAGGGCTAGAGTTCCTCCCCACAACTGATGTGCCCTCACAAGCAAGTGCGTCCTCCATAGTAGTAAAACCTCCTCAGTAAATAAACAAGGCAACAAACCTCATCTCAACAAACCTCATGCAACAAACCTCATCTCAATTCTCCAATTATTCCTCTCCAAGTGAACAAATGAAGAATGAATGTCTCCTTCACCCTTTGCGCCCCTCTTGAACCTCCAAAAGGAAACCTAAGAAACCAATGGATGAGATCGTTTCATCTCCAATCTAATGAATGGTTGAGATCTCCCCAAAAGTATCTAAGTCAATAACCCACTTTGGGTTAAGTTTACTAAGTTTAGTTTATGTCTCTAATTCACCCACAAAAGTGAATTAATAATCATTTTAGGCATAGATGACTAAATTTCACTTTTGACTTAGAAATCCTAAGTCAAAGTGAAATTAGACAAAAGTACAAGTCACAAAGTGTATAGTCCATCCCACATGTGTCAAGGAGAGAAGAAACACATGGGGAACACCTCCCAAGGTACAAAACTCAATAGATTGAAACTGTTGACAATGCCACACCCCCAACTGTACACTATCGGTTGGTTGAGCCAGGGACAAGACCTTCTTGTCCACTAGAAATGCCACCTATCCTATGGAATCAAGCACTTCAAAGATGCGATACTGTGTGATGTTGTCCCACTTCAAGTTTTTTATGTACTTTTAGGACAACATTATATGTGGAAACATCATGATGTTTAGAAATCCTAGCCCGTAGCATCATTGTTACCTTGGAAGATCAATCCTATAGGGTACCAGAGGTAGTTCTGACTACTGCAAATTCATTGATCTTGGAAAAAAAATGCCTAAAGGTAATCTCTCAAATGAAAATGTTTGTCCTCTTCTTGGTTCAATCAAAAGGTTAGCAAAATATCACTGCGACCACCACAAATTTAGCATAGGGTCTCTCTACATAGTAGAAGCAGGTGGAGAAGGTGGTAGAGGAATATAGAGACATCTTCGCATCACCCATAGGAGTGCCTCCACACTATCAAGTCAAATATCCCATTGACTTGATACCTGGGTCTCCCTTACATAATGGTCCCATATAAAGATACTCCCTTCCTGAGAATGAGGAAATAAAGTGTCAAATTCATGAGCTCATCTGAAAATTTATTTGCATGTATGTTTCCCAAAGGTCATGAGGGTGGTATTTCATTGAGGTATGAAATGATACTTCATCCAATTCAGTTGGTTTCCCTACTATGAGCACCTACAAGTATCTCATTTGTTTGAGATAATGCATATTGGAAAGAATGTCACATAATGCTTTTGGAAAATTTTAGATGGGAGGAATAGAAAAGACAAATTGCTAAGTGACATTGAGGAAGACAAGGCATTACAACATTTGACTCACTCTTATAGTGATGGACAACCAAACAATCTTCCATGGTTATTAACAAAGCAAGAGAGTGATGTAGTAAAAAGGTTATACAAAAGATTAAATTTCCCACTAGTTTTGCTTAAAACATAAATAATATATTAACGAAGCAAGGTGATTTTGGTGGCGCAAAAAGTCACAATTGACATACCTTTATTAAGGTTTGAAATTTTATATAATTTCTCATCTTATGATATATACATTATTTGTTAGTAATATATTTGTTTCTAATCAAAATTAAACTATAATGCTTCCTTTCTTGTTACAATGTGTTCTACCACTAGGTCTAGCAAAAAACTTTAACAATAACATAAAACATGTTATAT
>ML777946.1:373562-386747 GCA_009831015.1 Picea engelmannii | reverse complement strand
GTCATGTTTCATGCCTTGCCATAAAAAATAATGTTTGATTATTTCATATGTTTTGTGAAAACCTGAATGCCCTGTTGTTGGTCAAGCATGAACTTTAGAGAGCATGATGGATTTAAGGTGATATTATTTGCTTAAATATAGGCGACCTTTGTAGTGAAGTTCCTCATTATTCCAAGAGCATTTTGAATATGCATGATGATCTTGTTGCAATTGTTGGATTAGGAAAGACAATTTGGGATCTTGGAGACATTCTTGGTGAACAACCTTTAACCAATAGGATACACTGAAGGAGATTGAGAAGAGAGAATTCCTTGAAATGGCATCAACAACCAAATTTTATTTTCCTTTCTTGTAAATGATCTCATAATCATAACCAAACATTTTGGAGAACCACCTATGTTGCTCCAAGTATGAAATTTTTTGTTCCAAGAAATATTTGAGGTTGTGATGACATGTTTTAACTTGGAAGCCCTGGCCAAGAAAGTAAGTATGTTGGAAATCCACTACATGTATAATATCCAAGATTTCCACTTCATTGTGGATTTTCCCAAGTGTCTCTCATATAGTTGTTTTCTAGTGAAATACAAAGGTCTTCATATTGCATGAGAACTACCCCAATGCTTTCCCAAAAGCATCACATTCCAAAAAAAAATTCTTGGTAAAGTCAGGCAATTCTAGAACATGATTCATGTACATAGCCTCTTTCAAGGCTTGGAAGGATTGAGCTACTGCAGTCCAATTGAAAAAATTCTTTTAAAGGAGAGTAGCGAGGGGAGCTGCAATTTCTCTATAATTAAAAACAAACTTGTGATAATATCCCATTAAAACTAGGAAACCTCTCAAAATTTTAATATTTTTAAGTCGAGGCCAATCCTTCATAGCTTCTATTTTCTTAGGATCCATGTGTACATCATCCTTTACAACAATATGGCCTAGGTACTCTATTTCATAAGCTCCAAAAGAAAATTTAGAATATTTGAGAAAGAGTTTGTGCTGGGACAGTAAGTGTAATACTTGATCCACATGGGCTAGATTGGCTTGCCAAGTTTTACTATGATGAGGATATCATCAAGGAAAAATAAAACAAAATGATGGAGGAAAGGACATAAGACATGATTCATGAGACTTTGAAAAGTAGAAGGTGCAATACACATGTCGAAGGGCATGACTAAGAACTCATAATGGCCCTCATGAGTTTGAAAGGTAGTTTTAGGAATACCAGCCTCTTTCATATGTATCTGATGGTAGCCAAAATGTAGATCAAGTTTGGTAAAGTATTGATCACCACTCAATTCATCCAAAATGTCACCAATGACAGGAATGGGGAATTTATCTTTAATGGTAATTTTGTTGAGGGTGAAAAAATAAAGACACATGTGCCATGTGACTTCTTTCTTAAGTACCATAACTACATGAGAAGAATAAGGGAAGGTACTAGGACAGATAACACCCTCCGCTAGCAATTTCTGAACAATTTTCTCAATTTCATCGTTTTGGGAAAAGGGGTGACAATAAGGGTGAACATTGGGAGCAATATTGCTAGGGACAAGAGGAATGGAATGATCATGGGTGCCAGGAGAAGGGGGAAGTCATTAAGGATTTTCAAAAAAAAATTGGTGTTTGGAGAGGAGAGATTGGATGTCAGGATGACTAATAGGTGATGGGATCTCAACTACTTGAATGGAATGAAGTTGGGAAACAATGCCAAACTGGCATTTTTTTAGTAGTTTTTCCATTCAGTGGGAACTGATGATCTCTATGGAGCCTATCATGATGCCTTGGAACTGATATTGTTGTCCATCCTATTGGAATTTCATGGTTAACTCCTTAAAATCCACGATGATGGGGCCTAGTGTGTGTAACCATTCAACACTGAGCACAATGTTGCAACCACCCATATCAATAGAAAACATATGACATTTCAGGTGGTACTGACCAATTTGCAGGAACACATTTTCACAATGCCCCCCACATTTCATGGATCTACCATTAGCAATCATGATTTGAAAATTTTTAACTACATGGATATAACACATGGTCTCTTGAGAAATGTGGCGATAAATGAAATTGTGGGTGCTTACATTGTCACTAGGATAATCAATTTCCTATGCTTAATGTAACCAATTAACTTAATGGTTTGGGGAGTAGAGATACAAGTGAGGGAATACAATGAGATAAGAAGTACAAATTCAAGTGGATCAGAGGGTGGTGGCATCCTCATAGGACCTTAGAAAATCTACATGGTATTAGAGCCACCAGTGGCTTAGACTTGTTGATTTTGGAGCACTTTTGTGGGAAGTTTTGTGAGGTTTTATATCAGATCTATTGGCTATTTTGTACAGCAAGTTTTCAGTCCAAAATAGTCGGTAAACTTTAGATCTGAAGGTACCTCTCATTCAGTGCCAATTGGATAGCTCAGGGAAAATTTTAGACAGCTAGTTGACAGTGCTCGTGGACATTTGTGGGTGGATTTGTTGGGCTGATTTTTGACACATGTGGACAGCCTCTTTTCACACCTCTGTGGAGAGAATTAAGGTTGTAGAGTATGACCTCTTTTCAAACCTACTTTCTAGGAGTGAGGTCGGGGTTTCACTTGCCTTTTTTCACACCTGTGTTGACAGGAGTGAGGCAACATTCCTTTGCATTTGGAGCATTAGAGTAAGCATAGTTGATAGACATGTTAGTATCTCAGATGCATGTGGAGGATAGGCTAGCCGGGGCTAGAAATTGGTTTCCTTGGAAGGTGAGGATGGTATTTGTCTTAGAGTACCTCGAGCTATGGGACATATTCGAGGCATTTGTTCTAGTCATTCATGTTACTTCTCCCATATTGGTGGCATAATTCAGGAAAAGGAACAACAAGGAAAAGAGGATCATTTGTGATGATGTGAGAGATCATAGTATTCCCCATTTGACGGGGAAGGCTCATGCATATGAGATGTGGGCATCTCTATGCAAGTTGTATGAGAGCTCTAATGAGAACTGGAATTTGGTTCTTCATGATCGAATAAGGAGAATTCACATGCTCGAGGATGAGTCGGTTACTTCATTCCTTGATAGATACACCTATATCAAAGACGAGCTTGGAGTCGTCGGAGAGGTGGTGAAACCTAACTCTTTGGTGAGGACAACTATGAATAGCTTCACCAAACCTTGGGGTCCATTCGTACATGGCATTGTTGCCAGGGAGGTTATGCCTACATGGGAGAGGATGTGGGATGACTTCATCTAGAAGTAGATTAGGCTTGCAGTCAAAGCTTCTAGATAGCAGCAATAGCAGCAGTCAGTTCTAGGTGATGAGGACCTTTCTCTTTGGACAAAGGGAAAGAAGAAGACCGGTCGTGGAGGTCGAAAGGATCCCAAGTTTGGGGCCCCACCATATGGAGGAGAGAGCAGAAACAACAGTGGGAAAAAGAGAGATATGAGCATAGTGAGATGCTTTGCTTATGGAGAGATGGGTCACTATGCAGGACAGTGTCCCAAGAAGAAGACGAAGCAGTGGGATGTGTTAGCAACGGCAATAGAAGAGATAGAGTTCAATGATCAGTTTGAGAGAGAGTGTGCATTCGTGACTACCTTGTCTGCCATTACACCATCCAACACTAGTTGGGGAGACATATTTTATGAGGACAGACTGACTCACAGTAGTGATTCAGAGGGAGAGAAAATTCAGTGTCCCTGGACATCTTCAGAGTGGGTGACTGGTCCACCCAGTATAGCTACAGTTTTAGAGCAGCTAAGAAGATAGAGATTTGGTGCTAAAGATTTAGTGCATCAGAGGTTTATGAGGAGGAGGAGCAAGGCACCATGGAGTCTTGAGCCTCACTTAGCTTCTGAGACGAGTAGATCAGGTTCTGGATCCACTTCAGGTGGAATTTACTTGGCGAGAGTCCAAGTTGATTACTCTTGGTGAGAGACCAAAAGGTGGAGACTCTTGGTGAGATGCCAAGAGAGTGAATCTTGGTGAGATGCCAAGAATAGGTGGAAATCCTTAGTGGGAGACCAAGGTGGAGATCTTGGTGTGATGACTGAGATCTAGGTGATCTTGGATAGATGGAGAGTCAATTCCATTTATAGATCACACAGATTGAGTAGATCTATGACATAGTCCACTTTCAGTGATCAGGGTACAACCATACTCACTGAGTATATGCCAAGAGGCAACTATGTCCTCTGCAGGGACAAGATTGGTGGTGACTAACACTTTCCTCGATAAGAGGGAGTGTTGATATTTTGGTACCTTGGAATGTGGTCCCCATGTGCTTATGAGCCTCTAAGCACAAAGGGAGAGACTATTACCCTTGTATTATGTACTTTGTGTCTAATTTCACTTTGACTTATGAAATTTAAGTTAAAAGTGAAATTTGGTCATTTTAGCCTAAAGTGACAATTAATTCACAATTAATTCATTTTAGCCTAACCTTCTATTAAGTCTTCTTACATTATACATGTTCAAATTATTACATAGGCCTTATTTACTAATGTCAACCTTTATTAAATAGAAAACATATTATTCTATCTACTTGAGGGGTTAGGTTTCTCCATTTATAAGAGTTTGTACATGGGTACCTCATYAGGCCTTGTTGTCAGGACCTATCTTTGTTTTCTTTTGTTTTCTCCCTATGTTTTTCTTATGGATGGGCTATTGGTGTTGGTGTTTTCCAACACATCTAGCATGTGTGAGTTGTAAGTTTACGTAGGCTCTCAACTAAACAACTATTCTTAGCTATTTGTTGGGTCTCTTAATTCCTATAAACAAGACCCTCTCATGTAATTTTATCAATTCAGATTAATTCATATTAATAGATTAAGTTTTGTTAGTATGAGGATCATTCATGATACGGGTTGATCTCTGGATCTCTACAGTTAGTACCCTAACATGTTGGATCAATCATTCAATTGATTATTCTAGATCTATTTTTGTTAATATTGTTTATATCTCGAAGGTATATTTTGAGAGTGAGATAATATTAGTTGAACAAATTATGGAGATATTGTTGAGTGATTTTGGGAGCTGATCATTTTATGAGTGATTTTGGAATATGTATAAATGTTTGTCTTTATATTGAGAATGTTTAAGTTAGTGTATTGTATTGTTGATATTTCTATCTTGCTCCATTAATATTTCTTAATATTTCTTCATTTGGTATCAGAGGAAAGTTAAGAGACTATCACGCTTAGCCTAGAAGCTCAACTTGCACAAACACTCAATCAGTATGGATGTGTACCACAATTTGGCATACGGATACATACAGATGCATTTTGGCCCAAAAAAAATAGGTGAGTCAAGTCATTGTTTTTTAGGCATTCTTCCATTTTTTTCTCTCAAAGTGCGTGTGAGGCAAGAACTGCCCAGGAAAACCAAGCCGAAATACAGATCTCATCACAGCACTTGTAGTAACCCTTTGTAATCGTCTTAGCCCTGAAAGTTATCCCAATAGTCAATCCGCTACGCCCCAATGTTACAGAATTAGTAAAGGCTTCGCACCTTGTGTGATCTGGGATCATCGGATCGGATTTGTCGGAGATAGCCTTGAAGGACCCACGGGGCGGTAACTAAGATCAAAAGAGAAATCAACTGCAATACATGGCAAAAGAGTAAGAGTAAGAGTATCTAAATTGGTATGCAGAGTAAGAGTAAGAGTAAGAGTAAGAGTATGCAGAAGAATAAAATCTAAACGTTGTATCTAAATTGGTGAATATATCGTAGTTATTCTCATTCTATTCCATGATACCCTCCATGAGCTAAAAATCAAGATTCAGATGCTTAAAATTCGTGGGTATCCAATGGGCACATAACAAGTCTGTAGTYAGTTGTSTGGATATCAGATGTCTATAACAMATAAAAGAGTWAATTTTGGATTGATGGGTCATTTGTTATCTATGTKCTCATTAGTTTCCTATCTATCRAATGGCTAGAACAAGCAAACAAGTTAAATTYGGGACTRTGGATKTTTTTTAAGTTYGGGACTATGGGTTCAATCCATCTATAACTAGTCCACATTTATGATGCCCAACATCCAAGTCAACAAAGACAACAACATGTTTTCTCTCAAATAGATGGTACACATAAAACTATTTTTCATCCCCTCATCAAAACATGGAGACAAATCTTATGAAAATATTGTGAAGGAAAATTAATTGTCACGGCGATATGCTTCCATGCAATTTGAGTAGAAATTATTTTCTCCTCGGCATTGAATCTTTGTATGGTTATTAATGTAGGTGGAATTTTTACATTTAAATTATTCCATGTGATGAGTATGGTGTTGGATTTCAAGAGCTTAGATAAAAGCCTAAGTTTCCTTGTTGGCACAGGGGTAGACCCAGGGTTCAACTCTAACAGCGCACCAACAAGCCCTAACTACTGGCCCTTTCGGCAACACCTACGAAGCAAATGCAGTCTCACCCGAAGTAGCAATAGGGGGTTTCAAGACACAAATTTCTACAACTAGAGGAAGTTGCAAAGTGGATCCAGACCGATAACACACAACAACTAGATCTTATCTACCACTCTTAAGCTCGCCTCACAAGATATATCTCAGATATAACACAATAATGCAATAAAAGTATAGAAAATGATAAATAACACAACATCAATCACACATAACACAAGATATACATGGTTCACCCTCTCCCTAGGTCTATGTCCACATAACTGTGCTTTATGATATATTAAGTGAAAGCATACAGTTCTATTTGCGCACTTAGGTTGCAGATTTTTCTCTCTTCTCTCTTCTCAATCTCCCCTACCTGTGCACCCAGCTGTAGGGTTGATCTTTGTGCCCAGCTGAAGATCTTACAATAGGAGAATGCTCTCACCCAACACTCTCTATCTCTACAACAATAGTCATTCTCAACAGCTTAAACAATCATATCAACTAATGATCGACCAATGACTAACCCAACCCCAATCATTTATGTCTTTATTTATACATTATATTGACTCTCGAACAACCTTAGGTCAAAACCTATGTGTCAAAACTCTAGATACTAAAACCCTAGGTCCACTTGACCTGGATTTCCAAGGCTTCACCAACCTATCTTTCCTTTTTTCCCATGAGGTTCTCCAAACCACTCATTGATGAATTTATCCCGCTTGCAAAGTTTTCCATGATCTATATCCTTTGTTGATCTGTCGTCCTCAATATTCTCGTCCAATGGATCGCTTTCCTGTACTTCACTTCGTCTTTTCTGCTTCTTTAACCCACTTTGACCCAATCTTAGTCACTGTGTCTTCCACGTAGTTCATAACTTCTCCTTTATTCCTTAATCTTCTCTTCCTTCCATAACCAAGGGCCAACAGGCCCCCAACACTCACCTATGACTCGTAACGAGTCGCTGTAGGACTGAACTTTTTGTTTCACTTTGACTGCAGACTGCGTGGAGCAGCCTGTGCTTTCTTCTCTATCCCTCCCTATTGTGTGTAGATTATCTTTTCTATGTCTGGTACCCATTTTCAAATGCACCTGGTACCTATACCCTTCTTCATTTCTTCTACTTGGAGTTATGGGGTAGTTGGTTGTCATAATACAATTTCAACCGGCTCACATTCACTAAACCTTCCTTCTATTCTCCATTCAGATTTTTTAACTATGTGGCTGCTCCTTTTGTAACATAGGCCACCTCAAATGGCCCAAGCCAATGTGTTCTGAACTTCCCTGGATGTTTCATGATTTTTTTTTCATATAACAATACCAAGTCTCCTTGCTTGAATATCTTCTTCTTGATGTGACTGTCATGGTAGGCCTTCTCTCGTTCCTTCTGTACCTGCTAATGAAACCTTGCAATAAATCTATTTTATTCTAGTTCCATCAACTATGCAAGCCTCTCTTGAACAACACCAGTATCATCCATGTCTGTAAATGCTGCAATCCTCAAGCTAGGAACCAAATCCTCCATAGGTACAACTGCTTCTAGGCCATAAACTAGCTTAAAGGGAGTCGACATTGGCAGCTTCTTACAAATAATTCGATATGCCCATAGTACTGTTGGCACTCTTAGATCCCAATCATCTATGTTTACACTGCAAATATTCATCAGTGTTGTCTCCAAGATATTATTGAAAGCTTTGACCGTAGCATTTGCCTGTGGGTAGGAGGGTGTACTCTTCTGGTGGTGAACCTAAAATTCTTGAGTCAAAGCTTCAATAGTCTTGTTAATGAAATGTGTACCTTGATTGCTCATAAGGATCTTCGAGCATCCAAACCTAGTTATGATATCATCAAATATGAATCACGTAGTTGTAGTTGCACTACATTATTTTACTGCTCTTGATTCTACCCATCTGGTAAAATACTCTGTCCCAGTGATGATGTATCTAGCTCTTGTATGCTTCCTTGGTGGGTTGATAGGTTCCACAAAATAAATGGCCCATTTCTCAAATGCCTGTAAATTTAGTTTTGGTTCTAAAGGAATATCATCTCTCTTGGGTGGCTTCCCTACCCTCTGGCATACATCATAGGCTTTATAGTAATCCTTAGCATCCTTATGTAAAGTAGGCCACCAGAGGCCAGCTCCAAGAACCTTCTGTGTTGTTGATTTTCCTGCGTAGTTCCCTCCTGCAATGCCTTCATGTGCTTCTGTGAGGATCAATGGTCTCTCTATATCCATAACACATCTCCTCAATACCTCATTAGGTCCCATATTGTATAGCTATCCAGCTATCAGTGAAAATTTTGCAGCATGCACTACCAGTTGTTTCTTCTGGATAATTGTATATCCACTAGGTGACATTCCTGTAGACAGGAACTGGACTATTTCTGCGAAGTGATCATCAAATCTTCTTATGGATAGTAGTTTTGCATCAGTTAGTGTATCTTCCAAGCTAGTTGGCTCTTCCCCATGTTCTAATCTAGACAAGTGGTCAGGTCCCTTGTTCATTCTCCCTGGCTTGACCACAATTTCAAAATCATATTCCTGAAATAACAACAACCATCTGCATATTCTCCCCCCCAACGCTAGCTTGTTGACTAAGTATTTCAATGCAGAGTGGTTAGTGAACATCTTGAAATTTCCTCCTAGTAAGTAGTGTTGAAATTTATGTAGTGCATACACCATAGCTAATCCTTCTCTTTCAGTGGTAGTATAATTTATCTCAGTTGTCGAGAGATTCCTGCTAGCAAAATCTAACAGATGGTCAATGTCTCCTGCTCCTGGTTGGGCTAACACTTGTCCTAAGGAAATGGAGGAGGCATTGACATGCATATGGAATTCATTACTCCAATCTGGGAAAACCAATATGGGCACAATAACCATTTTCTGTTTAAGTGTGTCTAAGCTTTGCTGACATTCTTTTGTCCATTGAAACATATGATCTTTCTTTAACAGCTTCTCCATGGGTGTTGTTATCTATGCATATCCATTGATGAACTTCCTATAGTATCATGTATGTCCCAGTGAAATGAGCAACTGTCTTACTGAAGTAAGGGGAGGTAAATCAACAATAATGGCGTTCTTGGAAGGATCTACCAGTAGCCCCTACTTTCATACAATATGTCCTAGAAATACTCCAAAAGGTGACAAGAAAATGCACTTTTTTAGGTTCAAGGCAATTTGGCATTGCCTGCACTTATCCAAGATTAGTCTTAAGCACTCAATATGATCTTTTAATAAGCTAAAAATAGTCCAATCATCAAAATATGCTTCTAAAAATTTATGTAAGAACTCCTTAAATGCTTCGACCACCACCTTGGAAAATATGGTTGGTGCACTCTTCATTTCGAAGGGCATCACTGTGTACTGGAAAGATCCCCATTATGTTGCAAATGTGGTCTTATTTCGTTCTTCCTTGGCAATATTGATCTGATGGTACCCTGAAAATCCATCTGTGAAGGAGTAAACTTCATGTCCTCCAACATTATCTAAAACTTCATCAGTAAATGGTGTAGGAAAGGGATCATGTAAGCATGCATCATTCGGTTTCCTCAAGTCTACACAAATTATGATCTCTCTTGTCTTCTTGTCTTGGATCACCATGGGGCTGATCCATTCTGATTCTTCAATGGGTTCTATGATTCATGCTTCCAACATTCTATCTAATTCAATCCTAACCTTCTGCTTATATTTAGGATTCAGTCTGTAGGGTCTTTGCTTAATTGGTCTTGCATCTGGCTTCAATAGAATTTTCATCTCTCCCATGGGCCCTTTAATACCCTTCCTATATTTGAACTTGGTTGGAAACAAGTCTTGATACTCATGCAGTAATTTTTTGATCTTATCAATGGTGGCCTCATCCCAGTAATCTCCAACGTTTGTCAGTTTAGGTGTTTGTTCAATTCCAATATTAACTTTCTTTATTTTAATGAGCTTCCCAATAAAAGGTTGCTCGACCCCAAGCCCCTCTATGTATCTCTGTCCTTCAGTCTCTATGATGTTCACATTCCTAGGATCATTGTCTTGATCAACATTTATATTGTAACAATCTTGTAAGCTCTGAAAAGGTGCAGTCCAGTCTTCTTCCTCTTGTTCTATAGGGAGGTTAGGTACCTCCTCAAAAAATTTATGCTATATAAATTGTAATTCTTGATCTACTGTAGGGTGATGACTTTAAAAAAAAAATGCAGTGATAAAGTTTTGAGTCATACCATACCAATCTGAAGTGGTGAGGTGCATTTCAACTTGCAGATACCAATTGATAGGTGTTGTAGCCAATGTGTTAATGAACTTGTGCACCCATTTTTCTTGAGGGATGCGTCCATAGAACTATGTTTTATGATATATTAAGTGAAAGCATACATTTCTATCTGAGCACTTAGCTTGTAGATATTTCTCTCTTCTCTCTTCTCAATCTCCCCTCCCTATGCACCCAACTGCAGGGTTGATCTTCTCACCCAACTGAATATCTTACAACATGAGAATGCTCTCACCCAACACTCTCTCTCTCTCTACAACAATAGTCATGCTCAACAGCTTAAACAATCATATCAACTAATGACTGACCAATTACCAACCCCACCCCACTCATCTAGGTCTTTATTTGTATGTTATATTGACTCTCGGATAACCTTAGGTTGAAACCTAGGTGTCAAAACCCTAGATGCTAAAACCCTAGGTCCACTTGACCTGGATTTCTAGGGTTTCACCAGCCTGTCTTTCCTTCTTTCCCATGAGGTGCTCTAAAGCACTCGTTGATGACTTTCTCCCGCTTATTGAGTTTTCCATGATCTATATCCTTTGTTGATCTGTCATCCTCAATCTTTGCGTCCAACAGCTCACTTTCTCGTACTTCAGTCCATCTTTTCTACTTCTTTGACCCACTTCAACCCAATATCAGTCACTGTGTCTTCCATGTAGTTCGTAACTTTTCTTTTCTTCCTTAATATTCACTTCCTTCCATAACCAAGGGCCAAAAGTCCTTTATCCTTATTGTTTGAATGATTATGTGAAAATTCAATGCAAATTTGTTTGAATAATAAGTGTCTGGAAAATTGTTTCTAAATGTTTTCCGGTAGAGCATTTTTTGAATGTAATAAGTGTTTCATATTGGAAGGCCAATCAAACTTTATTATTGTCAAGAATAGGATCAAGGAGCAATAATAAAAATAAATCAAAATGAATGAAAAAGTAAAACATAGAAGAAAACAATACAAGAGAGACATTGATATATGTGGTTCACCTGATATGGGCTACGTCATGGACTCATGGTCTCACATTCTTGTAACTTTTCTTTCATAAGTTCATCCGAAAAGTCTCAACACTTAGTCATTTTTTTACTTTTTCATTCCACTAATTGGCCCCTCGACTTCGCACACACTTCTATATCCAATGCGCATACTTTGGTGTCACGCGCCAATATCTACTAGGCACAACTTTGTGTCGCACACCAATATTCCACATCCAATGTAAGCATAACATTACGCATGCACCAAGGAATTTGTATGACACTCTTCCAATACTCCAAATGCACACCTTGTGCATCACATTATTATTTGTGTGCCACAAACTATGCACCCTGTGATGCCAAACTTTAGCGTGATTTTCCACACACCCATCTTCTATGCACGCCACCAATTATAAACAGCATAGTGCCAAAATCTATTGTACACACCCTGTGCACCATTATTTTCTACACAACGCCAATATTTTTGACGTTTAACAAATTTTTCCATTATTTTTATGCATAAAATTGGGGCTTTTTCCAAATCCCACACAATTGCTTCTAATTTTCCATCATGGACGCATTGTAACTTGAAATTTAGCCACTCACCAATTCAACTTTCTGCGACAATCCGCTTTGGCATTATGCTAACTCGGCTCATCTAGGATCAGTGTTGAAAATTGGGCTCTAATACCACTTTGTAACATACCCAATCACCATGGTTGGGTCATGTCATGAACAAATTCCTCTTTTTCAGCTATGATACCATTTTAGTAACGTACTTAGCCTCTAGCTAGGAAACAATACGTGTGGAATACATATAACACAAAACTTCTGCTAATTAAAGCAATTCTTTTACTATTAGCCAATTTCCTGTAGCTTACAGCTACGAATTAAAACAGATTTAGCTATTATATTTAACCACAAAAAGAATCATCTACAACATGCTAATAACCAACATAAATTGCAGCTAAACAACTTATTACAACAACATAAAATCACTTCCAAATACACAGAGTTCATGCACAACAATTAAATACATAATTTAACATAACAACAAGATAAAAAGACTCATATTTTCACAATAGTTGTGCAACCAGATGATTGGGACGGACATTCCACCCAACCATAGATTGACTGTTCCAAATATCAACAACCAGTCACCCACAAGATGAAGCTAGAAATCCACAAAAGAGGGTGGTCTCTCACAATCCACTCATAGCTCATAAAACTCTCAACCCAACTGATATTTTCCTACAACTATATCGATTTTTCGATCAACTCTCTTCCTCTTGACTTGTCCAACCCAAGGAATGAACCATTATTTTATTAAGGTTAATCTAAGGGGTATACCATCCATTTATCAAGGATAACTCAAGGAATGCACCATTCTTTTATAAATGTCTCTCTGGCATAGGTAGCTGTTGGGACTCAGAAATGTCATATTTTCATCCACCTTTCCCTTCACTATTCCTTACATTTCATCGCCCCATTAAACCTTCATCATATCATTTTCATAAATACATTTGGGTTTCACATCATTATTTTCCACTTTATTCATTTTAGTATTAAAAGTGAATTTATGA
>ML777946.1:325427-344844 GCA_009831015.1 Picea engelmannii | reverse complement strand
TCTTTGATAAACAAACACAATGGTTCAAATGGTTACCCTTGGCAGAATGGTGGTATAACACTTCCTTTCATACTGCAACAAAAATGACACCATTTATGGAACTTTATGGATACCACCATCCTTCCATCACTTCTTCTCTAAAATCAAAATCTAAGGTTCAAGCAGTGGAAGATCACATCAAGAATAAACAACAAGTTCTCCAAATCTCAAAGGACAACCTGACCATGGCACAAAATCGCATGAAACAACAAGCAGATCAACATCATAGTGAAAGAAGTTTTGAAGTAGGGGATTGGGTGTTTTTAAGACTACAACCGTACAACCAGATGTCCCTCAAGCAAGCCAAGAAGGATAATAAATTATCACCAAATTACTATGACCCTTATAAGGTGTTGCAAAATATTGGTACTATGGCATACAAATTGGAGTTGCCTACATCTTCACGAGTACACCCAGTTTTCCATGTTTCATGCTTAAAAAAGGTTATAGGTGACAAGATCCCAGTTCAAACTATATTTCCAAAACTTGACGAGGAAGGAAAAATCATATTGGAGCCTAAAGCCATCACTGACACAAGAATTCGCCAGCTGAGGAATAGATCTATTTCAGAGTATCTCATTAAATGGAGGAAACTACCGACTAAAGATTCCACTTGGGAAGATGAGTCTTTTATACAAAAGCATCCAGAGTTATTCAAGAATAGCGAACAACACTTTTCTCAAGGAGAGGGGCATTTTAAGCCCTAATATTGGCTCATTACCCCTTAATTGGGGAATATTATATTAGTAATGTTATTTTATCTATGTCAGCTTTAGGCCATTAGTTGTAATTATACCTCCTAGTCTCCTATATATACCAAGGAGATATTTTCATTTTGAATCATCTTGTACTTGAAAATTTAAGTGGGGTAAAAGGAGGTTGCCCCCTCGAAGAGGCTTATTATCTGAAATTATCTTTTTTTCAAGGCATTGAGTACTTTTTCTGAGGTTTTTCTATGCTATATTGATATTTGGTTCTTAACATTTCCATCTCTTTGTTCACAATATTTACATTCATAATTTTCAAAATTAACCATGTCCCCATACAATACTCTACATGGATTTATATAGTGAATACACACAGGTCAATCCAAATGGATCCCTTTTTAGACGTGTCAGACTCATAGATGACATAACAAAATCACAATGACTAACTTGATTAAGTTTTGACATACTAAGTTAACTCTTGAAAATCCTAAGGGAGATATTCTTGTGACATGAAATGCATGAGAATATCTCTAACTCACATTCTCCAACCAATTATGTTTCACAGGTTCCAATTTGGGGATGATTGACCAGAACCTTGATCGTTGGTTGGCGCCTTCCTATTGCATTCTAGAACCAACATTAAGAGCTTGAGAGTAGGTCGAGGGTATTGGGGAGAAAACCCATTTCTTATATTTTCTTCTAGAAGCTCGGATACATGACAACTGCCAACTTGGGTTATGAGACTTCTTTGTTGTGGTTACAGGATCTAGATTCATAACCATCATTAGCAATAATGTGATCTTAATCCTTTAATTAATCAAAGACTATGGAAAAAATAATAAAAATTCATCACATTTACCTTATGAGCTTTAGATGACCAATGTATGAAAAATGTGATGGAAGGGTGATTTCTTATAATGGCGAAGTGGTCTTGGAAGGGGAAAAGGGTAAATTGGCATTGAAAATGACATTAATTTGGGAGACCAACAATCGTTACAAGGGTTAAGCAAGGGGCATTGTGATCAAAACATCACAGTGCATGTTGGATCTTTATTTCTTGATCGCCATGATGATATGACCCAAGGGGGATGCTTTTTATAGCCTCAATATCTAACTAAATTCCATAGAATATGGAATATCTTGTCTACATGTAATTGTTGGGTGTTGGAGTTGACTTTGTCAAATCCACACTGTCAAGTCAGCTCAACAAGGATGCTCAACTCGACCTCTTGCACATCCAACTCATTGTCGATTATTGGGATAGTTGATCCACTGGCCAAATATATTCGATTGCTGGTCAATTACCCGACCAATAGGAATGTCGACTACTCAACTGACTGGTGCAGTGTGTTGGTCGATCGCCCTATCGAATGTATCCATATGTAGGGAAACCTCCCGACTGACTGAATCTAGGAGATGTGTGATGAACCATCAATGCTTGATGTTCCAATAGGGACATGATAGAGAATGAAAATGAGATACTAGAAAAAGTTGACACATTGCATAATGTTGTACATGCATTAACAACATTGATGAGCATAGGGAAATTCAAGTGGTGTTGTGATTTTATAAGCCTTATGGCCCTGAGCAATTAGCTCATAGTTTGATATGTTCTTCTTTATACTCTTGCAAGGTATATGACAAGTGGGATAATGTTGGGACATGTGTGTCATATACCTTGCAGTCTTGTAGTGGAGTAGGTAATGATCATTGAGTAGTAGCAAGGAATAAGTGAAAAGTAGTGACAGGGAATAAATGTAAAGAAATAGTGAGCAATGAGTACTATGTAGTAGCAATTGGCCAATTACTTGTCGGAGGTTTCCGACATGTAGAATTGGAAATCCATAAATGGTTTATAGTTTTGTTATTCCTATTTATTCAATGGTCGGGTTGGAGGAAATCAGTGTGTAAGTTTTAACTTACTATTATCTATCAAAATTTCTCCAAAATCCACATGCTAGTGCTCCACACTCATGTTGAAAGAATAAAGACTATGTATTGTAACCATTTAGTTGTTGAATAATGCATTGAATGTTCTTTAGAATGGGTTTTTTTAGAATGGGTTTTTGTTTTTCATTGTTCTCGTCTATGTTTACACACATTCTTCTCTCATAGATTAGTGTGAGAAACATATTCCACACCTTTACTTCCTTTCATAAAAATTGATCCAAAATACAATGTCAGATATATCATTTCCTATGTTGTGCACATCTTTATGTTGAAAATACTAGCATGAGAAGAAAAATAGATCTTAGTGTTTTAACGTAAGATAATAATTCTTCACTCGGAGCCACCGGACATGCCCACATTTTAAATTTTATTTTGGAGAAGGCATGGGGAGGGATTTGAATTATGATTAGGTGGGGTCGCAGGGAAAGGATGGCCCCCTAATGTAACCGTTAACTGAGACGACAAGGATGGGGTTGGAGAGACGCAAGCCCATGCTACATTCACCTTTACAGGTGAAGAACTGGAACCAAAATGGACAACAGATTTACTGAAATGGATGGCATGCTTTAATGAATTTCCTCACAGATACACACAAACCCAAACCCAAACCCAAATGTAAAATATCTACTCAACAATGCCAAATATGTGGTCAGAACAACAAAGGTTGAATCTCTATTCGCTAACCATAATGGCTTGACTCCAAAGAGTTTTTGAATTCAGCCTTGCAATAATTCATTGGTTACAATCCACTTGAAATCCCTCCATAGATTGAAAATATCTTGAAAATAGTTCAAGAGATCAAAGATCCCTCAATCATAAGTTGATTTCTTTATTTATAAGATAAAAAACAATTTAATTGTGGAATAAAAATAAAATTGACTTTTTAAAAAGTCATGCAATCTCCTCATGTAATTTGCATCTTCAATGAACAAACGTCTTAATAAATCATCCATGTATTTAGCCACATCTCCAATTAACTGTTGACTTCAATTCATGCATGCTCAACCTCATAAATATTTCCTTTATTAAATAATTCAACCCGTTGTTCTTTCTTTAGAAACATCACGCATGTGTCTTTAATTTGTTTTTTTATTTTATTTTAGGAATAGTTAACTCTGGCTAAGTCATTCTACAATATTTAGTAATAAATTGGAATGTTCATGCACCCAATCACCAATACTTCCATTTATGTTCTCATGCTTATGTTTGTCGGCTGACATAAATCTACCAGTTTGCAACATGCAACATTGAAATTTTTCTCATCATGCTAAATGATTACCTTTGCATGTAACTGGATCATGAAAAATGTATATTAGGAATAAAAATATCTTCTCATAATAAATTTATTAGATAAAACAATTTATTGATATTAAAATGAAATATTCAAATCACTTCCCTAAGCTTGATTTTGTTTATTTCAAAAACCTTAAACAAACCATGAAAAATCAATGAAAACTTCTAAAACAAAATTTGCAGCTCTTGACGATAAATTTCCAATGATATATGGACTTCTCAAAATGGGGATGATAATCAAACGTTATCAAAAAAACAAAATCTACATGTAGATTTATTTCCAAAACTATAAACAAGAAACACATAATCATTAAAAGCTTATAACTAAAAAGTTGTAGATATCGATGAGACCATTTCAATCGTATATGAAACTCCTCAAATAGAGTTCAGGATCAAAATGTATCACAAAATTACAAAAATGGGTTCTTCTTTCATCGGTGACCTTTTAGAACGTTTTTTGTGCTCGGGAAAACATGACATTTTTAGCACAGTTTATGAGGGAGGACCAATGGTTATAACTATACTTGCTTATGATTGGATGACTAATATTACACCATGGAAAATTGTTTCATTGACATCGACAATCGGGAGAACAAGTTTTGTGCAGGAATTGTAAGGCTTGGTAATCTTGTCGATGCTCGATGAGTTCATCGACATCGACGAATATCTGTGTTTCTCAACCAAAATGTGCAATTGAAAAAACCATAACAAGTATGACCGACAGAGACACCCGTACCATGATGATGTGTCAGGTGACGTGATAGATTATGTGGTGACTAATTTAGTAGTTGACATTGCAAGATGAAGTACTGACGATGACATGGCAACTAATGTGGATGACTGACATGGAAAAATGAAGAACATCCTGCGACATGGACTTGAAATGGAATGATAATGTGTCATTGTATAATTGATGACTTGGAAATGATGACTTAGACTAATACGATTATATGGCAATGTGACGGGTAACGATGACATGAAAAGATAGAGTACGGATGGTGATGTGGCAATGTATGGTTGGAAACATGGCAGGACGATGTGGTAGGTGATGTGGATGGTGATGTGGATCTTGTACGACCATCACAAATAGATGTAGTTCACATTAAGGAATTCAATGGTCAGGATACGTCCTCTCTCATGATCGACATCTAGGATTCATTCTTTAGGTTCATGGTTCATCGGCATCGGCTGAAACGAGCTGCTCTTATTAAGGACTCAATCAATTTCACTGATGCATGATGGCTTCATCGACGATCGACATAATATGTTTGTTGTTTTGAATTGATGCAAAATCCTGTTGACGTCGATGGCTTCATCTGTTCTTTCAAAATTCCTTCATCGGGATCGAGAGTTTGGTAAATTGTTATTCTTGTTCTTTCACCCTAAACCTCTAATGAGTTCATCGACACTCTTTAGAGAATGTTGTGATTTTTCTCTTTCTTTTGTTTTCCTTTCTTGATGCAAAACATGAGATTTTTTGGATTTTCTTGAGATTTTAAATGCAAAGAAAACAAAGGTAAAAAATGCATAAACTTAACAAAGGACAAATATGAAACCTATGTAAATCCGAAAGAGAAAGGTATTTAATGGTTAAAAGAAAAGTGGTACCCACAAATTAAAGATTTTTAGAACAATAATTCCACATGGGTTGGCTTGTCATCCAAGCCCTCCTTCTAGCACCAATTCTATTGATGGTTCTAAATTACCAATGCTCAATAGCAGAGATTAAACCCAAGGAAGAGTCCCAATTAGAATCTTCCCTATTTGGTATGAAATAATCCTCTGGGTTAATGGTCTGCAAACTGTTTGATGGGATTTAAAAGATATCTAATTTTGTTCTTTTTATTGTTTTGTGTTTTAAGCCTATCTACTGCAAAAAAGAAGTAAACTAAGGATTTTGGAGAAATCTGTGTTGAGGATAACCTATGGCAACAGTAAATGAAAACTATCTAAGAATTTATATTTCAGAAGAAATAATTCCACTATGAATATATTACTCATCAAATAACATTCAGAACACAATAACTAATTAATAGTGGAAAGAGATAAGATTTAACTATGAGACATTACGAAATAATTCCAGAATATCTCAGATAACATAAAAAGAAGATTAACTAATAAAGAAAATAACAGTTCATCGAAAGTAGCAATTCATTCAACCAACTAAGATAGCTAAATAATATTGAACTTATTACTATATGCATGTAATGCTTAATTAGTTGTAAAAGAATCGACAATAATGAATAAACACACAAAATTTTAACAAACCATAATGGTTTGACTCCAAAGAGTTTATGAATTAAACCTTGAAATAATTCGTTGGTTACAATCCACTTGAAATCCCTCCAGAGATCGAAAATATCTTGAAAATAGTTACAGAGATCAAAGATCTCTCAATCATAAGTTGATCTCTTTATTTATAAGATAAAAAACAATTTAATTATGGAATAAAAATAAATTTGACATTTTAAAAAGTCATGCAATCTCCTCAAGTAATTTGCATTTTCAATGAACAAATGTCTTGATAAATCATCCATGTATTTAACCACGGCTCCAATTAGTTGTCGACTTCAATTCATGCATGCTCAAGATCATAAATATTTCCTTGATTAAATAATTCAACCCGTTGTTCTTTCTTTAGCAACATCGCGCATGCGTCTTTAATTTTATTTTTTATTTTATTTTAGGAATAGTTAACTCTGGCTAAGTCATTCTACAATATTTAGTAATAAAACTAGAATGTTCATGCACCCAGTCACCAATTCTTCCATTTCTGTTCTCATGCTTGTGTTTGTCGGCTGACATAAATCTACCAGTTTGCAACATGAAACATTGAAATTTTTCTCATCATGCTAAATGATTCCCTTTGCGTGTACCTGGATCATAAAAAATGTATATTAGGAATAAAAATATCTTCTCATAATAAATTTATTAGATAAAACAATTTATTGATATTAAAATGAAATATTCAATTCACTTCCCTAAACTTGATTTTGTTTATTTCGAAAACCTTAAACAAACCATGAAAAATCAATGAAAACTTCTAAAACAAAATTTGTAGCTCTTGACGATAAATTTCCAATGATATATGGACTTCTCAAAATGGGGATAATAATCAAACATTATCACAAAAAAAAAAAAATCTACATGTCGTAGCTTTATTTCCAAAACCATAAACAAGAAACACATAATCATTTAAAACTTATAACTAAAAATTTGTAGAGATCCGTGAGACCATTCCAATGGTATATGACACTCCTCAAACAGAGCTTGGGATCAAAATGTATCACAAAATTTCAAACATGGGTTCTTCTTTCATCGGTGACCTTTTAGAACATTTTTTGTGCTCGAGAAAAACATGACATTTTTAGCACAGTTTATGAGGGAGGACCAACGGTTAGAACTGTAGTTGCCTATGATTGGATGACTAATATTACACTATGGAAAATTGTTTCATTGGCATCAACAATCAGGAGAATGAGTTTTGTGTAGGAATTGTAAGGCTTGGTAATCTTTTCGATTCCCGATGTGTTCATCGACATCGACGAATATCCGAGTTTCTCAACCAAAATGTGCAATTGAAAAAACCATAACACTGATGACCGACAGAGACACCTATACCATGATGATGTGTCAGGTGACGTGATATATGTCATGGTGACTGATGTAGTAGCTGACATGGAAAGATGAAGTATTGAAGATGACATGGTAACTAATGTGAATGACTAACATGGAAAAATGAAGCACAGCCTACGACATGGACATGAAATGGAATGATGATGTGTCATTGTACAAATGATGACTTGGACTAATACGATTACATGGCAGTGTGACAAGTAATGATGACATGGAAAAATAGAGTACAAATGGTTATGTGGCAATGTATGGTTGGAAACATGGCAGGTCGATGTGATAGGTGATGTGGACAATGATGTGGATCTTGTACGACCATAAAAAATGGATGTAGTTCACATTAAGGAATTCAATGGTGAGGATACATCCTCTCTCGCGATCGACATCTAGGATTCATTCTTTAGGTTCATGGTTCATCGGCATTGACTGAAATGAGTTGCTCTTATTAAGGACTTAGTCAATTTCACTGATGCCCGATGGCTTCATCGACGATCGACGGAATATGTTTGTTGTTTTGAATTGACACAAAATCTTATTGACGTCAAGGGCTTCATCTACACTTTCAAAATTCCTTCATCGGGATCGAGAGTTTGGTAAATTTCTATTCTTGTTCTTTCACCCCAAACCCCTGATGAGTTCATTGACACTCTTTAGAGAATGTTGTGATTTTTCTCTTTTTCTAAATTCTTTCATTTGTTTTCCTTTCCTGATGCAAAACATGATATTTTTTGGATTTTCTTGAGATTTTAAATGCAAAGAAAAAAAAGGAAAAAAATGCATAAACTTAACAAAGGAAAAATATTAAACCTATGTAAAGTTGAAAGAGAAAGGTATATAATGGTTAAAAGAAAAGTGTTACCCAAAAATTAAAATTTTTTAAGGGTGTGTTGATGATTCAACACTCCTCTTGCCTAGCCCTTGTCCATCATAGCCCATTTTCTTTAGGAGTTTAGAGCCAATACCCCTAGTATGCTTCTCAAATTCACCAAGTTGTTCTTGAGAGATGTTTATGGAAGGTGAGCTTACCAAGGTGGCCTTATTTATGGTTCTAGCATCTGTAGTGGTAATGGAAGGTTGCATTGTTTCTATGTGCTCTTGGACAACTGCTTGAATCCTTTTCAAGGCCTTCTCCTTCTCTACCAACTCTAGTTGCAGTTGCATCATCATCTGTGTGAACCTATCCTCTTGACATTTATCCATTTGAATGACATTCTCACCAATGTATACAAGCAACGCCTTGTGCTTGCCCATATATGTCCTGAATGCAATGAGGGAGGCTTGGCCTTCTTTAAATTTCTTCTTGAGCAATGGAAACAATTTGGTAGAAGTCTCCATGTGCTTCTCCATATATTCCATCCTCAAGTTAAACATATTAACCTACACCTTCAAGCTCTCATTCTCTCCTCAAAGCTCGACATTGTTGGTCCTTAAGTCTTCCAACTTATCTTTGCTTTCTTTTCCCATGTTGCATTTCACAATATTGTGTTCACAGTTATAGAAGTAGTGTCTTGGTCAAGAATGCAACCTCTATGATACCATCTGATCCATAATTGATGGGCTCATAGCCCATTCGCTTCACCAACATGGACCCCATGTGATATTTAATTTCTAAACTCTATCTCAATTTGTATAGTGCCCTGCACAATGACATTAATACTTCTCTGGAGGATGAAATACCTATTCTCTGTGTAATCTCTACTACAAATGATTAATTGGCTCCCTCTTTATGTAACCTACATACAAGTAGCCACATAACAATTCTATGGAAAATCATCTTTGGTCCTCAATGTGAGAGTTTCCGATGGCATCACATGCAATGGGTATATGTTCCAACAATCAACTACATAATTATTTTTCTCTATGTAGTAGTCCTCAAGGAATCTTCACTCATGGTAGAGTCCTTAAGGACTCTTGAGTCATGGTAGTCTCCAAGGACTCTTTACTCAACCTCAAGATGATGTGAATGTAGATATGTTCTCACTAGTGAATGGTGAATTGTTACACATCACCTCACCAACCTAAATCACATTTAAAAACTAGGGATGTTACATGTAGAACGTTAAGTCACCTAATGGATTGATACAGTAGGATACAGGCTCCCACATCTTCTAGACCTTGGAGAATGGATGTATGCGCTTCCATTTTGTAGATATGACCATGATGGCACATAAATGGGAAAGAAGCCCACACCTTGGGAATTGCACCCCACACATTATTCAACACTTGATGGATAACGTTGCACTTGGTTATGAGTGGAAACTACTTAGTTAGGTGGTGCACAATCACTCCACCCTAGATGATGCCCCTCTCACCCTAATATTGTTCTCTTGATGATGATCTCATGTGTTGGGGCTTGTTTACCACTTGGACACCATGTGATGGCTAGAGATTTGACATGGCACTTGACGATGGTTTTCCACCTTGATTAAATTGCTTGACAATGACATGGGGCTTTCAGAGGGTCTCTTCACCCATTGGAGGTTCGACGTTACCACACGTGTGACGTTATAATGTTTTATTTGCATAATTTATCACTTGCAGAGGCTATTTTTAGGGGTCGCCCCCACTTGTTATCATGGAATAGTGTCATTTCACTTTATTATTGAGGATTATAGCACTTGGTTTCCTCATATAAATAGAGGAAGCACTCAAACTCTTTTTTGATCAGCACATCTCCTCACACTTGTGACAGAGCTATCTAGAAAAGTTTCGCTCTACTTATTTTTCTCTCTTGGGGTCTATGCACACTATTGGAGTGATGTTTTGGATGGATGTTTCTCTTGTTGGTGGTGATCTCTTCATGAACTAGGGTTTCCTGATGCTAATGCACCTTGCTAGTAAGTGTTTCCTTTGATTGCATGTAGTGTTTTCTTGGTTAATCTTGGTAATATTCTCTATTAGAGTGGTAATTTTGCATGTTATCATGATATTTTTGAAATGTTGAAACCCTAAGGAAGGATTAAGAGTGCTTCTCCACTTCTCTTGTTTTTTTCACCTTGAATTTTTAAGCATTTAATATTTTCCCTAAGGGTTAAGAGAGACTACCACCTTAAGGCTTATGTTAGCTAGGGATTGGTTCTAGGGGTTAGGAGTGGCTATCTCCCTAGGTTCAAAACCTAGTTCTATTCATCTTCTTTGCTAGACACATTAGAGAAAGTGGGATGGAACTTAGAGTTTATGAGTGGATAAACCTTAGTTGTTTCTTCCTTTGATATTTGACCTAGTTCTATGAGGGGATAGCTCTATGGCTCAAATCTTCACTTTTCTCTTGCTTGGCCTCCTTTGACACATTATCTTGACTCCATTTTGCCTAAGGAAGTAGACGACACTAGTCTTATGCGTGTGATGCTTTATACTCTTAACAAATTCAAAACCCTCAATTAATCTAGCTTTATGACATCATTGGCTTGTTAGTTATACCTAGACACTTTGCAAAATCATTGGATAACTTGCTGCTATCATAAAGTGAATTCTACAACCATTACGGCTTGTATTCATTGATGCATACTTAGTTAATATTGTGGAAAAAATTGCTTAGAAATCTCGTTCAGCAATTTGATATTGTACTACTTCTTGAAGGCTAATTTCTAAGGCATAATTGCTAATTTTCTTAGTTGATTTACCCATTGTTGTTGAAAATTTCTTATTGTGATATAGACTGGTTAAATGCTTCAATTTTACAATAAAAAATTATTTCACTTGTTATTTAGTGTCTAAAGGTGATTAATTGTCTATTATATGTTGTTGTCCCTTGACCAAATTTTGGGGAATACTTGGTCATACTTGACCGTTTTTGGGACTTCGACAGTCTATCAGAGACAGAGCACAAGGTGAAGCGGAAATTGCAGAAGCTAGGCCCACATTAGGTCCTTTTGGGGTTTTGGGGATAATGTAATGGGATTGGGATGTCGACCCATGGGTTTCACCCATGTTTAGGCCTTTTGTAAGTGTATAAATAGAAGTCTAGGCAATGTAAGAAGAGGCCAATATGCTAAGTGTGAATAATAGAAGAAGTGATGAATAGCTTAGTGATAGTAGTATGATCTATGTGATCAAGTGCTTTGTGCTTTCTGTGTGATAGACTTGCAGAGCTAAGTGCAGGTCATTGTAAGTTATTGGAAGGACTATGTGCTTAGACCTAATCGGGGAAGGAGGATTTGTTGCTACGCAGATCTCCTGTCGTATGCGGAGTAAGGGTTTTGGTGGCTCTATGAATTAAATGATTGAAGATGATAATAAAGAAGAAGAGTTGGTGGATGTTGCCCTAGGGTGGGGGTGAACCATGTAAATGTTGTGTGTTGTGCTCTGTGCTTCAACTTGATGTGTTTTTCTAAGTGCTCTTGATATGTTGTGATAGAATTGATGATGCTTTGTGCTTTCCAGATGTATATGAATGTTAGATATGACTTGTATGGTGATGCTTAGTTCTTAGTCTATCGGATCAAATCTATCTTGTTATTGTTAAGTGTTGAACTAACCTAGATCTAGTGAATACTATGATGCTTTGTGTTATCTATGAAGTAGAATAGTGATTGAATATTGATGAACGTTTAATGCTAAGTGCTTTGTAAAGTGTTGTAATCACATATTTGTGTCCCAGCTAAGGTTACAGACACTTGAGTCTTGCAACCACCCCTACCTCTACCTTGGGTGAGACTTCATCTGCTTCACAGGTTTTGCTGAAAGGGTTGGTAGTTAGGGCTTTGTTGGTGTGCTCTTAAGCATTGAACCTTGGGTCTTCCCTTGTGCCAACAAATGGTTCTATTGTTGGGACCTGAAACTATGATTGCTGGGAACTGAAGAAGAAGAAGCTTTGTGCAAAGATATGATCTAAAACCAAGAAAGATCTGTGTGTAGATCTGTTTCCCTAGCACGCAGTATTCTACTTGACCTGTGAAGCTTTGTGCTAAAGAAAAGAAGTCCAATCTGAAGAAAAGAATTCTGATCTGAAGAAAAGAAGTCTATTCTGAAGAAAAGAAGACAAATCTAAAGAAAAGAAACCTGATCCGAAGAAAAGAGGTAAGATCTCTAAGCTCTGTGCTTTGATAAAGTTAAGAATAACAATTTGGACGATTTGTGCTCTAGATAAGAGAAAATTTTTGTTTCTGAAGGATGGATTTAGGTATGTTTAATAGATTATGTCCCAGCCTGAAAATTAGGGCATTGTTAGATGAAAAAAGGTTTGATATGAATAAATATGATATGAATAGATCTGATAAGAATAGCAAAAGATATATTATACCTATGCATAGAAAGAATGTTTGGACTAATAAATGGACTAATGTTTGGACTAATGTGCATAGTATAGGAGAGGTTGGGGATCATTTAAAATAAAGAGAGGATTAACTCTTTGTTATAGTTGCAGAAGACCAGGACATCTTGCTAAGGAATTCCCTAGGAGAAAACCTATTTTCATCTGTTGTAAGGCTATGGACCATGAAGTATTGGATTTCCCTAGAATGATTGCTAGGCTTGAAAAGATAAATATGGAACAAGCGAACCCTAAGGAAGTTCAAGAAACTAAGATTAAAGAAGAACCTCAGAAAGAATCAAAGATTGTATTACTGCAACTGAAAGAAACCCTGGATGATCACAAAGACATCAGATTGTCAGAAATATTCAAGAAAAAAGAGCAAATCGAAGTGAGAATAGGAGACTTCGACATAGACTGTGTTCTGGATGAGGAAACACAGGTGAATATCATGACTGAAAGCATGTGGTAAACCCCAGGAAAGACTACTATGGTTCCTTAACTAGGAGGAATAGGCTTGTTTAAAGGAAAACTGGCAACCCTATGTGGAAGGACTACCCAGATAACTATGAATACCAATGGAACTTCGACAGAAGACGATTTTGAGATTATTAAATTTATTGAGGACAGTGCCCCGTTTCTAGTCTTGTTAGGCAAGACCTGTATTGAGAAAGATCAGATCCGAAGGTAAGAAGAAGAGGAAGCTCTAGAACAGAAGAAACAAGAGTTAAAAGAATTTATGACCAGAAGAATAGCGCACTTGATCGAAGAGCAGTAGAATAAATTGAAGCTATGTAGGAATTTGAATGTCAAAGCTGAAAGAATAAAGGAGTAGGAGAATAGACCACCCACTATAGAGCCAACGAAGGATAGAGACAGTGTACCTAGAGACTTTGAGTACACTCTACTCACTGTGTACTTGCCGAAAGGGGTAAGCGCAATTCGCACGGATCAAGACAAGATTACAGCATTGAATTTTAGTGACTTCAACCTGGGGGATCATAAATTTTATAGCATCCTCACCCTATACAAGTACATAACCATAACCAAAGGTAAAAATTTGAAGATAGTCCCTCAGAAATGGATGATGAACCTCACGTAGTCCACCCTGCTTAACATTATGAAGATACCACACTTTGACAGACACCAAGAGGTGAATGCTTATGTGAAGTTTTTGTTGGCAAGTTACCATGGAGGATACTTATGGTTAAACCATTGCATAATTTTTGATCTGGCACTAATCAATCAGATCACAAGGCTGAGCATGCAGGGCCCTGATCCCCGTGATTACTATATTAGAACGACCGTGGATTGCGCTCTTGCTTAGAAGATCAAAGAAGCCTGTGGCGATGTTGAGAAGGGTGCGAGAGGCTACAAGGTAGCTTCTATTGAAAGTGGCATAGTGCCCCTTGCCCGTCAAATAATCTCAAGGAAGTTGGTACGCAAGAATTGACCCACGCAAGTATCCAACTTTGTAGTCGACCTCGCATGGAAGTGTGCAGAGGGACTACAAATGAACTGGGTGAAGTACCTGGTGAATCAACTAGAGATTGACTACAGAGAAGCCCAGGATCAGGGGCATGAAATCCATTTTAGCTAGCTCTTGATACTGATAGATTTTGTTGCATGGGAGCTACCAGAAGGTGCAACCTTCCCAGACATTGACCCCTTTGAACCATTGGACGTGAAGTTCAGTACACGGTGGTACTTGAATGATATGAACAAGCAGTGGCAATCCAATTTCGTCTTCCATACTTACTACATCGAGTTGAATCTCGCCATCCAATCCGAGCCTCTCATGACCCTGAATACTTTATACAGGTTTCGACCTTTGATGATGTTTAGCGTGGATCGACATTTCATATACATCACGATGCACGTTGATGAAAACAAGGAGCAACTTCAGTCTTATTATAAACTGACAGAAGAAGATCTGGAGGAAATTACCAAGGAATGGTCGGCGAACTTCCTTGTTTTGGCATACCCCACATAAATATCTGATATCGACAGCCCAGAAGCTATGCAGGATACACCTGGGCCCAGTAAGACACTGAAAACAAAGAAGATGAAGAAGGCTGAGGAAGTCCAGGATATAAACAACCTATCTGTGAGGACAGATTCCATTACACCAGATCAAGGAGGTGAGGGAGATGACTTAGAAGAAGTCAAATAGAGACCAAAAGGTCAAGTAGAAATTATAAAGAAGAGGAAGGGTTCACCTCTGAAACCTTCCTCCTAAAAGAAGTCGAAAAACCCTGTAACTACGTTGCATACCACATTGACTCCTAACGACTTCAACTTCATCGTAGCAATGATGAACAATGCTTCATTAGAGATAGTAGAGAAGATGGAAACAAAGAAAGAAGAAATGTATGATCACATCAAAACTGAGCTACGAGGGGTCCAGCAAGCCCTTCAGTCTAGCCACGCAGTATCCACTGTGCCCCTACCAGAAGGAACAAAAGAAGTGGGATATGAACCAGTTCAAATCCACCGAATCGTTGATACAGTAGAAGCTAGACTTCGAAGCACAGAAGAGAAAGCAGAAAATCCACTCAGGATTTGACACAAGTACAGGGAGTACTTGTAGAACAGTGTAATACCATAGAAATGGAGAAGCTTGCTCTTCAAGAAAAGTGGGATGAAGAGAAAGCACAATTACAACAAGGTAAAACACATTTTCTTGCGAAGCAACTAGAAATAAAAGAAGAGGTCAACAAAGGACTTCTCTCTATGACAGTCATTGAAGTACAGATTGAAGAACAAGTCCCACAGTAGGTGGCACAACTAGAAGAAGTCATCCAAAAGCTTCAACAATGCATAGCATATCTAGAAATTCACACTATACCTGAGACCCCCCAGGAGGTAAGGGACCAACGAGAAGCAATTGGCCATAGCATAGTTGACATACTGAAATCTCTTGCCTTGGAGTGTAAGCAGTTGAGTAAATGATGCGCCTTGACCTATGAGAACCTAAAATAGAACCCTAAATTATATAAATTGGAGTCACAGCTCCAAAAGGTGAAGTATGAAGCCGAAAAGTTATAGGTATAGTTGAAGGCCCTGTCACCCATAGAAAGAATGAAGTGAACACACGAGCAGTGCACTGCCTAGCAGAAGATCCATACAATCTAGAATAGGGTGATAGAAGTCACCCAACAACTTCAACTTGTACAGGATAAAGCATGTCAACTATTTACAGAGGTTGAAAGCCAAGGAGAAAATCTGGAGTAGGTCATAAATTCCACACAACAACACCTAGAAGGGATGGTGAATGACACACTCATTCAGTAATTCGTCGAGCAAGAGGATGTGGCACAACAATAGGTCGAAGCAGCTCGAGCCAATATCGAGGTATTTGAAGCAAAGATAATCCAACCAGAGTGACTCGGGATGTGTCACATGTGAGTGTTGGGGGCCTGTTGGCCCTTGACCAAGTTTTGGGGAATACTTGGTCATACTTTACCATTTTTGGGACTTCGACAACCTGTCGGAGACAGAGCGCAAGGCGAAGCAGAAATTGCAGAAGCTAGGCCCACATTGGGTCCTTTTTGGGCTTTGGGGATAATGTAACGGGATTGGGATGTTGGACCATGGGTTTCACCCATGTTTAGGCCTTTTGTAAGTGTATAAATAGAAGTCTAGGCAATGTAAGAAGAGGCCAATGTGCTAAGTGTGAATAATAGAAGAAGTGATGAATAGCTTAGTGCTAGTAGTATGATCTATGTTATCAAGTGATTTATGCATTATGTGTGATAGACTTGCAAAGCTAAGTGCAGGTCATTGTAAGTTATTGGAAGGAATGTGTGCTTAGACATACTCAGGGAAGGAGGAGCTGGTGCTACGCATATCTACTGTCCTATGTGGAGTAAGGGTTTTGGTGGCTCTGTGCTGTAACTGATTGAAGACGATAATAAAGAAGAAGAGTTGGTGGACGTACCCCCAAGGTGGGGGTGAACCACGTAAATGTTGTGTGTTGTGCTCTGTGCTTTGACTTGATTTGTTTTGCTAAGTCCTCTTGATATTTTTTCATAGAATTGTTGATGCTTTGTGCTTTCTAGATGTATATGAATGTTAGATCTGACTTGTATGGTGATGCTTAGTGCTTAGTCTACCAGATATAATATATCTTGTTATTGTTAAGTGTTGAACTAACCTAGATCTAGTGAATACTGCGATGCTATGTTTTATCTATGAAGTAGAATAGTGATTGAATATTGATGAACGGTTAATGGTAAGTGCTCTGTAAAGTGTTGTAATCACATATCTGTGTCCCATCTAAGGTTGCAGACACCTGAGTCTTGCAACCACCCCTGCCTCTACCTCGGGTGAGACTTCATCTACTTTACAGGTGTTGCCGAAAGGGTCGGTAGTTAGGGATTTGTTGGTGCTCTCTTGAGCATTGAACCCTAGGTCTACCCCTATGCCAACATATGCATTTGAATGTTTCTTGTCTGGTACAGGTTAACCAATTACCTCTTTGAACCTAATCATTCCTTTCACCCCTCCTAGACCTAGCTTAATATTTTTAGTGACTAAGATAGGAGGTTAAAGACTTATCTTTGCTATATATATACTTAGATGAGAGTGGTAGATATATCCAATTGTTACATAAGATTGACATCTACTTTGAAGACAAAGATTTATAACCTAGTCTTTATTTATCTTATCTTATTTATAATTTTAAAGTATGTAGATTTTCAAACTGTTTCATAATGTTGTTTGTAATTCTGGAAATAAATTGTGTATGGAATTTTTGAAATCTCCAACATCTACAAACAACATTATTTATATTTTTTTTTTATTTGTAATAAGTTATCAATAAACTTTAATTTTTTTCCACTCCAATATTTTTTTAGGCACGTCAAATGGGAGTATGGTTGATGTTGATCGAAAATGAGTTCCATTTTAAGTCCGTAGCATTTTCCATGAACCATACAAGAAAATCACATGAATTTCCATGGTTGATGACGAGTGCATTTGGATTCGTGATGCAGTCAGATGCAGTGATTTTCAACCAACCGATTTGGGTTACAGGACTCCTTTGTTGTGGTTACGAGACCTGGCTTCATAACCATCATTAGAAATAATTTGATCTTAATCCTTTAATTAATCAATGACTATGGAAATAATAATAATAGTTCATCACATTTACCTTATGAGATTTGGATGACCAATGTGTGAAAAATGTGATGGAAGGGTGATTTATTATAATGGTGAAGTGGTCTTGAAAGGGGAAAAAGGTCAATTGGCATTGAAAATGACATTAATTTGGGAGCCCAACAATTGTTACAACGGTTAAACAAGGGGCATTGTGATCAAAACATCATAGTGCATGTTGGATCTTGATTTATTGATCACCATGATGAAAATGACCCAAGGGGTCTACTTTTTATAGCCCCAATATCTAACTAACTTCCATAAAATATGGAATATCTTGTCTACATGTAATTGTTGGGTGTTGGAGTTGACTTCGTCAAATCCACATTATCAATTCGGATCAACAAGGATGCTCAACTCGATCGCCTGCGCATCCAACTCATTGTCGATTATTGGGCTAGTTGATCCACCATTCAATTATCTTCGACTACTAATCAATTATCCAACCAACAGACACATCGACTACTCAACCGACTGGTGTACTGTGTTGGTCGATCACCCTATCGAATGTATCCAAATGTAGGGAAACCTACCGACTGACTAAATCTAGGAGATGTGTGATGAACCATCAACGCTTGATGTTCCAACAGGGAAATGATAGCGAATGAAAATGAGATACTAGAAAAAGTTGACACGTTGCATAATGTTGTACATGCATTAACAACATTGATGAGCATAGGGAAATTCAAGTGGTGTTGTGATTTTATACTCTTGCAAGGTACATGACAAGTGGGAGAATGTTGGGACATGTGTGTCATATACCTTGTAGTCTTGTAGTGGAGTAGGTAATGATCGTTGAGTAGTAGCAAGGAATAAATGCAAAGTAGTGGCAGGGAATAAATGTAAAACACTAGTGAGCAATGAATACTATGTAGTATCAGTTGTCCAATTACTTGTTTGAGGTTTCTGACATGTAGAATTGGAAAACCATAAATGGTTTATAGTTTTTTTATTCCTATTTATTTAATAGTCGGGTAATTCAAAGTTTCGCATACCAGGACATCGCGACTTGTGAAGATGAGGGGTCTCGCCCTTTAGTTTCTCGGGTGATAAAATGCTAAAATGCTAAAATATATTCATGCTAAACAGATGGTTCAGATCACTCCTAGATCAACGACCATGATCACATCATGATTTCGCGAACCGTGAGTTCGTGCAATTCTACCCCTTTGACCACTCCAAGTTGCGGGTCAGCGAAATGCTACCTGAATGACACATGTCCTATGCCAATGGACGATTCCGAATACTTTTGTACTTTCAGGATATTGTCAAGTCCACTCTCCTGCCTATGCAAAGGTTAATATTGATGGTCAATAAAGTCTCGACAGATTCTTGGATCTATGGTCCTAGACAAGGGGGAGCCCGTTTTAAGTCACCAATTCTG
>ML777946.1:309374-325011 GCA_009831015.1 Picea engelmannii | reverse complement strand
TATGGGCTTCCTAATCTAGGTCGTCGAAACTTGTGCTCTCAATTCCGGACACACCCCCCCCCCCTGCGCTTTAAAGGTAGAATGGAGAGGGGGCTCCGGAATGGAACCCTGGCCGTAGATCTGGCTGCCCAGATTTGTCCATCACTTAACGAGATGTGAATTTTGGACCCAACTTAGGGTAAGTGGGTTTCTCTTGACAGATCCATCAGTCTTGACAGATCTAGGGTATTTTCGAAAGGATTCCGACCATTCATCTACCAAACGATGGGGTATTCTCTTTTGATAATTAGACTCACTATCCTTTCTGAGCTTGAATCACGATATTCAACGACCCAGAGCTTCCAACTCCCATGAATCTGAGACCTTAGAGAGCTACTCTTTCTTGCATAAGGTTTCCAGACCCAAATCGCATTAACCTTTGGATGGTTCCTAGTTGAGTCTCTGGGTAAAGGTTCGGTGTGGTTCCAAGGTTTATGGGGTAATTCCTAGGGAAGAGTACTCTCGGGGTGCCTTCCTAGAACATTACGAGAATCAAGAAAACAAGACGACTCTTGGTGGAGTGAACTCACACCCCAGACTTAATCATTTGTATAGAAACCAACTATGGCATGTAAGTGTACACATGCATCCATTATTTCCAGTCTAAAACACCAGGCAATCATTCCACACAGAAATCATTATGGGCGTATAAGCATGAGCATGTATTCATGATAATTCAATTCAAAATAAAAGGCATAAAACACTTATCAAATCCACCAGTTGTGATGCACTACTGATAGCGGTGCTCAGTGACTCCAAATGAATTTACCACTAGCCACCCCCAAGCTAGACCACGATGCTTTGAGATTCAGTCTCCTATTTATAGCTCCATGGAAGTCCAGGATGAAGGTTACTCTCCTTCTCTTGATACAGAAAAATAATTCTAGGATGAAGGTGAATCTCCTTCTCCTATGTTCATAGCTCCCTGTGATTCCAGAGTTTCTCTAGTTCTCTTCCGTGATCCCCTATCGCATGCTCTCCCTCTTTCCTCTTCTCTTCTACCACACTTCCTCTCTTTCCTTTTTCTCTACAAGATTGCATGTGGTGGGAATTTCCCTTTCCATGGTCAGGTCTGAGAGTTTTTACAGATGGGTGGTTCACCCCCATCACCTCATTAACTCTGAGGATCCTCCTCACCTACCAATCTGATGGAAAATTCATTCCAGGGTTAGAGAGTTACTTTGGTCTTTGAGCAAGTAAAAACCAGTACAGTACTGGCTTGGTGGAAGTTAACGCAACCATTCCAGGTCCCTTCCACCACCTCTCATTAGCCATCGTGGTCTCTTTTAGCACATCCCCCTCCCAACAATCATGCAACACATCTTCATAACATAATTTACATTCATCGAACTTTATACAAAGGTCTGTCAAATCAAACATTCACATCTTTGAGTTTGCCATAGTTCTTGGCCAATATAGTTATTTTTATAGATAGGGGAAACAGGGTGTTACAATTTCCTCCCCCTTAAATGAAAATCGTCCTTGATGTTCTATCTATCAATATGATGTGTATGTACAGAAGTAAACAAAATCGGATATGCCTGTTTCATGGCATCTTCCATTTCCCACGTAGCCTCATCTGGGCCAAAATGTTTCCATTGCACCTTGACCTGTGCAATGGTTCAGTTCCTGAGTGGGGTTTCTTTTCTGTCCAGTATCCATTGAGGTTCTGGTAGGAATTCTCCCTCTGGTTCCACCTAGATCACAGACCAGTCAATTATATTATTAGAATCGTGTACATACTTCTTCAATAATGAAACATGGAAAACATTATGTTCTTTTACTCTGGGAGGAAGTGCTAGCCTATAGGCTACAGGTCCCACTCTATCTAGAACTTCAAAGGGTCCACAATACTGAGGTGCCAACTTGGCACAAGATCCCATCCTTAGGGAACTCTTCCTGGGCCTAACTCTAAGATATACTTGGTCTCCCGTATTGAATTCTCTTGGAGTTCTCTTTCGGTCGGTGTAACTTTTCTGTCTGTTCTGAGCGACCTTTAGATTTTGTTTTATCTGAATCACTTGTTGTTCCATTTCTTTCAACATGTCGAGTCCAATAGTAATTCTGTTTACGGGATTACTCCAACTGACTGGAGTGTTGCACGGCCTACCATAGAGGACTTTGAAAGGACTCATCTTCAGGGATTCTTGGTAGCCATTGTTGCAGGCGAATTCCACCAGTGGCAGGTAATCTTCCCACTTTATGGCTTGATGCATTACATGCATCCTTAGCATGTCTTATAATATTTGGTTCACTCTTTCCATATGTCCATCAATTTGATGATGATAAGCTGTGCTAAATAGTAATTTGGTCTCTAGACCAACCATCAAGGATTTCCAAAAGTTGGAAGTAAATTTCGTGTCTCTGTCAGACACGATTTCTTTAGGAAGACCATGTAGTCTGAATATCTCCTTCATGAATATGTTGGTGATGTTTATTTCCTTGCAAGTCAACTTGATGGTGATAAAATGAATGGACTTGCTCAATTTATCCACCACTACCATGATGGTGTCATTTTGTTTGGTCGAGGTTGGTAATTTGATGATGAAATCCATGGAGATGTTTTCCCATTTCCATTTCGGGATTGGTAGAGGTTGTAATAATTCTGTTGGGTGTCGGTGTTCTTCTTTAACCAGTTGGCATTCTATGCATTTGGCTAAGTACTCAGTTATGTATTTCTTCAATCCAGGCCAATAGAATTGTTTCTTGGTGGCCGTGATCATCTTTTGGTATCCTGGATGACTAGTATAAGGTCTTTTATGTAGTTCATACATTATGAACCTCTTCAAGTCATTAAAATATGGAATATACAATCTATTTTTGTAAGTTAGCAAACCTCCATCTATCATTTGGTAGCCTTCATACTTTATCCCTATGGGTTCTTTCTCCAGGTACGAGGTCACGGTCTAGAATAATGTGTCTATTTCTTGTGCATTCTTGACTCTTTCCTTGACATCCGTCTCATAGGTGCTCACCGCTGCCAGGTGAATTGTTTTCATACTTCTGCTAAGGGCATCAGCAACCTTATTTTCCTTTCCTTTAATGTGTTTGATTTCAAAATCAAACTTGCTAAGGAGGGCCATCCACCTAGCTTGTCTGGCATTGAGCTTTGGTTGGTCAAACATATATCATAATTCATAGTGCTCTGTCATAAGTACAAATTCCCTTCCTAAAAGGTAATGCCTCCACATTTTTAAGGCGTGCACTATGGAAGCTAGCTCTAGATCATGGGTCACATAGTTGACTTCGTGCTCATTCAATTTTCAGGATTCATAGTAGACTACACTTCCTCCTCACATAAGGACTCCTCTGAGCCCTTCCTTGCAGGCATCTATGCACATGAGGAAGTCAACTTCGGGATCGACGATCTTTAACACGGGTGCGTGGGTCAGTAGATGTTTTAAGGATTGAAATCTTTCTTCACATTCTTATGTCCACGTGAATTTAGCTCCCTTCTTCTAAAGGGTAGTGATTGGACAACAACTCATGGAGAATCCTTTTATAAATCTCCTATAGTATCTTACTAAGCCCATAAAGGATCTAATATCTGAAATTTCCTTTGGGGTAGGCCATTCCATGATAGAGATGATCATGTGAGGGTCCACTGCTACTCCTTATTCAGATATGACATGGCCCAAGTAATGTATTTGCTTCTGGAAAAAGTCGCACTTGCTAAATTTGGCATAGAGTTGATGCTCTCTTAGCACTTGAATCCCAAGCCTAAGATGTTCCTCATGTTCCTCTCTATTCTTGGAGTAAATTAATATATTGTCAATAAAAACCAGTACAAATTTCTCTAGGAATTTGCTGAGCACATTGTTCATCAAGCACATAAAAGTGGCAGGGGCATTGGTTAATCCAAATGGTACTACCACAAACTCATAGTGACCATATCTCATCCTGAAGGCAGTTTTGTGGATGTCTTCACCCTTGATTCGGACTTGATGGTATCCAGATCTCATGTCGATCTTTGAGAATATGGAAGCACCTCCCAATTGATCGAACAGGTCATCGATCCTGGGTAAGGGGTACTTGTTTTTTATGGTTACCTTATTGAGTTGTCTATAATCTACGCACAGTCGGAGGGTATCATCTTTCTTTTTCACAAATAGGACTGGTGCTCCCCATGGAGACACGTTGGGCCAGATATAGCCTTTGTCCATCATTTCCTTTAGTTGCAATTTAAGCTCAACTAGCTCGGGTGTGCTCATCCTGTAGGGTGTCCTAGACACTAGCACCGCTCCTGGTGCAAGTTCTATCAAGAATTCAATGTCCCTTCTCATGGGTAGACCTGGTACCTCTTCCAAAAATACATCTCTATATTCTCTTCGTATGGGGTGGTCTTCGAGGCTTGGTTTGTCATCTTCAACTAATTCCAACACCTATATCACATATAGTGGACATCCCTTTCTACAATACTTTCTCATTTGAAGAGCTGATATTCGTCTCACCGAGACAGGTTTTTGGATCCCTTGAAGGGTTATCCTTCTCCCTCCTTCACTTACACATTCTAAGGTTTTATGATAATAGTCCAGTCTGGCTTTATATGTGGCTAGCCAGTCCATACCAATCAACAAGTCATACGATCCTAGGGGTAATATGTTAAGGGTTGTTTGGGTGGGGAATTCACCCATAGTGAATTGGCACGCTGGTATGACCTCTGCTACCTTTCTTTTGGTGCCAGTGGCTAACTGTACCAACCATGGATTGGCATGTTTATGTGGCTGTAATTTACACTTATCAATAGTCTTAGGGGCTATATAACTCAAATTTGAATGAGGGTCAATTAGAATAGACACTAGATGGTTGGTGATCATACCTTCTATTTCCACCACTGAAGCTTGATGGTCAGCTTGGTTATTATCCAAGGCTGCATAAATTTTTGGCACACTCCTAGCCACATCATTGACAGTGGTAGCTTCTTGAACGTTGTAAATTCTCTAGCTGTTCTATTGTCGGTGCGGGCAGTCCCTCAGTAGATGTTCTTCTCCACAACCCCAACATTTCAAGGGTTCTCTCTTTGGGTTATCGATCTTTCCTAGTCTTATTGGACAAATCGGTGCTACCCATCTAAATGGCTAGAGCTCGAGCAAAGCAATATATCATCTTCTATAGGGAGTCCAACTGCAGGTCCATGTGCTTTGATTAGTGTCCATTTCTCTAGAGCCCCCTTCTTGAGAGAATCCATGGTGGGAGTCTCAGCAACATGAATACAGTTGTACTAATCATGTTTCTCCTCACCCCAACCATCCAAGATTATCACAGCCAACTACTTCCCCTTTGGAATCTTGGGATGATCGGCGAACTTAAATGAGAAATCAGTAGAATCCATCTGTATATATAATGATCAAAAGAGTTCTTTACAAAAAGTTTTTTTCTGAAGACCAAAATGTCAAAATCTGAATCTCATAGCTTCTACAAAGTGATGTCATGGATGACGTTCACGGTAACACACAACTACCCGGGAAACTCTACGAAGCAGTTTGACTCATGGACCCTGACACTCCTACTGTATGACATTGATCGCATCATGGAACCTCTTCAAGAGGCATGTCTGGAATATCTGTGGTCAAGCCCTCTAGGTTTTGTTCCACTACTTGATAATCCTCAGCATATTGTGGTGCTGGCACTACCTCTCCTCCCCGCTGAATGGGAGAAGTACCAGGAGGTCGGTAAGGTCCAACATCTGTGTCATCAAAAATGAATTTTTTATTTAGTTTTTGAATGAACATATAAAAAACATTTGCATATGAGAAAAATTAACAAAAACACTTAAAAGGAAAAAATGTATGTATTTCTTACCAAGTTCCCCCCACTGAGCATCCTCTGGCAGTACTAAGTTTGGATCTCCTCGGAAATCCAACCCGACATAAGCATAATCATCAACCATCAACATCTGTGGTTGCAACCAATCGAAGAAGGTATCATCATACTTGATGATTGGTCCAGCTACGTGCGTGGCCATGAGTCGACACCATCTCAACATTCTTGGATCCCTAGGAGCCAGTAAATTCCACTCAACCTGCAGCCTCAGTAATGGAACCCTCTCAAGGAAGAAGGACACTAACAAAGATCCGTACCCGAATTGCTTCAGGTCGCCTCGTCTGCATTTGGTCAACTATTTTTTCATGCTACGAAGCACAACATCTGCCCAGTTGAAAACCAGAGGTTCAGTACACCCTATAGCATACTGGAAGTAACTCTGTAGCGCCATGTGAGGAGTGGATATCCCTGCCATCCGAGCTATGGTGAACAAGATAGTACAGAGGGTCAAATCCCGTACCCCCCAAATCGCTACTTTTCCTTTCTTCCTCTCTGCCTTGGGAACACAGTGTATGTGGTAGTACTCACTCATGGGCAGCCCACCACCTTTGCTACCACTCAGACTCACATGGTACCCCCACCATGACAGTCCAGTCAAAAAGTAAATGTCCTCAATATCTAAGGACAGTGTGTGGACCCCCACATGAAATACCTTCTGATTAGGATACCACATATGCACAAGGTACTCTAATAACCTGACTTGGGCCCTCATGCCTGGGATACAAAAGTACTTCAGAAGGCCACAGTTTCTTAAAGCAGCGATAGTGGGTGGATGATTTCTAGCAATATCATTGTCTTCTTCGTGCTCCCTTTCACGCCATTCAAGAACCATTTTGATGGCCAATTATCTACATAAGAAGCACAAAAAGAGGATTAACAGCTCTATTCATGAATTGGTTCTCTTTCATTGAGTATTTTTTTTTAAAAACTTTTGTGCTTTGCAGTTCTCGCAGGTGCCCTTTAGTCACAGTGCAAGAACCTCGCAGGCTGTTGTGGGTTCACCTGCGAGAATGACCCATTCTCGCAGGTTCCGTGTAGCCCACCTGCGAGAATGGCTGAGCGCAAGTAGGGCTCACAAAACCAACTCAAAAAATGAATTTTAACCAATGAAAATGAAAAATTAAACCATGAAAGAGTAGAGGACAAAGATCCTACCTCACTGTCGTTGATGGCTTGACGAATGGACGCTCGTAACTCCCACAATCTAACGCCAAACTTCGAGGGTGAAAGAGGGGGTTTTGGGCTCAAATAGTGGAAAAGTGAAAATGATATGGTAAAAAGAGTTTTACTCCTTTATATTTAATTTTACCATGTTATTTGGTTTTTTATGATTATTTATTGATTAAAACCTAAACCCTAATGTCCTTTTGAGTGTAACTTTTGCAGGCATAATGACTTCGATGTTCATTTACAGGGATGCGGACATAATTTTTCTTTTTCCATCGCATGTTTTGATTGTTTTTTATGGTTTTTGTATAAAACCTTGAGTGTGTTCTTTGTCCGTTCTTGCACTCAAAAATACATGAGAATGCGATTGAGCATACTTTTATCACTTTTTCGGGCTCAACAAGGTTATACGAAAAAGGAACCCCCCTGGAGTCCTCTTTAAGCTCTTTTCAGACTCTCTAAACATGAAAAGATAGCCGAACGACCTTGCTATTTTCACGCTCGATAAAGTATCTGAAGAAAGCATCTGGTGAGCGATAATTTATCTCTTTTTCGGTCTCATCGGACTATTTTACAAAAAAGGAACTGAGAGAGTTCTCTTTTAAGTGTTTTTCTAGACTCTATAATCATGAAAAACCTTCGAGTTTTCTATCTCTGGACTTGTTAAACAAACATTGACAGACCTATGATGGGACTGAACCACTCCTTCTTAGGGTTCGTTAAACATACTCCGAAGGACTTATCCGACAGATAAGCTTATATCAACAAGCATATGTTATCCTCCTCAAGCTTGTGTAAAAATAAAGAGGTACTCTCCAGAAATGGTGGGGGAAAATTTGGGAAAGGGATATGTTTTCATCTTCGTATTGATTGGAAGTAAGTGTCGCTCTTGAACATGACACCCCCTATTCATTATATTTGAATCTGGTTTGGGAAATCCATTTGTCTCTCATTCGATTTGCTACAAGGTCATTCCCTGTGTCTTCTTTGAGTCAATGCTGCCAAATCAATGGTCGTGTCATTCATATGTTCAAGAGAAGTTCATCGGAAACCTATATTAAGTTGGCCATATGCAGTTGTCCATTCTCTCCATGTCAGCCTTCCCTGTGTCCAGTTCAACTTGCATCATACTCTGTTTCACCTTCAAAATTTGTTACTCATTTCGTGTCATTGATGGGGGATACATCAAGGCCTTCCTGTGACGAGTTTTGTTCCATCGACTTTAGCTCATTATCCGGAATCAAGACTTAGAAATTCTTTGGTACCTTGTAGCTTGCATGACTCAATGGTAGGTTTCCTCGCTTTCGAAAGTAGGTTTACATCATTGACCCCTGATCGAAAGATTCCATCGGATGTTCGACTTCAATTCATTCATTCACACTTGATGGATTGTACTAGAGTACCTTGAGATTCATTGACATCAATGGTGATTTCCCTTGCAATTGTTAACAGTTTCAACAATGACCAGTAATCAAGTGGTTTCTGTCATGTTCGACTTCAACACATGTAGCACATGGTTAGATTCGTACTTTGGGCGACATGATTGAAGACCTTGGATATCATCTCTTTGTCTAGGTTGCGATGGAGTATGTATAATCTACAACACATAGATCCATTGTGTATGTCTCATGGCTATGCTGTCTCAATTTGAATTTTCTCGCATAGATCCACAGTGTATTCCTGGTGGCTATGCTATATTTTGATGGCATGGATCCACAGTGTATGATTGGTGACCATGACCTATGTCTACAATGTTATCAGTCTGTGATATGAGTATGGGAATGCCTACCTCAGAATTGATATATATGATATTCTGCAGATGCTTGGTTGTTTGCAGGTTTCTGATTAGGTGCGCTCCTGGTTTCCAGCACACACATGCAACTTACAATGTCTTTTGGTTGTCACTGATTCCAACCTCGTACTTTGGGGGGCATTATATTACCCATGATTTTGGTCATCGTGATAGTGTATTAATGATGGTGTACTCAGGCTCTTCATAAGAACTTTCTCCTGAGAAAAGTTACTTTCATCTCTTCCCAAAAAACTCACTTTTGAAGAAGGTTCGCAGGCTGCTAGTATACCAGGGTGCGAGAATGACCCATTCTCGCAGGTTTCCTTAAGCTAGGGTGAAAAATTATCGCACTGTGCTGAATAGCTAGGGTGTGAACTCGTCCTAAAGCATGGAAAAAAGATCAATTCTCAATGGTTCTAGAAAGGAATCTTCTAGAAGAATGGGTTGGCATTCGAATGGTTATCCTTGTACAGGATTCCCTGGTATTGTGGGATCATTCTTATCCAAGTAACTATCTCATTATCTCCTATATATTGAGGGAATTCTCATGGAAAAGGTTAAGCAAGATTCATTAGAGAATTGGTGAAAGAATTGTGTGAAGGACTTAGCTTGAACAAGAGCTTGGAGACTCTATCAAGTCTATCAAGAGGATTTGATCTTCTTCATACAAAGATTGAGCAAGTGTGTGTGTTGGAGCCAAGAGCCACTGAAAGGGAGCTTGCAGCATCAAGGCGATCAGGTTGTAATGTTCTACTTTCAATTAATATGACACAGTGGCATGTCCCTTTCCCATAAAGCTATTCTCACTTTATTGTGTAATTCCTTGATCATACACATAAGTTGACAGTTGAATATATTGTGCAATCTTCACATTGGTTGGTTTGTGTTGTCTTGGTCTTGACCTCACAAGAGCACCGGGGTGAAGCGGGAGCAACAGAGACCCTAGCAAGCGATATAAAGGTATGTTATTTGTTCCTTCCTACTAGCTAATTCAATGGTCAAAACTTGGGGAAAGAGTCATGTCATGTCCTATTTTGTTCTAGATCCAGGTGGATCTAGGAAGATCTGTTAGTGTCCGCACCTACTGATTAGCCCGATAACACCTGGGGTAGGTCCAAAAGGTTTATTTCTGCCCTGGGAGGGGAAATGTTGTTGTTGTACACTTTGGGTTGGGAAGCTCATCCTTGAGTTCTTTTTATAGTTTTTAAATCATAGGTATTTAAACCCCTTTTTCTGAAATCCTGAACTATTCTTCTGCTTCCATCCTTCATGAGGTTCTATCCAATGCCCAAGCTATTCATGACAATATCTTTCCTTTTGGATAATGTCTTCTAGGGTCTTTGGCTCATCAAACTCAATCTTGTTCTGATAGTCCTCAGGTAGTCCACTGATGAATTATTGCACCTTTTCCTTCTCTACTTTTATATAGGGTATGTATCTCAGCAACTCAAGGAATCTACTGACATATTCCTCTATGGTGAGTTGCCCTAGCTTGATTTGATAGAATTCTTTAGTCTTTTTGTCGAAATACTTTTCTGACAGATACTTCGTCTTGAAGTATTTCTCAAACCATTCCCAAGACAGGTCCTCTTCATGAATCCCTTTTACATTCTTAAGGTCTTCCCACCAAATGGAAGCCTTTCCATTCAAGTTGAAAGTGGCTACTCGGGCCTTCAAGTTTTCTGAGAAGTCATAGAATTTGAAATACTTCTTTAGTCCAAGCAGCCAGGCCTCCACTTCCTCCCCCTTCTTTATTTCACTGTTGAAAGAGGGTGGTTTGGCCTTCTTGAATTATTTGACATTATGACTTTTGGAATGCTTTCGCTTCTTCCATTTTCTTCGGGAATAAGAACTAGTTCTGCTACTAGAAGATCCCTTTGAGTCGCTAGTTTCCTTTCCAGAGGAATCATCTGACGCTTGTCCCTTATCTTTGGGGTGGACCTTTCTCGAGGTGCTCTTCCTAGTGTGGCCACTTAAAATACCACGTTTCTATATCTCAGGTGGACTTTGACTTTTCTTTGTCTGTCGTTGTTCTGCGTGACTGGTGTTAGGTTCATGTTGTAATTGTCTTTGTATGTCAGATAAACACTACATCAAGACTGCATTAATTTTCGTTTGCTTCTCTTGCTCTTTCATCAACTTCTCGTTGTCGACCTTGCAGCTCTGTAGTTCGACCATGAGGCTCCTCACAGTCTCAGCTAGATCTGGAGAGGTATCTACTTCCCTCCTTTCGTCAGACTCTTCGTCTCTATTGTGGGAGCCCTTGCCCACTTCGTGGTACATCACCATTCTATGCGTCTACAATTTTCTGTGGTTGATCGTCTGCTTGTGTGCAAAGAAAAACACTTGTTGTTAGTCAATATTTATATTCATTCATAACCAATGCATAATTCATATTTTTTTTCAAATGCATACACACAATAGGATTTTTCATTCTTAACATTGACTTTTGATTAAAGGGGGTTAAGATAGAGGGTTACTCCTTTTTAAGAATACTTAAAATGGAGTTTATGTGCAACTCATTCATGAGCCCAAGCAGGCCAAGTGTTGTAACCATGCTCTGATACCAATTTGTAACACACACACTATGGCATAATATATTTTTCACCTTTTTATCCTTTTTCTCAAGGGACAGAATCCACGAGTTCATACGAGGTCCTAGCACAGGCAATCTCTTCCTATTGGAACCTTCACTAAATAAATCCACCAGTTCTTTCATTGAAAAATCGTCGTGTACAACTCAAGAACCAAGCGCGAGCTTCACCTCCATGTGATCCTCGGTTATGACCCCGAGCCAAGCCAAGAGGCACCTTTTGCATTTCACAACTCAGCGATGCCTGAGAGTCAAGTCTTTCGACTCTTCAAACCCCAAAACCCGAAATCATACCTTCGTTGAGATCAACAGCTACGATTCCCCCCCACTGATCCAACGGTCCTAGCCATATCAGGATTTCGGTAACCAGGAGTTAGAAATGCAAGAGAGTCAAGCCTTTCGACTCTTCAAACCCTGAAACCCGAAACGCGAGTTCTTGTATGAGATCCAATGACTCATGGGATTTCAGAGCTTTCCCTGAACCCTGACTGCTCACCATGCATCTCCTCTGATGGATGGTCCAGATCCTTTTGGGAATCCTCCTTTCTACCACATGACCCTATCCTGTGACATATGGTTCATCCTCATAGCGTGTCGGGGTTTTGCGTACTGAGATTTCATGACTAGTGAAGATGAAGGGTCTTTGCCTTTGGTTTCCCAGGTGCCAAAATGACAAAATGCCAAAACCTATTCACACTAAGTTGATTTTGAGATTCGTATACTGGGACTTCGTGACTTGCAAAGATGAGGGGTCTCACCCTTTGGCTTCCCGGGTGCCGAAATGCCAAAATGCTGAAATCTATTCATGCTAAACAGATGGTTTAGATCACTCCTGGATCAATGACCACGATCACGTCGCGATTTCGCAAATCGTGAGTTCATGCAGTTCTACCCCTTTGACCACTCCAAGTCATGGGTCAGCGAAATGCTACCTGATTGCTTCGTGTCCTGTGTCGATGGACAGTTCTGAATACTTCGGGACTTTTAGGACATTGTCAAGTCCACTCTCCTGCCTATGCAAAGGTTAAGATCGACGGTCAATAAAGCCCCGACGGATTCTTGGATCTATGTTTCTAGACAAGGGGGAGGCCATTTTAAGTCACCAATTCCGGACTCCCCCCCCCCTCCGGATTAAAGGTAGATAGGCAAAGGGCGTCTAGAATCCAACCTTGACCATAGTGTCACTCTATTCAACATATGAACATAGCTTACAATGTCAAATGAGGGACCTTTTACAAAAGTTTAAAAGTATCCTTTATAGAAAGTCCTAATAACTCTAGTACTTATAATTACTTGACTCTTGGCCTTCCTAAATGAGTCTTGACCTTCCTATTATACTTGGCCAATTGATCCAAGAGGATATTTGTGGCCACCCATCTCTTCCACTAACTCAACATGGTTCTCCATTTGGGTAGTCTTGTTATGATTTTATAGGATTTTCTTGGATTTTTTGGGTCCTAAACTTTCGGGTCCATTTTGAGGCCCTTAACGAGCATTTAGACAAGCGATGCTATCCTATATTTACCATTGGCAAAGCCAGGCCATATTGTTTTCTCATTGTCCTCAATTAGATATTTCCAATGAGATACTATGCACTCCAAACATAAATTGTATGTGAAAGTTACATTCCTGAAATGTTGATGTAGAAATTAATGCCCAAAAATACATCTTGGAATTTTCAAAACACCTTTTGGTTCTTCTCCTCCTAGGTTTAGGGTTTTGGACCTTTAGGGTTCTTGATTTATGTTAAAAATCCATCCTTTTGGCCTCTTGTATTAGCTTCTTGAAAATTAGCATAGTGGCCATCTCTCTCTCTCTCTCTCCAGAGATAAGCTACCACCATTCTAGCCAATTACTGTTCTATAATATTCCACTATTTTATTCATTAATAGAAGTTGGGTTTTCACTATATTACTATGCTCTCTGTTTTATTTTTGTGTGTGTTTCATTATTTTCTCTATACAATCTAGATCAATAGTATGAAAGAAATCTACTCTTTGTTTTTTTCTTTGTGCATGTCCCCAACAAGGTCATGGTATAGAGACTTGGGTCTCGAGATAGTTTCACTAGAATATGACCACTCTCGCCAACCTAAACAACCTCCCATAATGGGGGAAAGAATATATGATGGAGCATGATATGCAATCATGATTTTTCTTGAGGAAGAAATTGCACGACAGAGGAATGAGATGATGGGCAATTTCGCTCGTATCCTTCAATGAATGCAAACGACAGGTGAGGTACCTTCAACAAGCGACCAATTTGGAGGCCTTACAGGCTTCAAGATACAAGTTAACTTTCATATTCCTTTATTTGAAGGACAAATATATACAAATGCTTTGGAGAAATGGTTGAATCTTTTAGAGGGTTATTACTATATTCAAAAAAAAATTGACATTGAAAAGATCACCTTTGCGCTCCTTAAATCCATTCACCATGTCAAAGATTGATGGGAAGGTTACTGGTGTTATCACCCCATAATTTATGGGAATCATCTTATGACTGGGATATTATCTATATCTGGTGATCTGGTTCACAAATGATATTTCATCCTTCAAATAATTTGTGAAAAGAAAAGAAAAAGAAAAGAAAAAGAAAAGAAAAGAAAAGAGGGCAAAAGGATTTGAAATGAAGGCCCCATGCAATAATAGCAACTTGGTCATACCTTTCAAGCATGACCAAGTTGTTTTGAATTTCCAATGTTGACAGACTAGTGAATGCATCTGATCATACTGTCTAATCTTGATCGGATAGCCCCTAGGTTAGGACCAGTGAATAAATCTGATTAGACCATCTAACCCTGATCGGATAGCCCCTAAGTTAGAATTAGTGAATACACCGGATCAGACCATCTAATCCTGATCAGGTAGCCCCTAGAAAGAATAAAATCTTGACCCAACCGTTTAACCTGGGTCAATTGCCTTGTGACAGTAGGTTAGGACGTAGGTTAATAGCTCTGCCCCACTTGCTGAAGTGAATCCAGACTGATAAAGCTTTTTCTCTAGGACTCCAATTCCCAAATGCAATTGATATGATGTCCCCCTTGTTGCTGTGAGTGAGAAATGACGAAAGAAACCCATGAAAATACCCTTATCCTAATTTTTTCCCACATGTGATTTTTTCCACCTTCACCTATGTCCCGTTCACCTTTCAAAGGTTCAGATCACAGCGCCGCAATCAACGGATCACAGTTGGTCCCGGACCCCCCCATCGGTTCTGCTTTTAACGGAAAGGGGGGGGTCCGATGCCGCCGATACCTTTTGCGCAGATCTGGATGGTCCAGGATGGAGCGCACAAATCCACGGCCTATAATGCAAGTCAGACCCCCCTCTCCTTTCTGCCTTTAACGGGGGGGGGGGTCCGAGTTAGTCATAATGCAGGCGCGGATCTGGACGGTTCTAAATAGGGTGCTTTAATCAACGATCCACAATGCAAGTCGGACCCCCCCCTCCGTTCTGCCTTTAATGGAGGGGGGGGGGGTCCGAGCTCGATGTTAAAAATCAAACAGAGATCTGCGGTCACAAATCCGGCGCATCGATCAACGGTTCGTGATGGTTTTCGGGGCCCCCTTGGTGTTCTATCTTTAATCAAAGGGGGGGGGGTCTGAGAGTCAATCTTCCTAACAACAGATTCTATGTTACAGGTGTTATGATCCTATAGGTTCACGGGTCTCATCCTTTCTGACACTACGTCCCCCCAGGACGTCATCCTCCACTGAGCCCACTTGTCCCACTTGCGTCGAGATCTGAGTCCCATCCAGTTATTACTGCCAGCCCCTGGTGTCAGCACCATAACACCCTCCACTCATGAACTGCCCCTTTGACGACTTTACACCCAATCATGAACCTCCACGTCAGCCTTCCGTATATGTTGTTCATCGTCACCTACCATGTCACCCCAAGTGGCCCGTTACACATTAATGGCCGAGTAAAACGCCCGTTGTCGTGCTGACCGTTTTCCCGCGTCTGACCGACCCAGTTGTGAATAAAAACACCCTTATGCCCACTTTCACTCGTTATTCATCCCTCGCGCCGGAAACTAATCATCGCACCAGAAAGCTTGTCTACCATTTTTCCACTACCTCCCCGTCATTTTCCCTCCACCATCAGTGACCCCACTAACTTTGTTTGTTGCAGGTACAGTCGTGGATATGGCATCTAAAACGAGGCCCGCCGAAGAGGAAGAGAATCCATTCGTTCCTCCTCCGGTCGATCTTGATAAAA
>ML777946.1:267130-292429 GCA_009831015.1 Picea engelmannii | reverse complement strand
GACCCCACTGCATCTCATTATGGATAGTGGGAGACATAATAATCTGATATCAATTGAGGTTATCAAAAGATTGAAACTATCGACAATGCCACACCCCCAACTATACATTATCGATTGGTTAAGCCAGGGACAAGACCTTCTTGTTCGCTAGAAATGCCACCTATCCTATGGAATCAAGCACTTCAAAGATGTGATACTGTGTGATGTTTTCCCATTTGAAGTTTGTGATGTACTTTTAGGACAACCTTATATGTGGAAACATCATGATGTTCACAAATCCTAGCCCTGTAGCATCATTGTTACATTGGAAGTGAAGATTTTTAGGCCCTATCAAGCTTGCCAAAGGGGTATGTCTTTGACCAGAGATTGGCTCTAAGTTTCAATTGTTATGTATATTCTTTTTGTTGTTTTAGGACAGCGAACAGTCCAAGAACTTCTTGCTGATTTGTTATGGTTCTACTTGCAATTTTAGGTGCTCTAGCATGTAGTTTTAGTAACCAAAAATTAGCACATGCATACTAAAATAAATACAACACAACTAAATATATTTATAGTTGAAAATAAGAAGACCTAAAAGACTAACACATGCATTTTTGCACACAGGTATTTTTGGTCAACATGACCCTGGATAAAACCAGTTTGGAATATATGTCTATATATGAGGAAAGCAGATGGTGGAATACAACAAGTACAAAATTTATATGAAATTGATACAATAGCATCCTGATCTAGGCTGAAACACAAGTCCAAAATATCTAGGTGTGCCCTAGGAAGGTGTGCCCCACATACAAGCTCTCAAATCCACTGAAACTGCTCCAGAAGCAAACTGTGATCTCAGATCTGGAAACCCCTCCGCAAGAATGAATCTCTTTTGGATGGCCTCCCTTTGCAACTGATCTCACTACAATTTGATGGCTATAATTCCTCCCTGCAACTGATGCACCCTCATAAGCAAGTGCGCCCTCCACAGTAGTGAAACCTCCTTAGTAAATAAACAAGGCTAGAAGTTGAATCCCTCCTGCCATGAAAGAATGCGCCCAAGCTCAAGCCTCCTCATGCAACAAACCTTACCTCAATGCTCCAATTCTTCCTCTCCAAGTGAGAAAATAAAGAATGAATGCCTCCTTCACTCTTTGTGCCCCTCTTGAACCTCCAAAAGGAAACCTAAGAAACCAATGGATGAGATCGTCTCATCTCCCATATAATCAATGGTTGAGATTTCTCCAAAAGTATATAAGTCAATAAACAACTTTGGGTTAAGTTTCCTAAGTTCACTTTATGTCTCTAATTCACCCACAAAGTGAATTAATAGTCATTTTAGGAATAAATGACTAAATTTCACTTTTGACTTAAAACTCCTAAGTCAAAGTGAAATTAGAAAAAAGTACAAGGCACAAAGTGTATAGTCCATCCCACATGTGTCAAGGAGAGAAGAAACACATGGGGAACACCTCCCAAGGTACAAAACTCAACACTCCCTCTTACCAAGGAAGGTGTTCCTCACCAAGCCCATCTTGTCTTTGAAGTAGACATGTTTTCCTCTTGGTAGGGCCTTGGTGAGAATATATACAACCTAGTCATCTGTCTATACATACTGCAACTGAACTACCCCTCTCTGAACCCAGTCACAAATGAAGTGGTACCTGATATCAATATGCTTCAACCGATCATGAAACATTGGTTTTTCAGAGAGTTTTATGCAACTCTAATTATCACAGTGAATGATGGTCGGTGGCACTTCCTGACCAAACAAACCAACCAGCATCTTATGAAGCCAAATGGCATCGCAACTAGCCTGACTGGCTTCCATATACTATGCCTCGGCCAAACTCAAAGAAACTGACTTCTACTTCCAGCTGAATGAGGAAGCAAGTCCTGACCCCAAACCAAAGCAACACCCTGAGGTGGTTTTCCTGTCAGCAGCACATCCTGCCTAGTCTGAGTCTGTGTAGCCAAGGAAACTGACTCCATCTTCTCTGACATAGTCTAGGCCATAATCAATTGTCGTAGAAATGTACCTCAAGACATGTTTTTCCCCAACGATGTGAACACTCCTCGGCTCAACCATGTAATGACTGAGAGTGTTCACGGAAAAACAAATATCTAGTCTGGTGCTAACCAAATACATGAGTGAAATGATCAACAGCCTGTAAATTGTGGCATCCACCAACTGGCTATCTGAATCACTAAGATTCTTCCAGTTGGTGATCATAGGTGTAGACATAGGTCTGTAGTCCTCTATCTAAAATCTGCTCAAAATATCTACTGCATACTTCTCCTGCCTGAGAAATATGTGACCCTCCTCCTGCCATACCTCCATACCTAGAAAGTTGTGCATCAATCCAATATCACTCATCTCAAACTCTGATGCAAGTCCCAGCTTGCACTCAGCTATGATATCCTCGACTCCAGTAATGAAAAATTCACCCATAATGATGAAATAGAGGTTTGGATCAACATCGCTCTTCTCGAAGCCCATCGGAAGCAAGTAAGTGTCTATGCGAGAATACCAAGCTCAGGGAGCTTGCTTCAGTCTATAAATTTCCTTTCTCAAAAGACACACGTGAGTCTCCCTGTCACTCACCTCAAACCCCTATGGCTTCTCTATGTACACCTCCTCATCAATAAATCCAATCATAAATGTGGTCTTCACATCCATCCGGTGAATGCTCCAACCCATCTCTGCTTCTATGGCAATGATACTCCTGATGGAGGTGTATCTCGCAATTGTTGTGAAAGTCTCGTCATAATTGACTCCCTCAATCTGAGAGAAGCCTCGTGCCAGAAAATGGGCCTCGTGTTTCTCAATGTTGCCATCTGTAGCAATCTTGGTCTTGTAAAACCACCTATAAGTCAAAACTGACTTCCCCACTAGCCTCGAAACCACATCCCAAACATCATTATGCACAATGGAGTCATACTCCTCTACCATGGACTCTCTCCAGACCCACTGGTCCACTGCCTGCACAAAATTATGTGGCTCTGTATCCTTGATACTCATCATTAGTGCCAAATATGCTCCTAATCTGATTGCAAGTCTCATGTCTCTAATATGGCTCTTGGGATCCCCTACATTCTCTCTGGCCTCCTTCAGGGTCTCCTGAAACCATCTAGGTATCCTCTTCCATGTCAAATATGAAATCTCTACTCACCACCGCTCTCCTAAGTGGAAAAATGTAGTTGTGATAGGATTTGGACACCTTTGAGTATCCAACTAGAATCCCCTACTGGGTTGTGGGGTCTAGCTTTGTCCTCCTCTTTGAGGGGACATGAGAAAAGGTCAAGCACCCAAAGATCCTGATGTGCTCGACATCGGGCCTCTTAACAGTGAAGGCCTCCTTAGGAGTCATCTTCCCCAATATCTTGTGGGGACTCCCGTTCTATAGGTAAACTGCAGTAGCACATGCCTCTGCCCATAAGTACAAAGGAAAACTTTGATCATGCAGCATGGATCTCACTGCACTGGTAATTGCCCGGTTCTTCCTCTCGACAACCCCATTCTGCTGGGGGTTGTAGGGTATGGTCATCTGTCTTATAATGCCATGTTGGGCACAAAAGTCTACAAATTGTCTCGAGGAATACTCTCCCCCATTATCTGACCACAAGACTTTGATCCTCTTTCCCGAATGGTTCTCCACAAGAGCTCTAAACTCTTGGAACCGTGTGAAGACCTCACTCTTGGCCTTTAGGAAATAGATCAAAGTCTTCCTCGCATATTCATTAATAAATGTGATATAGTACTCACAACCACTCAAGGAACTCCAAGTCATGGGCCCACATGCCTCCATGTCTACTAAATCTAGTATCCCAGCTGACTTGGTGTCACTATTGGGGAATGATGCCTTGGTAAAATTTCCAAGTGCACACCCTCTACAAACATCCTGATGCTCTGTACTGATCTATGGCACTTCGGTCACAACCTCTCTCAGTCCTTCGAGAGCTCCATGATGTAGGTGGGCCATCGTATGATGCCATAACTCACAACTCTGTCTGATGTTGTCGTTGCTCGCTGCCAATGCATGAAGTGGCTAAAAAATCAATTTGAAGAGGCAAGTGAATACCCCCGAGGATGAATGAGTACCTTGGTTCCTCTGAATGTCACTTCAAGACCTCTATCCTAGAGGGTGGAAACTAAAATCAAATTCTTCTTTAGACCAAGGACATAGAGAAAATCTCTGAATGATATAGGTGGCATGTTATCTCTCTGAAAGGTAACTATGCCAATCCCAACAACTCTGACCAATGTGTCATTTCCAAGAGAAATCTCCATTCTGAACTTGGTGTCTCTGAGATCATAAAAGTCCTCTTGAACTCCAGTCATATGGCTCGAAGCCCCGCTATCAATATACCAGATATTGGGTGTCGTTTCAACTGAAGTGCAGCATATAATGAAAGCACACTCTCTCTGAAACTATGTCTAGAAATCTATCTCCTCTGTTGCAGTTGTGGTACCACCCCTCTTCTTCTTTCTATTTGAACATTGTCCAGCATAGTGCCCAAACCTATTACAAGCAAAGAAATTCACTTTGCCCATATCTCTCTTCTGACCACTACCCTAACCACTGCTTCTCTCTCCTCCACTCCCCTGTGGTTGGTCCCCAAACATTGGACCCTGCCGGCCCCCATGGTTGGACTTCTTCTTGCCCTTTTTCCAAAGAGAAAGATCCTCCTCACCCTGACCAATATATTGTTTCTTATGTTGTCATTGTCCAGAAGCCTCGGTTGCAAGCCTAATCTCCTCCTAGATGAAGTCATCCCAGATCCTCTCCCATATAGGCATGACCTCCCTGGCAACAATGCCACGTACAAATGGACCCCACAGTTTGGTGAAGCTATTCATAGCTTGCCTCACCAAAGATTTAGGATGAACAACCTCTCTGATGGCTCCAAGCTCATCTTTGATCTGAGTGTAGCAACCAAGGAATGAAGTTACCGACTCATACTTGAGCATGTGAATGCCCCTGATTCGGTCATGAGAACCATCTTTTGGTTCTCATTGGAGCTCTCATACAGCTTGCATAGAGATGCCCACATCTTGCATGCACAAGTCTTCCCCATCAAATGGGGTATGATATGATCATGAATTGTGTCACAAATGGTCCTCTTTTTCTTGTTGTTCCTTTTCCTGAACTCTGCCACCAAGATGGGAGCAGTGACAAAAATGGGGGAAACAACTGCCTCAACTATGTCCCATAGCTCGAGGTCCTCTAAGACAAAGATCATCCTCTCCTTCCAAGGAGACCAATTGCTAGCCCCTGCTAGCCTGTCCTTAACTCACATTTGATATGTTGACATGTTTTCCAAACTCTTCTCCTAACTGATGCTCACACTACCAAGGAAAAAAGTTGCCTCACTCCTGTCAATATAAGTGTGAAAATACACAAGTGTAATCTGACCTCACTCCTAACAAAATAGGTGTGAAAAGAGGTCAAGTCAACTCAGCCTCAGTACTACTCCATAGGTCTGACAAGAGACTGATGACAAAGTGCCAAAACTACCCAACTGTCCTCTACAAAAATATTCCCTCTAACAACCACTGAATGAGTCAATGGTTGCCCCACAAAATTCTGCCAAGAAGATGTATATGACAGCCAACAATGTGTTGTCCAAACTACTAAAAAATTTAGCCACCTCAGCTCTGATACCATGAAGATTTTCAGTTCCTATCAAGATTTCCAACTGAGTTTGTCTTTGACCACAGATTGGCTCTAAGTTTCAACTATTATGTATATGTTTGCTATTGTTTTAGGACAACCAACAATCCAAGAACTTCTTGCTGATTTGTTATGGTTGTACTTGCAATTTTAGGTGCTCTAGCATGTAGTTTTAGTAACCAAAAGTTAGCACATCCATACTAAAATAAATACAACACACCTAAAGATATTTACAGCTGAAAAGAAGTAGATCTAAAAGACTAACACATGCATTTTTGTACACATGTATTTTTGGTCAACATGACCCTGGATAAAAATCCCCTGGGGAAAACTAGTTTGGAATATATGTCTATATATGAGGAAAGAAGATGGTGGAATATAGAAAGTACAATATATATATGAAATTGATACAATAGAAGCCTTATCCAACCTGAATGATGCAGGAGCATCTCTCACAGCAAGCGAGCCATCACAGAATGCAAGTGAACAACTAGACAAAACCAGCACAAGTTTTGAAATTGTCTCAAAGATAATGCGCCAACCTTAAATGTGATATTAAAGAGAGGCGTACTTTTATATTGTAATTAGACCTTGAGCATCCCACTCTCATCTGAAGTAGATGGATGCATTTATGTTGAGATGAAATAGGTAGATAGAATTTAATATTAGATTAGACAGTTTTAGAAAGAAAGAGGGAAACGAGATATAGACACCCTCATTGTGCATTGTAACATAATTCTGAGCATTGAGAAGAGAAGCAGAGAGCTGTGGAAGAACGCCCATGTATAGATCTTGAATTAATAGAAGAGTTTGATTCAAATCCATGATTTTGTGTTTGTTCTCCATGTATGTATGCTGAATGCTATGCTCATGAGTATTTACTTCCTGTTATGCATTTTATTTACATGCTATGTATGAATGATTTCCTGCTGAGTGTTTGAAACCTGAGAAAGGAAGTAGAAGAAATGAGTTTCAATTGTTTCTGTATCTGAGCAAGGATTCCTGCAAGGAGTGCAGTTGAAGTCGTCTGCAAGGAGTGCGTTGACAGAAGGCTCAGATAGTTTAACTCTTGTTCTCATTCACCCAGAAGTGAAATTGGGTTAAAGGAGCCATGCAAGGAGTACGTAGGCCAAGGAAAGTCTCAGTTGTGAATCTGAGTGAAGTGTTGAAGGATTGCTGCTACAGGTGTGGGCAGAGTCAAAAGAACTCAACACTTGGAAGTGTTTGAGGATTTCCGCAAGGAGTGCATGCAAGGGTCTTCTCTAAGACTCAGAGTCGTGAGTAAGCTCAGGAAGGATAAGGCTTTCAAGCTCGTCGAAGAGAAGCACAGGGAGTCTGTGCTACAGAGTGTTTGAACAGGCATTGCAAAGTTATGCATAGGAGGACCAGTTTCACAGAGGAATATTGGGTTCATCCCATAGAAACATCAAAGAGGAAGAGATCGACAGTCAAGATCTTGTGGGAAGGATTAACGAAATCCTGTCAGCCGTTGGATTTTCCAAAGAAGTGAGGAGGTTATGGATGCGTTCGGAGTCCAAGCTCTAGGGGTTGCGAGTCATTGGATCGTTTATTAGTTACCCGTCAGCCGTCTGATCTGACAGGAGTTGTATAGGGGTTAAACCTCGTGAGCAGGGTGAGAATCCCGAGAGGCATCGAGATATCAAGGCATCGGGGTTTGGGAAATCGAGGGTCCCATGGATAAGAGGTCGAGGAAGTCCATCATGAAAATCCTGACGAGTTCAGAGCCATCCATCAATTGGGACACGTGTCAGAAGATTTGATGAAGTCAGGGTTCGGCGAATCGGGGGTTCCTGAGGACAGGATACTCTTGTAGTCCGGAATCACGAAATGAAATATCCCGATGGTGGACACGTGGACGAGATCAAAAGTCCATCGTCATTTCAACCATCGAGACTCACACAAATAAGTATTTTGGGTTTTAGTATTTGGTGAAGTCCAAGGTTCGATTTGAACCACCCATCATTTGGGGATGCGTGTCGAGATATCTGAAGAAGTCGGGGTTCGACGTATCAGGAGTCCTGGAGACAAGGAAAACGTTGCATCAGGAATCGCGATATTGCGAAACATGATATCCCGATAACTAAAGGAGCGTGGGGCCACATAAATTAGTGGAGGACAGGTAGCACAAGCTATCGGAGATCGGGGAAAACGGAAGTAAAAGCACTTCGGCATTAGAATTCACGAAACCCCGAGAGAGACCAGGAGCCATTGATCCTAATAAACAATCACGACCATTAATTTGCTTACGGCAGAAAAGATTTCAGGGACGTCCCATCGGGGATTGGGGATCGGTAAAGCGAGTTGTTTTAAACATCACAAGTGCCGAAATCTCGACAAGGTAGAGGAGGGGTCAGCGTTGACTTGCATCAGGGTTCAGGGTTTTGAGAATCCAAAACACTTGACCACAGGACTCGCGAAGTCACGAAATATGATTTCCTGATACGAGGAAGGGAGACTCCATGAGAGAGTTGTTGTGGGTGAAATTTTTTTGATAGGGAATTAGAAGAACCTTTCAGTTCTTTGGGCTGAGGAAGGAGGAAAGATCCTGTGGGCAGACGTACCCTGCGGAGCACGCCTACGTCAGGTGGTATCCGAGCTTAGAAAAGATTCTTTTCTTTCTGTAGCGGGGAAAAGGAGAATTCGCCATGCCGCTAAGGAGAAGGGATATACAATCACCCGATCTAGAAGAGGAAAGGGAAATTCCTAGAGGAAGGGGTAGAGAAGTGCAGAATCTAGAAGTAGAAAGAGATCTGCATAACTTACGTGCTAGAATGGTGGACATGGAGATAAGACAAAGATGCACAGCTGATGTAGGAGATATCAGTGAGTCTAAAAGTGAAGTTGAAGCTAAACGTGAAGAAGAAATCCCAGCAGAAGATGCAGCAAATGAGCACTTACGTAAAGTTGTTGCAAGAATGGGTGCAAAGGTAAAAATGGACATTCCAGTTTATGAGGGAACTCTGGATGCAGAAGAGCTTCTAGACTGGATTAGAGATCTAGACACCTATTTTGACTATGAAGATATCGAAGAGGACAAGAAAGTAGGGCATGCCGTTACGAGATTAAAAGGACATGCAACCTTCTGGTGGGATGAACTACAAGTGGATAGGTGTTGCCAAGGCAAGCATAAAATTAAGAGCTAGGACAGGATGATTGCAAAGGTGAAGGAAAAATTCATTCCCAAGGACTATCAAATTTCTCTGTTCAGGAGGATGTAGAAACTGAGACAGAAGCTGATGTCAGTGAAGGAATATACTGAAGAGTTTTACAGGTTGAATATCAAGGCAGGTCATCGCGAGAGCAATGACGAAAAAGTGGTCAGGTATATGAATGGCCTGAGATATGAGATTCAGGATGAAATGAGTATGGTAACCATCCAGACGGTGGAGGATGCTTATCAGATGGCTCTGAAAGCTGAAGAGAAGCTGAGCCGAAAGCAGAGTCAGAGGGGTAGAGGCAGAAGTCAGCCTAGGGGAAAATCAATTACCAAGGAAAGGACCCAGAATCCCAGGGACGACTGGAAGAAACCTCAGACACAGATAGAGAGAGGTGGAAGCTCACTGTGAGGGTGATATGTTGAATAGAGAGGACAACATACTGAGTAGAAAGGAGATAATAATAGTACTTATAATTACTTGACTCTTGGCCTTCCTAAATGAGTCTTGACCTTCCTATTATACTTGGCCAATTGATCCAAGTGGATATTGGTGGCCACCCATCTCTTCCACTAACTCAACATGGTTCTCCATTTGGGTAGTCTTGTTATGATTTTATAGGATTTTCTTGGATTTTTTGGGTCCTAAACTTTCGGGTCCATTTTGAGGCCCTTAACGAGCATTTAGACAAGTGATGCTATCCTATATTTACCATTGGCAAAGCCAGGCCATATTGTTTTCTCATTGTCCTCAATTAGATATTTCCAATGAGATACTATGCACTCCAAACATAAATTGTATGCGAAAGTTACATTCCTGAAATGTTGATGTAGAAATTAATGCCCAAAAATACATCTTGGAATTTTCAAAACACCTTTTGGTTCTTCTCCTCCTAGGTTTATGGTTTTGGACCTTTAGGGTTCTTGATTTATGTTAAAAATCCATCCTTTTGGCCTCTTGTATTAGCTTCTTGAAAATGAGCATAGTGGCCATCTCTCTCTCTCTCTCTCTCTCTCTCTCTCTCTCTCTCTCTCTCCAGAGATAAGCTACCACCATTCTAGCCAATTAGTGTTCTACAATATTCCACTATTTTATTCATTAATAGAAGTTGGGTTTTCACTGTATTACTATGCTCTCTATTTTATTTTTGTGTGTGTTTCATTATTTTCTCTATACAATCTAGATCAATAGTATGAAAGAAATCTACTCTTTGTTTTTTCCTTTGTGCATGTCCCCAACAAGGTCATGGTATAGAGACTTGGGTCTCGAGATAGTTTCACTAGAATATGACCACTCTCGCCAACCCAAACAACCTCCCATAATGGGGGAAAGAATATATGATGGAGCATGATATGCAATCATGATTTTTCTTGAGGAAGCGATTGCACGACAGAGGAATGAGATGATGGACAATTTCTCTCGTATCCTTCAACGACTACAAACGACAGGTGAGGTACCTTCAACAAGCGACCAATTTGGAGGCCTTACAGGCTTCAAGATACAAGTTAACTTTCATATTCCTTTATTTGAAGGACAAATATATACAAATGCTTTGGAGAAATGGTTGAACATTTTAGAGGGTTATTACTATATTCAAAAAAAATTTGACATTGAAAAGATCACCTTTGCGCTCCTTAAATCCATTCACCATGTCAAATATTGATGGGAAGGTAACTGGGATATACCAGACACATATATAACATTCATAAAAGGACCCACTTGGGTGGCCTTTTTTTATTCCCTTAAGGAGGAATTCCACCTTGTTGGAAAGTATGATGATCAATACATGAGATGGACGACTCTGCATCAAAAGAGAGATCAGAGGATGCCAAAGTACACCAACATTTTCCATACCTTGCACTCAAAGTTGGGTATCAAATACTCTTAGCATTGCCTAGTTTTGAAATATTGTAGTGGCCTACATAGGTACATCCAAGTCGAGATGAATTTCTTGGATATCTCCTCACCAGGAGATGCTTATCAATATGTTGTCAAAATTAAGTAGAAATTTAAGAAGTGAAATAAGCAGGAGTTCAATTCTACAAACCTGGCACAACAAAAGTATGGTAAAGGAAGAACTAACTCATGGAACAAGGGACAGAGTAGGAATATCCAACTGCAAGACAACCAGTCGAGGTCGTAGTTAAAGGAGGGTAATGATAGGTCGAGAAAGACACTGGAAAATGGTGTAAGTTACAAAAGAGCCCATGGCACAACAACATTGAATGTTTCTTGAAATGGTCATTGTTAGCCAAGATTAAAGAAAAAGATTCAGACCATGCCTTAGACTTTGATTCGAAACCTGATAAAGGAAAGAAGATTATTGATGCAGAACCTAGTGCTACCATTGCAACTACAAATATCCAAACAGATGAGTAAAAGGAGATTGATGAGGGGGAGCACCTCTTCCATTCTTAGACATTGGTTAAAGAGACCCCACTGCATCTCATTATGGATAGTGGGAGACATAATAATCTGATATCAATTGAGGTTATCAAAAGATTGAAACTATCGACAATGCCACACCCCCAACTATACATTATCGATTGGTTAAGCCAGGGACAAGACCTTCTTGTTCGCTAGAAATGCCACCTATCCTATGGAATCAAGCACTTCAAAGATGTGATACTGTGTGATGTTTTCCCATTTGAAGTTTGTGATGTACTTTTAGGACAACCTTATATGTGGAAACATCATGATGTTCACAAATCCTAGCCCTGTAGCATCATTGTTACATTGGAAGTGAAGATTTTTAGGCCCTATCAAGCTTGCCAAAGGGGTATGTCTTTGACCAGAGATTGGCTCTAAGTTTCAATTGTTATGTATATTCTTTTTGTTGTTTTAGGACAGCGAACAGTCCAAGAACTTCTTGCTGATTTGTTATGGTTCTACTTGCAATTTTAGGTGCTCTAGCATGTAGTTTTAGTAACCAAAAATTAGCACATGCATACTAAAATAAATACAACACAACTAAATATATTTATAGTTGAAAATAAGAAGACCTAAAAGACTAACACATGCATTTTTGCACACAGGTATTTTTGGTCAACATGACCCTGGATAAAACCAGTTTGGAATATATGTCTATATATGAGGAAAGCAGATGGTGGAATACAACAAGTACAAAATTTATATGAAATTGATACAATAGCATCCTGATCTAGGCTGAAACACAAGTCCAAAATATCTAGGTGTGCCCTAGGAAGGTGTGCCCCACATACAAGCTCTCAAATCCACTGAAACTGCTCCAGAAGCAAACTGTGATCTCAGATCTGGAAACCCCTCCGCAAGAATGAATCTCTTTTGGATGGCCTCCCTTTGCAACTGATCTCACTACAATTTGATGGCTATAATTCCTCCCTGCAACTGATGCACCCTCATAAGCAAGTGCGCCCTCCACAGTAGTGAAACCTCCTTAGTAAATAAACAAGGCTAGAAGTTGAATCCCTCCTGCCATGAAAGAATGCGCCCAAGCTCAAGCCTCCTCATGCAACAAACCTTACCTCAATGCTCCAATTCTTCCTCTCCAAGTGAGAAAATAAAGAATGAATGCCTCCTTCACTCTTTGTGCCCCTCTTGAACCTCCAAAAGGAAACCTAAGAAACCAATGGATGAGATCGTCTCATCTCCCATATAATCAATGGTTGAGATTTCTCCAAAAGTATATAAGTCAATAAACAACTTTGGGTTAAGTTTCCTAAGTTCACTTTATGTCTCTAATTCACCCACAAAGTGAATTAATAGTCATTTTAGGAATAAATGACTAAATTTCACTTTTGACTTAAAACTCCTAAGTCAAAGTGAAATTAGAAAAAAGTACAAGGCACAAAGTGTATAGTCCATCCCACATGTGTCAAGGAGAGAAGAAACACATGGGGAACACCTCCCAAGGTACAAAACTCAACACTCCCTCTTACCAAGGAAGGTGTTCCTCACCAAGCCCATCTTGTCTTTGAAGTAGACATGTTTTCCCCTTGGTAGGGCCTTGGTGAGAATATATACAACCTGGTCATCTGTCTATACATACTACAACTGAACTACCCCTCTTTGAACCCAGTCACAAATGAAGTGGTACCTGATATCAATATGCTTCAACCGATCATGAAACATTGGTTTCTTAGAGAGTTTTATGCAACTCTAATTATCACAGTGAATGATGGTCGGTGGCACTTCCTGACCAAACAAACCAACCAACATCTTATGAAGCCAAATGGCATCGCAACTAGCTTGACTGGCTGCCATATACTATGCCTCGGCCAAACTCAAAGAAACTGACTTCTACTTCCAGCTGAACGAGGAAGCAAGTCCTGACCCCAAACCAAAGCAGCACCCTGAGGTGGTTTTCCTGTCAGCAGCACATCCTGCCTAGTCTGAGTCTGTGTAGCCAAGCAAACTGACTCCATCTTCTCTGACATAGTCTAGGCCATAATCAATTGTCGTAGCAATGTACCTCAAGACATGTTTTTCCCCAACGATGTGAACACTCCTCGGCTCAACCATGTACTGACTGAGAGTGTTCACGTCAAAACAAATATCTAGTCTGGTGCTAACCAAATACATGAGTGAAATGATCAACTGCCTGTAAATTGTGGCATCCACCAACTGGCTATCTGAATCACTAAGCTTCTTCCAGTTGGTGATCATAGGTGTATACATAGGTCTGTAGTCCTCTATCTAAAATCTGCTCAAAATATCTACTACATACTTCTTCTGCCTGAGAAATATGTGACCCTCCTCCTGCCATACCTCCATACCCAGAAATTTGCATCAATCCAATATCACTCATCTCAAACTCTGATGCAAGTCCCAGCTTGCATTCAGCTATGATATCCTCGACTCCAGTGATGAAAAATTCACCCCTAATGATGAAATAGAGTTTTGGATCAACATCGCTCTTCTCGAAGCCCATCGGAAGCAAGTAAGTGTCTATGCGAGAAGACCAAGCTCAGGGAGCTTGCTTCAGTCTATAAATTTCCTTTCTCAAAAGACACACGTGAGTCTCCTTGTCACTCACCTCAAACCCCTATGGCTGCTCTATGTACACCTCCTCATCAATAAAGCCAATCATAAATGTGGTCTTCACATCCATCCGGTGAATGCTCCAACCCATCTTTGCTTCTATGGCAATGATACTCCTGATGGAGGTGTATCTCGCAATTGTTGTGAAAGTCTCGTCATAATTGACTCCCTCAATCTGAGAGAAGCCTCATGCCAGAAAATGGGCCTCGTGTTTCTCAATGTTTCCATCTGTAGCAATCTTGGTCTTGTAAAACCACCTATAAGTCAAAACTGACTTCCCCACTAGCCTCAAAACCACATCCCAAACATCATTATGCACAATGGAGTTATACTCCTCTACCATGGACTCTCTCCAGACCCACTGGTCCACTACTTGCACAAAATTATGTGGCTCTGTATCCTTGATACTCATCACTAGTGCCAAATATGCTCCTAATCTGATTACAAGTCTCATGTCTCTGATATGGCTCTTGGGATCCCCTACATTCTCTCTGGCCTCCTTCGGGATCTCCTGAAACCATCTAGGTATCCTCTTCCCTGAAGTGGTCAACGGAGAAGTAAGGTCACTGGGACCAAGAGTGACTGCCTCATGACTTGTCTCAACACTCTGAGATACTGAGGTATGTGTCCCATCTAAAGATTTTGCCCCATATGACTGAACATGCTCTGACTATGACCCTGAAGTTGTGCATGGTGACCTTGTCACCCCTGATACTGGTGTACATGAGACCTGAGTTTGTGCTTCCTCTGATACTGCAATTAGTGCCTCTGCATCATCCTCAACTCCAACTCTCGACTCAAGAGATCTTTGAAAAGCCCTATCATCGTCAAATATGAAATCTCTTCTCACCACCACTCTCCTAAGTGGTGGAATGTAGATGTGATAGTATTTGGACACCTTTGAGTATCCAACTAGAATCCCCTACTGGGTGGTGGGGTCTAGCTTTGTCCTCCTCTTTGAGGGGACATGAGAAAAGGTCAAGCACCCAAAGATCCTGATGTGCTCGACATCGGGCCTCTTACCAGTGAAGGCCTCCTTAGGAGTCATCTTCCCCAATATCTTGTGGGGACTCCCGTTCTATAGGTAAACTGCAGTAGCACATGCCTCTGCCCATAAGTACAAAGGAAAACTTTGATCATGCAGCATGGATCTCGCTGCACCAGTAATTGCCCGGTTCTTCCTCTCGACAACCCCATTCTGCTGGGGGTTGTAGGGTATGGTCATCTGTCTTATAATTCCATGTTGGGCACAAAAGTCTACAAATTGTCTCGAGGAATACTCTCCCCCGTTATCTGACCACAAGACTTTGATCCTCTTTCCCGAATGGTTCTCCACAAGAGCTCTAAACTCTTGGAACCGTGTGAAGACCTCACTCTTGGACTTTAGGAAATAGATCAAAGTCTTCCTCGCATATTCATCAATAAATGTGATATAGTACTCACAACCACTCAAGGAACTCCAATTCATGGGCCCACATGCCTCCATGTCTACTAAATCCAGTATCCCAGCTGACTTGGTGTCACTGTTGGGGAATGATGCCTTGGTAAAATTTCCAAGTGCACACCCTCTACAAACATCCTGATGCTCTGTACCGATCTATGGCACTTCGGTCACAACCTCTCTCAGTCCTTCGAGAGCTCCATGATGTAGGTGGGTCATCGTACGATGCCATAACTCACAACTCTTTCTGATGTTGTCGTTGCTCGCTGCCAATGCATGAAGTGGCTAAAAAATCAATTTGAACATTTTCACATCCCTCACTCCAATCACCTATCCTGAGGCAAGTGAAGACCCCCGAGGATGAATGAGTACCTTGGTTCCTCTGAATGTCACTTCAAGACCTCTATCCTAGAGGGTGGAAACTAAAATCAAATTCTTCTTTAGCCCAAGAACATAGAAAAAAGCTCTGAACGATATAGGTTGCATGTTATCTCTCTGAAAGGTAACTATGCCAATCCCAACAACTCTGACCAATGTGTCATTTTCAAGAGAAATCTCCATTCTGAACTTGGTGTCTCTGAGATCATAAAAGTCCTCTTGAACTCCAGTCATATGGCTTGAAGCCCCGCTATCAATATACCAAATATTGGGTGCCGTTTCAACTGAAGTGCAACATATGATGAAAGCACTTCGGCATTAGAAGTCGCGAAACCTCGAGAGAGACCAGGAGCCGTTGATCCTAATAAACAATCACGACCATTGATTTTCTTACGGCAGAAAATCTTTCAGGGATGTCCCATCAGGGATCGGGGATCGGTAAAGCGAGTTGTTTTAAACATCGCAAGTGTCGAAATCTCGACAAGATAGAGGAGGGGTCAGCGTTGACTTGCATCAGGGTTCAGGGTTTTGAGAATCCAAAACACTTGACCACAGGACTCGCGAAGTCGCGAAATCTGATTTCCCGATAAGAGGAAGGGAGACTCCATGAGAGAGTTGTTGTGGGTGAAAATTTTTTCATAGGGAATTAGAAGAACCTTTCAGTTCTTCGGGCCGAGGAAGGATGAAAGATCCTGTGGGCAGACATGCCCTGCGGAGCATGCCTACGTCAGGTGGTATCCGAGCTTAGAAAAGATTCTTTTCTTTCTGTAGCGGGGAAAAGGAGAATTCGCCATGCCGCCAAGAAGAAGGGATAGACAATCACCCGATCCAGAAGAGGAAAGGGAAATTCCTAGAGGAAGGGGTAGAGAAGTGCATAATCTAGAAGTAGAAAGATATCTGCATAACTTACGTGCTAGAATGGTGGACATGGAGATAAGACAAAGATGCACAGCTGATGTAGGAGATATCAGTGAGTCTAAAAGTGAAGTTGAAGCTAAACGTGAAGAAGAAATCCCAGCAGAAGATGCAGCAAATGAGCACTTATGTAAAGTTGTTGCAAGAATGGGTGCAAAGGTAAAAGTGGACATTCCAGTTTATGAGGGAACTCTGGATGCAGAAGAGCTTCTAGACTGGATTAGAGATATAGACACCTATTTTGACTATGAAGATATTGAAGAGGACAAGAAAGTAGGGCATGCTGTTATGAGATTAAAAGGACATGCAGCCTTCTGGTGGGATGAACTACAAGTGGATAGGCGTTGCCAAGGCAAGCATAAAATTAAGAGCTAGGATAGGATGATTGCAAAGATGAAGGAAAAATTCATTCCCAAGGACTATCAAATTTCTCTGTTTAGGAGGATGCAGAAACTGAGACAGAAGCTGATGTCAGTGAAGGAATATACTGAAGAGTTTTACAGGTTGAATATCAAGGCAGGTCATCGCGAGAGCAATGACGAAAAAGTGGCCAGGTATATGAATGGCCTGAGATATGAGATTCAGGATGAAATGAGTATGGTAACCATCCAGACGGTGGAGGATGCTTATCAGATGGCTCTGAAAGCTGAAGAGAAGTTGAGTCGAAAGCAGAGTCAGAGGGGTAGAGGCAGAAGTCAGCCCAGGGGAAAATTAGTTACCAAGGAAAGGACCCAGAAGCCCAGGGACGACTGGAAGAAACCTCAGACACGGACAGAGAGAGGTGGAAGCTCACTGTGAGGGTGATATGTTGAATAGAGAGGACAACATACTGAGCAGAAAGGAGATTATGCTGATAATAATACTTTTCCTCGTACTAGCGGTAGAGGAAGAGGAAGAGGTGGAGTAATCACATGCTTCACATGTGGGAAGAATGGGCACAAGTCATTCGAGTGTCGAGATAAAAAGAAAGAGGTTCGAGAAACTCACATCGCCGAGGCACAGAGGTGAGATGTTGAGGCAGAAGACATTGAAGGCGGAAAATCACTGGTGATATGAAAAGTCCTTTTGACACCAGAGAAAGAGGTGGAAAGTTCAGTCCAAAGGACCAGACTTTTCAGGACTACTTGCAAGACCAAGGACAGAGTATGCAAGGTCATCGTGGATAGTGGTAGCACGGATAATCTCATTTCAACTGAGATGGTAGAAAAGCTGGAGCTGGAAACGACTGATCATCCAAGTCCATATAAAGTTTCATGGCTACAAAAAGGGCATCAGGTAAATGTCACCAAACAGTGCTTAGTTGAATTTAAGATAGGGGGATATAATGATAAGATATTATGTGATGTCATTCCTATGGATGTTTGTCATCTATTGTTGGGTAGACTGTGGCAATATGATAGAAATGTGATTCATAATGGGAGGATAAACACATACACCCTAGAGAAGAATGGGAGGCAATTAAGGATAAGGAGGTAAAACCGGAAGTAAAAAACATAGTACTTCTCATGAGTGGGAAGGAACTCCTTACCGAAGTGAAGAAGAAAGAAGAACCACAATTATTTGTGGTCAGGAAACCGAGAATTATTTTGACTAGCACAAGAGTGGATGATTTGCCAGAAGAAGTTTAGGAACTACTGGAAGAGTTCGTTGACATAGTAGTGGATGAATTACCTCATTCATTACCACCAATCAAGAGTGTGAGTCATCATATCAATCTCATACCAGGAGCTAGTTTGTCGAACAATGCCACATACAGGTTGATGCCACAGGAGAATGAAGAAGTTAAAAGGCAAGTCCAGGATTTGTTGGACAAAGGTTTGGTCAGGGAAAGCTTGAGTCTGTGTGTTGTTCCAATAGTACTCAGTCCGAAGAAAGATGGAGACTGGAGGATGTGTACCAACTCAAGGGTGATCAAAAAAATAACCATCAGGTACAAATTTCCATTGCCGAGGATGGATGATCTGATGGACTGCTTGAGCGGAGAAAAATTCTTTTCAAAGATTGATTTGAAAAGCGGATATCATCATATTCGCATGAGAGAAGGTGATGAGTGGAAGACAACATTCAAGACAAACGAAGGGTTGTATGAATGGCTTGTTATGCCATTTGGTTTAACAAATGTGCCAAGTACCTTCATGAGGTTGATGAATGAAGTCCTAAAGGATTTCATCAGAAAATTTGTTATCGTATATCTGGATGATATATTGATTTTCAGTAAAACAGAACCTGAACATCTGAAGCATTTGGCCATTGTGATGAAGATATTACAGCAGGAGAAGTTTTTGATAAACATGAAGAAATCCTTGTTTATGAATACATAGCTCATTTACATGGGGTTTGTTATTTCTGCAAATGAGTTGAGAATGGATCCAGATAAGGTGGAAGTGATCAAGAATTGGCCATCACCGAGGAATATTTTTGAGGTGAGAGGTTTTCATGGATTGGCTAGTTTCTACCGGAAGTTCATTAGAAAATTCAATGGAATTAGCACAACGATGATGGATATAGTGAAGAAGCGACACAAATATTTTCACTGGACTGAAGAGGCTGAGAAGAGTTTCAATATGTTGAAGCGGAAGATCACGGAACAACCAGTTTTGGTGTTGCCGGATTTCCAGAAAACATTTCACATGAAATGTGATGCAAGAGGATTTGCATTCGGAGCAGTCTTGAGTCAAGATGACAGGACAATTGCATATTTCAGCGAGAAGCTGAATGAAGCAAAGGTGAAGTATTCCACATATGATAAAGAGTTTTATGCCATCATACAGGCATTGAAGAAGTGGAGGCATTATTTAATTTCGAAAGAATTTATTCTATACAGTGATAACCATGCATTACAGTTTGTGACTCAACAAGAGAAGTTGAATTAGAGGCATGTTAAGTGGGTTGAATACATGCAGAGTTTTACATTTGTGATTAAACATATTTCTGGTACTACTAACAAAGTTGTTGATGCTTTGAGCAGGAAGTGTTTGCTGTTGCAGGAATTCAGAGTCAAAACATTGGGTTTTGGTGATCTCAGGGACATGTACGTAGATGATCCAGACTTCAATGAAGCGTATGGAGCAACTGAGAATCAAGTTCTTAGGGATAGAATCTAGTGGGCTGAGTACATGATCCAAGAAGGATTGTTGTTCAAAGGCAATCAACCGTGTATACCGAATTTCTCCATGAGGGAGAATCTGCTGAAGGAGAAACACAACAGAGGATTGGACAGACACTTCGGTCATGACAAAACATTCGCAAAGCTGAGTGAATAATACTTTTGGCTAGGGATGTAGTCAGAGGTCAAGAGATTTGTGGATAGATGAAGGATTTGCCAGCATTCGAAGGGGAGGAAGAAGAATGCGGGTTTTTATCAACCATTTCCCATACCTGAAAGGCTGTGGAATGAAGTTAGCATGGATTTTGTATTGGGGTTGCCAAGAACACAAAGAGGTTGTGATTCGATATTTGTGGTAGTGGATAGATTTTCCAAGATGGCACATTTTATCCCATGTCAGAAAACTAGTGACGCGACTCACATCGCGAACCTGTTTTTCAAAGAAGTCATTCGACTTCATGGCTTACCAAGGAGCATAGTTTCGGACAGAGATACTAAGTTCATAGGGAATTTCTGGAGAACCTTATGGAAGAAGCTGGGAACTAACTTGTTGTTTATTTCATCGTATCATCCACAGATGGATGGATAGACAGAAGTGGTAAACAGAAGTCTGGGAGACTTGCTGAGAAACTTGGTGACAGAGCACCATAGCAGTTGGGACAATATATTTCCGCAGGCAGAGTTTTCTTATAATGACTTTGTTAACAGGAGCACAGGGCAGAGTCCATTTCAATTTGTCTATGGCATGCAGCCGAGGGGAGTTTCTGAACTAAGGGATTCATAACAGGATGCAACTAGGAGCGCTAGTGCATAAGAATTCACAGAAGTGATGAAGGAACTTCACATCCAGGTGAAGGAGCGGTTACAGAATTCAAGCCAAGAGTATAAGCGCAGAGCCGATTAGCATAGAAGACAACTTCAGTTTGAGGTTGGTGATTTGGTTCTGGCACATTTGAGAAAGGAAAGGTTCCCGAGAGGAACATACAATAAATTGAAAATGAAGAAAATCAGACCATGTAAGGTCTTGAAGAAAATTGGAGAAATTGCTTATGAGATTGAATTACTCGATGGGATCAGAATTTCTCCGATATTCAATGTCTTAGATTTGTACCCATACAAAGCTGAGGAAGTAGGAACAAGTGATGAACAGTTAGAGGTTCAGTGGAAAAAGCAGATGCCAGTTGCAGATAAGCCACAGATGGAGCGGATACTGGATAAACGAGTGGGTAAGAAGACCAGAAGGAAAGAATATTTTGAATATTTGGTCAAGTGGAAGGGCCATCCAGTTGAAGATGCCAGTTGGGAGACTGAAGAAGAGATATAGAAGCATGGATAGACCATGCAGGAGCTCATGGACAGGAGTCCATGAAAATTTTCAAGCGAGGGAGTATGATGCAGGAGCATCTCTCACTGCAAGCAAGCCAACACAGAATGCAAGTGAATGGTCGGACAAAACCAGAACAAGTTTTGAAATTGTCTCAAAGATAATGCGCCAACCTTAAATGTGATATTAAAGAGAGGTGTACTTTTATATTGTAATCAAACCTTGAGCGTCCTGCTCTCGTCTAAATTAGATGGAGGCATTTATGTTGAGATGAAATAGGTAGATAGATTTTAATATTAGATTAGACAGTTTTAGAAAGAAAGAGGGAAATGGGATATAGACACCCTCATTGTGCATTGTAACATAATTCTGAGCATTGAGAAGAGAAGCAGAGAGCTGTGGAAGAACACCCATGTACAGAGCTTGAATTAATAGAAGAGTTTGATTCAAATCCATGATTTTGTGTTTGTTCTCCGTGTATGTATGCTGAATGCTATGCTCATGAGTATTTACTTCCTGTTATGCATTTTCTTTACATGCTATGTATGAATGATTTCCTCCTGAGTGTTTGAAACCTAAGAAAGGAAGTAGAAGAAATGAGTTTCAATTGTTTCTGTATCTGAGCAAGGATTCCTACAAGGAGTGCAGTTGAAGTCATCCGCAAGGAGTGCATTGACAGAAGGCTTAGATAGTTTAACTCTTGTTCTCATTCACCCAGAAGTGAAATTGGGTTATAGGAGCCGTGCAAGGAGTGCGCAGGCTAAGGAAAGTCTCAGTTGTGAATCTGAGCGAAGTGTTGAAGGATTGTTGCTGCAGGTGTGCGCAGAGTCAAAAGAACTCAACACTTGGAAGTGTTTGAGGATTTCCGCAAGGAGTGCGCGCAAGGGTCTTCTCTAAGACTCAAAGTCATGAGTAAGCTCAGGAAGGATAAGGCTTTCAAGCTCATCGAAGAGAAGCACAGGGAGTTTGTGCTACAGAGTGTTTGAATAGGCGTTGCAAAGTTACGCGTAGGAGGACCAGTTTCACAGAGGAATACTGGGTTCATCCCGTAGAAACATCAAAGAGGAAGAGATCGAATGTCAGGATCTTGTGGGAAGGATTAGCGAAATCCCATTAGCTGTTGGATCTACCAAAGAAGCGAGGAGGTTACGGTTGGATTCGGAGTCCAAGCTCTAGGGGTAGCAAGCCATTGGATCGTTGATCAGTTACCCATCAGCCATCCGATCTGACAGGAGTTGTATAGGGGTTAAACCTCGTGAGCAGGGTAAGAATTCCGAGAGGCATCGAGATATCAAGGCGTCGGGGTTCGGGAAATCAGGAGTCGCATGGATAAGAGGTCAGGGATGTCCATTGTGAAAATCTCGATGAGTTCATATCCGTCCATCAGTTGGGACATGTGTCAAAAGATCTGACGAAGTTGGGGTTCAGCGAATCGGGGGGTCCTTAGGACAGGATACTCTTGCAGTCTGAAATCACAAAACGCAATATCCCGACGGTGGACACGTGGATGAGATCAGAAGTCCATCAGCATTTCGACCGTCGAGTCTCATGCAGATAAGTATTTTGGGTTTTAGTATTTAGCAAAGTCCGAGGTTCAATCTGGACCACCCATCATTTGGGTATGCGTGTCGAGATATCTAAAGAAGTTGAGCTTCGGCGTATCGGGAGTCCTGGAGACAAGGAAAACGTTGCATCAGGAATCGTGATATCACGAAACACAATATCCCGACAACTAAAGGAGCTTGGGGCCACAGAAATTAGTGGAGGACAGGTAGCACAAGCTATCAGAGATCAGGGAAAATGGAAGTAAAATCACTTTGGCATTAGAAGCCACAAAACCCCGAGAGAGACCTGGAGTCATTCATCCTAATAAATGGTCACGGCTATTGATTTTCTTACGGTGGAAAAGATTTCAGGGACGTTGCATTGGGGATCGGGGATCAGTAAAGCGATTTGTTTTAAACATCACAAGTGTTGAAATCCCGACAAGGCAGAGGAGGGGTTAGTGTTGACTTGCATCAGGGTTCGGGGTTTTGAGAATCCAAAACACTCGACCACAGGACTTGCGAAGTCACGAAATCCGATTTCCCAATAGGAGGAAGGGAGACACCATGAGAGAGTTGTTGTGGGTGAAAATTTCCCGATAGGTAATTAGAAGAACCTTTCAGTTCTTTGGGCCGAGGAAGGAGGAAAGATCCTGTGGGTGGACGTGCCCTGCGGAGCGCGCCTACATCACTAAAACACAAGTCCAAAAGATCCAGGTGCACCCTAGGAAGGTGCGCCCCACATACAATCTCTCAAATCCACTAAAACTACTCCATAAGCAAACTGTGAGCTCGGATCTCGAAACCCCTCCACAGGAATGACGCTCTATTGGATGGCCTCCCTCTACAACTGATCTCACTTCAATCTAAGGGCTAGAGTTCCTCCCTACAATCGATGTTCCCTCATAAGCAAGTGCGCCCTCCACCATAGTGAAACCTCCTCAGTAAATAAACAAGGCTAGAAGATGAATGCCTGCCTCCATGAAAGCATGCACCCAATCTCAAGCCTCCTCATGCAAGAAACCTCATCTCAATTCTCCAATTCTTCCTCCCCAAGTGAGCAAATGAAGAATGAATGTCTCCTTCACCCTTTGCACCCCTCTTGAACCTCCAAAAGGAAACCTAAGAAACCAATGGATGAGATCATCTCATCTCGGATCTAATCAATGGTTGAGATCTCCCCAAAAGTATCTAATTCAATAACCCACTTTGGGTCAAGTTTCCTAAGTTCATTTTATGTCTCTAATTCACCCACAAAGTGAATTAATAGTCATTTTAGGCATAAATGATTAAATTTCACTTTTGACATAAAACTCCTAAGTCAAAGTGAAATTAGACAAAGGTACAAGTCACAAAGTGTATAGTCCATCCCACATATGTCAAGGAGAGAAGAAACACATGGGGAACACCTCCCAAGGTACAAAACTTAACAGATTGAAACTATTGACAATGCCACACCCCCAACTGTACTCTATCGGTTGGTTGAGCCATGGACAAGACCTTCTTGTCCGCTAGAAATGCCACCTATCCTATGGAATCAAGCACTTCAAAGATGTGATACTATGTGATGTTGTCCCACTTGAAGTTTGTGATGTACTTTTAGGACAACCTTATATGTGGAAACATCATGATGTTCACAAATCCTATCCCATAGCATCACTGTTACCTTGGAAGGTCAATCCTATAGGGTATCAGAGGTAGTTCTGACTACTATAAATTCATTGATCTTGGGAAAAAAATGCCTAAAGGTAATCTCTCAAATGAAAATGTTTGTCCTCTTCTTGGTTCAATCAAAAGGTCAGTAAAATATCATTGTGACCACCACAAATTTAGCATAGGGTCTCTCTACATAGTATAAACAGGTGGAGAAGGTGGTAGAGGAATATAGAGACATCTTCGCATCACCCATAGGAGTGCCTCCACACTATCAAGTCAAATATCCCATTGACTTGATACCTGGGTCTCCCTTGCATAATGGTCCCATATAAAGATACTCCCTTCTTGAGAATGAGGAAATAAAGTGTCAAATTCATGAGCTCATCTGAAAATTATTTCCATTTATGTTTCCCAAAGGTCGTGAGGGTGGTATTTCATTGAGGTATGAAATGATACTTCATCCAATTCAGTTGGTTTCCCTACTATGAGCACCTACAAGTATCTCATTTGTTTGAGACAATGCATATTGGAAAGAATGTCACATAATGCTTATGGAAAATTTTAGATGGGAGGAATAGCAAAGACAAATGTCTAAGTGACATTGAGGAAGACAAGGCATTCCAACATTCAACTCACTCTTATAGTGATGGACAACCAAACAATCTTCCATGGTTATTAACAAAGCAAGAGAGCGATGTAGTAAAAAGGTTATACAAAAGATTAAATTTCCCACTAGTTTTGCTTCAAACATAAATAATATATTAACGAAGCAAGGTGATTTTGGTGGTGCAAAAACTCACAATTGACATACCTTTATTAAGGTTTGAAATTTTATATAATTTGTCATCTTATGATATATACATTATTTGTTAGTAATATATTTGTTTCTAATCAAAATTAAACTATAATGCTTCCTTTCTTGTTACAATGTGTTCTACCACTGGGTCTAGCAAAAAACTTTAACAATAACATAAAACATGTTATATATTATCTTAGTAAGTACATGAAGTAAGTAAAACATTATAATTGAAATGTTAAGTATAGAACTTGTCAGCATTTGATTTACTTGCATTCTATAATTGAATG
>ML777946.1:255126-266714 GCA_009831015.1 Picea engelmannii | reverse complement strand
TTAGTTTTTAATTCCCATTATTGTGTTGGTTTTTTACCCCTCAAATTATATCGTACAATATTTATCAATTGTTGATGATGCATTTATAACATGTCAAGCATGTGGGTGAAACATCACAAAGTTGGATGATAAGAACATAACCTTTGATTGTGGTAAAACTGCAATTCTCCATGTTACTAATATTTTACATAGGGGTGATAGACACACGATCACATTTGATTTGAGATAGATTGGATATAGACTTGAAATCCTTCAAAGTGGTTCTCTTTGAGGTTGGGTGGTATATATTGTTGTTGCAAGTTGATGAAAGGATGGTTATTGATCACAATAATGGATTTACCATGATTACTAATACTAGGTATGAGGCGAGTATAGAGCCATATGTCTTTCCAAGTCAATATGAGTAGGTCTTTTATTCACAGGTGCTAGGCAGAAATGGTTGGTCATCTGTTCTTAGATTTAAACTCAATAAATGTCATCTAGAAAGTAGAGTATTTCAGCTAATTTTTTACCTTGAGAGGGGAACTCTGAAGAAGTAGCGCACATCTCTACCCTCCATAATTATCCAAGATGTCATATTTGTCTTGAGGCATCTCTTTCCATCATCATATAGGACTAAATATCATGCATAGATAGAATAGAGTACCCCCAATTGAATCCATAATGAAGATTAAGTCATAACATTTAAAGTTTTGTACGAGTAAACAAATAAGAGGAGAAACCTTCAATAGAAAAGACTTTACAAATTAATCAAGTGAACATATTGATGGAAACTAAAAGTCCTTCTTGATGGTAATTAGTTGGATTCCATATTATAGCTGGAGCTTTGGCATGGGACTAAGGGATGAGTCAAATTGTCCTTTCCAACTTTTCTTTACTCTTAGGAAATTGAAATGAAGACCCTATTCAACACCTCTTTTAGTTTGATGTATTTTATTGATTCATGGACTAATCATGGAACCTCAACCACTTAGGTTGTTTCCAACCACACTCAGAGACTCTGGACTACAAGGATTTCAATATTTGAGTGCAAAATATAGTAAGCCATCAAAACAAATGAAATGTGTTTTCTTTTTATTTTAATATTGCATGTATGTATTTTAAAGTTGAATGCATTAGTTTTATTACCATGGAATTGCTTATGCAACTATAAAAACTCTTCTCACCTTTCTCATACTAATAAAAAGTAGATTATCTCCACATCACATAAAAAAAAGAGCAATATGCAACTTCTTGTTTTCTAGAGAACACAACTAAAGTCAAATGAAATTCCATTCTAGAGTGTTATCCATGATTTTAATATGGCATTATTAATCCCTTCGGGGGTATATGAATCCATTCGATGTTCTTACCTTTACACTAGAAATAGTATCGACAAAGTCATACATCACAAATAACTACTTGTTTATGTATTCTCCCATATGCTAAGTTTCAATTTTGGAATATATCAGATTTATTTAGTGGGCAAATAAGATGGTTTTACATCTTATTTGGACTCATTTTGAAGTATTTTCATTCCGAGGTGTTTTTTTCCAGAAGGAATTATCCTATACAAAAACAATTAGATTAATACTTATTAGAGTATTGACATATATTTAAATTTCCTAAGAGACTTGCTTCCCATAAGCTAGATTGACACTATAAAATTAACCTATTGTGACTTTCTAACAAGTTTAATGTATCTAAGATGGAAAGAAAATGAGATCTAATTTGGCTATATCTCTCTTCCTTTATTCTTATTTTATTTTATTTGGTGGGCTCAGAATGTCAACATCTTTCAGGAAATTCAACCCCCTTTTGTGGTAGTTTCAACTTTAATTTCCAGAATCTCTTTGGAACACAAGTCAAAAGTCAAAAAATGAAAAAAAAGGAGTTTGTTTGCCTCATGTGGATGCAAGTATTTATTGGGGTTATTTGGATGAGGCATCCCAAGTACATCCACCTTCTTGTGGTGTAGGGGCAGTCCTTTATATTTCAGCATCACACTTCTAAAATATCAAATACTCACTTGGAAAAGGAACCAATATCAAGGAGGATATATCAACTTTATGGGACTTGTTATTCATGATGGACACTCTAACATTGAGAAAAATACAAATCATGGGTGATTCAAAAACCACAGTTGATTGGGTGAGTCGGCACATAAATATTTTGGTCCCAAGATTACAACCACTGCTGAAACAAATCAGGCATTTCTTATCTTCTTTAGAATGGTTCTCCATCTCTCACATTTTCAGGGAGCCAATACCTTGGAGGATGATCTATAAAGAGAGGCTCGTCCTTCATATGATGGTGTTTTCTCTTTCCAATATTTTTTGAACAACATCCATGAGATGGGATGACTTTTAGGCTATAGTATTTTTTAAGAGGAATAGTTTTTGATGATATAGGACAAGATAAGGATAAGGTTTGATATGAAGAGTATGGAGAGTTGTTTTGATACTGTAAGATATGAATGGACAAAAAATAGACATCAAATGAAATTCCTTTTATGGACAACAATGTGTATATTTTATTTTATTTGAAATATAAGTTTTTTCTTTCTCGGAAAAACGTTTAATGTGTATGAATGTTTAGAATTAAATGTGAAACCCCCTATAACATTAAAAGGAAATGAAAGAACAATTATTTCAAATGTATGTCTCACAAGAACAATTATTTCAAAGGAGTAGAACAAGCCTTTACAAGTTTTTCAATTAGACTACATTGGAACACTTGATTGGAGGAAAGATATCAAAGAGCATTAACAAGGTGACTTTTAAGAGGGGTCATGACTTCACCCCAAAATCTCAACATGGGTCATAGGTTTACGTGACATAGGCTACAATCAAAGAAATGAACTAACCATTACAATCAAAGAAAATATATTTTGAACATTTCGACATTACCAAAACCCCCCAAGCTTCTATGATATAGTTAGATTAAGAGTAAGAAATTCTTAGTCACCGACATATTCTTGTTTGGGATGTGATGCTACCCTTATTTATATTTATTATTCTTCTACGTGTATAAATTTTCCTCCAAACAAATGTGTCTTTACTTTATACATATATTCCTTTTGGTTTTATAACCCATGGATGATCCATGTTCCATAGAATTAGTTGGTTGATTAATGCCCATGCATCAAATTTCAGCTTGAAAGAATGTGTTGGGGATGACACCCTTCTCTAGTCCCTCGGGGGCGAAAATATATAACTATAGGGATTGTATCATGGTCAGAAGCCTTGTGCATGACATATGTGATTTGGAGGCAACATTTAAGGCCCAAGCCCTAGGATTTTGGTTCTGAAGCATGTCTTAGGAAAGGACACCCTTCCTTGTGTTGTGTAAGGTACCATATGTATTATGCAGAGTAGAAACAAATTTTCTATAACAATTATCAACAGAAAGAGAAAAATATAGAGCACAATGACACAATTGATTCCAAAAATGATACCTTTATTATATTGATAGCCAAGTTCACTTTCCTCTTTGAGGGGACAACCTCGAGCGGAGTAGAGCTCAAATACAAAATGATTCTCAAGACAAATATATTCCATGCTTTCTACTCCTATTTATACTCAATCTTCTAGAGAACATTCTACAGGAAGATCTTTCTATAAGTGGAACCTTCTATTAGTTATATTTACATTAGACATGTTCACATTATTACATAGTTCTTATTTACTAATTTCGGCCTTTATTACATAGAAAACATATTATTCTATCTACTTGAGGGGTTAGGGAGGTTAGGACCCTAACATGACATTCCCCTTGAGAAAACAACCTTGTCCTCAAGGATTAAGATAAGGAAATTGTTGCAGAATGACGATCGGCTCCCATGTGGCATCCTCTAGTGGTGTATCCTTCCACTGAACTAAAACTTCCTTGATTGTGCACTAATGGAGATGAAGCTTGTGGTGGTCCAAGACTGGTTGGGGATGTAATCAAATAGAGCCTTCTTCATCCAATTCAGGGAGACTATTTGAGTCTGCAATATACCAGATGAATAATAATATGAGGAATGGAAATATTTAGCAAGAAGTAATGGAACAATAACATTATAGATAGATCATTGCCAAAATAACACCAGAAAGAGCAATGTTCACTTGCCTCTTCAAGAGGAAAACCTCCAGCAGAGCATAACTCTATTACAATAATCTCTAAGATAAAAATATCCAATACCTCCTATTCTTATTTATAATAATTCTACCTTCTAAGGAAACTTCTAGAGGAAGATCTTTCTAGAAGTGGAATCTTCTATTAGGTCTTCTTACATTGACTTATTCTCTTTTATTTATTAGGACTTATTAACTAATGTTGACCTTTATTACATAGAAAACATATCCTACTAACTAATGACCCATGAAGAGGGGTTAGGATTGGATCCTAACATGCCCTCCCCCTTTAAAACCAGCTTTGTCCTCAAGGCTGAAGGTGCGAAAATTGTTGGAGTATGGTCGTTGGTTCCCAAGTCGCGTCCTCTGATGATATGTCCTTCCACTTGACCAACTCTTACTTGATAGTTCTACCACACAATTGACATTCATGGGAGTTGAGGTTTGCTTTTGGTTGGACCCAAAGGGATCCTTATTCATCCAATTTCAGAAGGATGGTTTGGAGCCTGCAATTATGTCGGACCACTTTTTTCAAATAGGAAACATGGAACACCAGATGGATTTTGGACGTAACTGGAAGGGACAATTTGTAGGACACTGAACCAATATGATTAATGAGATGGTAGGGCCCATAAAAATTGTGTTCCAACTTTTGATGTCCCTGGGATTTGAGAGATGTTTGTTTATAAGATTGGATGTTGAGAAACACCTGATCACCTTCCTGAAAAACCCTTTCTGAACGATACTGGTCCGCTTGTTGCTTCATGTGATTTTGGGCCATGTGGAGGTTATCCTTTAGAGCCTTTAGGGTGGTTGTGTGAACTTGTAGCATTGTATCAATAGATTGGACCTTTGATGTGCCTAAAAGATAGGTAGTGACTGTAGGTGGGAGTTGGCCATACACTTCTTCATATGGGGTCATTTTAGTGGTTGTATGAGAGGAATTATTGTACCACCATTCTGCCAAGGCAAGCCATTGCACCCACAGGTGTTGTTTATCTGAAGAAAAACACCACAAGTAGGTTTCCAAAAAAAAATTACCACTTTCGGTTGGTCATTAGACTGGGGGTGATAGGATGTGCTCATGTTTTGTTGGGTGCCCTGGAATTTAAATATCTCTTGCAAAAATGTTATGGTGAAAGTTGGGTCATGATCAGATATAATAGAGGTGGGCATTCCATGTAACTTGAAAATCTAATCAAGGAAAACCTTTGCTACTAGTTTCGGTGTGAAAGGGTGAGGTAAGGCACAAAAATGAGCATACTTGGAGAGGCAATCAACCACCACCATGATGACAGACTTGTCCCCAGCTTTAGGAAGTCCCACTATAAATTCCATGGAGATGTATGTCCACATAGAAGCTAGAATGGGTAGGGGTTGTAGTGTTCCTTGAGAATTGATAGTTTCACCTTTATTACATTGGCACACCTCACATTCGGTGACAAAGTGAAGGATATCCTTCTTCATTCCTGCCCATAAAAAAAGAACAATGAGCACAAGCATAGGTCTTTTGGAAGCCCAAGTGACCTACAATAGTTGATGAGTGCAACTCATTTAAGAGTTGCATCTTGATTTCTAAAGAGGGTGATACAACGAGGAGATCCTTATATCTGAGAATATTTTCCTACCAAGTGTATCTGATGGGAGGATTAGGGTCCTCTAGAAGGAGTTGAATTATCCTGGAGAGAGTCGGGTGTGTTATCTACTCTTGGCATACTTATTCAATCCAATCATGGACCAATAAGGATAAGGCAAGGAGGGAGTCATGCTCCTCATGTTGTCTTGAAAATGCATCAACTACTATATTGTATTTTTCCTTTTTATATATGATTTCATAATCATAACCCAAAATTTTGGTCAACCACTTGTTTTGTTCTTGGGAAGATAACCAATGCTCCAAAAAATACTTTAGACTAAGGTGATTTTTTTTTATCTGAAAATGACGCCCCAAAATATATCACCTCCATGTGTGCACCACATGGAGAATGGCCATAATTTATTTTTCATACATAGATCTGCCCAGATTACGGCCACTCAATGCTTTGCTAGTAAAGGCCACATGTCGACCATCTTGTGTGAGAACTACACCTATACCAATTCCATAAGCATATGATTCCACCACAAAGGTTTTGTTGAAGTCAGGAGATGCTAGGATAGGTGTAGTGCACATGGCCCTCTTTAAATATTTGAAGGCTTGCTTAGAAACAAGTGTCCAATGAAATGCATTCTTCTTAAGAAGGTCAGTCGGGGGCTTAGTAGTTTTTCCATAATGGTGGAAAAAATTCATGTAGTATCTTGTGAGATCAAGAAAATCCCTTAATCAATTTAAGGTCATGGGTCATAGCCACTCCTGCATAAATTGTATCTTTCTAGAGTCCATTTTTACCCCTTCTCAACCTACAATGTGTCCCAATTATTCCACTTCACTAGCCCTAAAGGAACATTTGGTATTTTTGATGAACAATTGGTTGTCCTACAGCAAGTGAAGGACTTTGTCCGCATGAAGAAGGTGGCTATCCCAAGTGTGGTTGTATATGAGGATGTGTGGTGGCTATCAAAGAAAAACAGGACAAACTTTCGAAGGTAAGGTTTCAATATTTTATTCATGAGACTTTGGAAGGTGTATGGGGCACTGCAAATCCCAAAAGGCATGACCAAGAATTCATAATGCTCTTCATGATTTTAGAAAGAATTATTTGGAATATCTTCCTCCTTCATTTGCATCTGGTGATAACCAGAGTGAAGGTCTAATTTGGTGAAGACATAGGCACCTTGGAGTTCATCCAACAGATCATCAATGACAGGAATGGGAAACTTATATTTTATGGTCAATTTATTGAAGGCACTAAAATAGGGACACATGCACCAAGTAACTTATTTCTTTAATACCATCACCACAGGAAAAGAATATGGGTTGGTACTAGGGTGAATTACCCCTGCCTCCAGTAATTCTTGTACCATTTTTCTATTTCATTTTTTTGAGAAAATGGATACCTGTAGGGACATACATTGGGGTGTTGACTTCCCATGACAAGAGGGATTCTATGATCATGCTCACCCCTGGAAGGAGGTAAGTATGTTGGAACTTCAAAGTCCCCGGGGTACTTATCTAATATTAGTTGCAGGATAGGAGGGACTATCGAAGAGGCCTAGTCGGTGACCTGGATGGCATGCAATTGAGAAATCACACCATGGTGTCATTTCTTCAACATTTTTCCATCCTGTGAGAGATGATGATTTCAGAAGTGTTGGACACACCTACCACACTTAGAGGGGGGGTGAATGAGTGTGGGGATCTTTTTCCCAAAACTTCCCTCTTACACAAAACTCATTAGTTAGCATTCGACATTTACTCATTACTCATTGTTGTCATTAATAATCAGTTAGATGTGAATACATATCAGAAACATATATCAACAATATATCATCAACAAATCATCTCCACAAGGAACACAAGGAACACAAGATGTATGTACAATTTTTCTTTTTATTATGGACTTCAATCTGGGGGTTTTTTCAGAAACAACTGAATAGAGTACAACTCTACAAGAGAACCATCTCCATATGCAAGACTCATCTTACATTCTCAGCACCAACTGAGATGAGGTAATAATCCTCAACACATATCAATCTGTACCATAAACAATAGCATCAACCATGCACCGACCTATGCCAAACAACCTGTAATCAACCTGTACCATAAAAAAGTGCATCTTGTTAGCACTTGGTAAATTTCCTAGAGGTTGACAGTAGAAGAAATCTACTAAGGTAACTTTATCCAACCACTTTTGAAGCTGGGATCTAGCCCTTCCAACTTCAAAGAGGGATCTCTCTATATGATTTAGCTATGGTTCAAATTTTAAATATTAGGCTAGGTAAATAAATAGGTCGGTTTTTGTTGTCGTAGTGTTTGTCGAATTGGTTGAAACAGTCTACACATCCATTGGGCTATGGGGCCTATGTATTAAATAAAATATGAAATCCAAACCAGAAACGCAAAGGAAAAAACTTTCACAGGGTGAGATAATATAATCACTGGATTCTTTAGTAGCATAAATGATGAATAGCAGAAAAGATGAGAAAGATAATTTCAACAAATAAGCAGCTAAGAATTTCTTTATTGAAAACAACAGAAGATAAAACACTAAAATCTTTCAAGTCGGAAACAGGGTATACGCGATAAATCCTGCAACATTCATTACTTCTAAAGATTAGATTCAGAAAACAATATGATAACAAAGCGAGAATAACATTCAACTTAGAGAGAAAAACATCACCAGTGAATACATGCAAGAATCCTATAAAAGTGCCTCCTTTTTATTAATGGAAGATCTCTTCAAAAATATTACAGTCTGATAGCTTCAGAGTGTGAAGATCAACAACCCTCAATACTTGGAAAGATGAAGTATTTATAACCCAAATTACAAACGATCCTGTCATTAATGACCAGGACATGTTAAATCTATTTTTAGCCTAACTAACTTAACAAATTGCATAAATCTAGGAACTTCTTGATGATGTGGTGTAACTGCATGCTAATTGTTAGGTGGGCCGCTGATGAAGCTTTTGCATGACATCATCTGACTGGACAAATGACTGGATTGGGACAGCTCATCTACTACTCGATCAAGTCACAGAGTTCCTCCCATCGAAGATGACTGGGCACGTTGACTTTGAGTAGCCTTCGATACACTTCGTCCATTTCTGTGTACTTGGCGAAGGTAGGCTTGGTGAGGAAGATATATCGAATCTCATGTTGGATACTGATGTCCCACTGAAGAGCATCTAGAAACGCCTTGCCAGTGATGCTCCCTTGGATTCCTGCAAACTTTGAACTGTCCTTAGCTACATCGGTCAATCTCTTCTTGTAGTCTGGGAGTGTCATCAATTTATCATTGATTACTTTCAGACCAGGAAGACCTTTCTTCTGTAGAGTCTCAATCTTACTAAAGAATCTTTGTACCCCTAGGTCCATGGCCTAAACCTTTTCTTCCAGCTGAAGCATTAATCCTCTCTTGGTCAAAACTCTTTTGACCTCAAGGATGGTCTCTGTCCTGTCTTCAATTTTCAGCTCTTCCAGCTCTTCCCTGGTCTTAGAATTTAGGAATTTGATGATCTCGTTCGCCTGTTTTGGCATCTCTCCCAATTATGATATGATCTTCCCAATGGACTGTTTGCTTCTCTGCACTAATTCATTCTGTTCAAACATGATCTGGATCATGGGCCATATCTCATTCATGGACTTGGTGATGTCTATCCATACACTTTCTTTAACCTTGACCAGAGTCTTTCCTGCCACTGTTTGCTTCCAGAGCTGTTGTAACTCCTATTTGAGCTGATCTGTCACCTACTTTACCTTAGAGAGGCTCGTCTAAAAGGAAGATTTGAGTTCCTGAAGGTTCTCAATCTCCTTTTTGAGCCTGTTGATCTCTGTTTCCTGCAGGTTCATCTTTTCCATAGACTTAGCCAAGTCGGCTGTCTTTTCCAGGGAGGTCAATGGATTAGAGGATGGGACTTCTGTCACAGATGCTATGCTCACTGCTGAAATTGGAATGGAATTCAATGGAATGACTTCCATTGGATTCAGTTGTTCTTTCTCTTTCACAAGTTTCTCCATTTCAGCTTCCATTTCCCTAAGTTATGCATTCTGCTCCATGAGCAGCTTGAGCATTTCATCTTTCTCTCCTTCTTTCTATGCTATCTCCTTCACCTGCAGATCCTTTGTAGGTGGGATCTTCAATTGTTTCCTCAAGGAGGCTATGTCAGCATTCTTCTTCTTAATCATCTCCTCAGCTTCTTTTACGTTCGAAGGATCGTAACCGATCTTGAGGACCAGTTCCTCCAAAGTCTTGATCCTATTGTCCTTGGCAAAGGACGATATCTTCTCCATCTTCAGTTGTGTTTGAACATTGTTCAGGGACACCTGCAATTTGGATGCAGAAGTGGAAGCATGCACCAGTGTATAAAAAACCATTTCCCCTGTCTGCTTGTGCAGATCCATCTGATCGGTCGGATGCACATCCTTCATCTGGAATTTGAAGGTGGCCCTTTTGTAATCAGTGATCACCTTTGGATCTGGCACCTGTGCCTAGAGGAATGCCATATGCATTCTAACCTTCTCGGTGTCGAATGCCAACAACAACCTATGTTCTGCAGCTGACTTCTATTTCTAGAATTGGGCACAAGTGCTATTGGGCAGGGTCTGGTTCCTTTTCTTGATCAGCTCATACTTTTTGAAAATACTCAGCTTTAGCCCTGCCTTGCCTAGTTGGGTGGTTGATGGAGACTCTGTAGATTTCTTCGGCAATGATGAGGTTATGACCTTCTGAAGGCTTGCACCGAGGGGTGGTCTGTCAACCTTGGTTAATGTAGTAGACGAGGCTTCTTTTTCTCTGGTCAGGCCAGGAACTAGAATAATCTTAGGCCTCTTGGTATGGAGCTGGAATTCTTCTGATGATACCTCCGTGACAGGTGGAGATAAATCTTTCCTAGGCCTTTTCTCTTTTGGGACCTGTGGCGTGACTGTTTGAGATGTAGTGGCTAGGGGATCCTGCTATTCTACTTCGACCAATGTATTAGGTTCCTAGGCTGTCTAATTTGCAAAATTCTCAACTTCAGGCCTAGATTCATGAACATATGGGATGCTCTTGTTTTTCACCCTCATCTTAGAGATGATCCCACATGGATCATAATGCTATGGGAAGCTTATGAAGAACTTCATTTCCCTTAGCATCCTGTTTGCTTCTTCCTCAGTGCCATGATTGTTGCAGATGAAGGAGCCAATCTACCCCTTGATTCTAAGCTGTTGCTTTTTCTTCAGTGACACAAAATGGATATCATCGGAATTTATTATCTTCCTTATTTATTCCAAAGAAAAAATTCTGACAGGAAAATACTTGGGTAGCTTATACGGTGCCAATTCGCACCAGTATACTCTGATCTCGGTGTAATCTTGGTACAAATACCAATCACCTGCCTTTGTTTGGTCTGAGAGATGCAGGATCCTCTGAACTTCATCATTTATCCAAGGCTCGGGCTTGTCGCTAAGAATACTTACCACTGGATTGTTGGGTATGTGTTATATTCTTTGCACGAGTAGTAGTGTTTGAGCACCTGCGCAGGGGGGTGCAGGGGGGCGGAGCCCCCCATGCAGGGGTTCGGGGGCAGCGGCCCCGAAATTTTTTTTTTGGGCCGACATATTTTCGCCGGTTTCGGGCCAACATATTTCCAGGACGACATATTTCCGAGACCACATGATATTAGGTGGTTTTCGGCACATGGTTTTTGCCGATGGTTTTCTATTTCTGGTTAAGGAATTAGGGTTTTGGACTAATCCAGGTCATTGGGCTAGGGTTTTGGATGCCGCTGGCTCCTATATGTATATTGTATTGTAAACAATGTAACACAATGTGTATCAATATAATATATGTTGGTTTTCCCGGTATGGGTTTCCAGGTGAAAAATCTCTGTGTAATGTTTGTATTTGCCATT
>ML777946.1:231683-247968 GCA_009831015.1 Picea engelmannii | reverse complement strand
TATGAACCGTTGATATATGAACGGAGAATAAGTGAGGGTGCAGAGAATAAATGCATTGATAAACTTTGGATAAGTGATTTTCATGGGCTTTCTCCAAGACTTTTCATGTTTACACCACCAAGGGGTTAGTCGAACAACATTTTAGGTATCCAGATCATGGTGCAACATTGATCATCAAATTGGTCCTTATTGAAATAAAGAAACAAAGTGACTAGCCTATATTCTAACCTAGCTTCCTAAGACAATTAACCCAGATTAGACTGTTGGGTTAAGAATTTACTCTACCCTGGGGCTATCTGACCAAGATTAGATTGTCTGGCCAGATTTATTCACTAATCTAACCTAGATACATTGGCTAAGATTACACTGTTTAGCCAAACTCATTCACTAATCCTATCAACATCAATTTAAAAGAACTTGGCCATGCTTGAAAGGTATGGACCAAGTTACTATTATTGCATGGGGCTTTTATTGAAATTCTTTTATGCCCTCTTTTCTTTTCTTTTCTTTTTTCTTTTTCTTTTTTCTTTTTCTTTTTCTTTTTCTTTTTATTTGCAGAATGAAAAATCATTTGTCAACAAAACACTAGAGACAGATAATATTCCAGTCACTAGTTGATCTTATAACTTATAGGGTGATAACAACATCTCCACCTGGGGATGGTACTTTCCCTATGAAGTGCCAAGAATCCTGGTTCCTGTCGTTCTGAAAACTTCTACCTAGTTGCCTTCATTGATTGATTAACTTTATTCTCAAAAATTGGAAGAACAGTGGTTAGCGGCTTAGGGCCTTCTCTTCAGGCTTCAACAAACTGACTAATGTTATTCACTCAGAAAATGCAGGTGAAAAATAAAAATGGTATGTACAATGGTGGGTGAAAATCGAGTCTTTACTGAGGTGGCAGATAATGCTTCAGCATTCTGCCATTTACAGGTCCTCCTGGCAGATCTGTCCCATCAGTGTTGTTTAGCAAGAAAGTGTTGTTTCCCCTAAATTCTTGAATCATGTATGGTCCTCTCCATAGACTGTCAAATTTTCCATGCTTTCCCTTGTCTTCATTTCTAGCGTCCCATCTCAGCACCAAATCTCCTAGCTCAAAATCATCTTCCTTGGTTCTTTTGTCAAAAATCTTCTTGATGCTTTCTTGGATTACATGAGTCTTGTTGAAAACTTCTTCCCTAGACTGTTGCAAATGGATCATCTGGTTGATCCTTCTCTGTGAGTCATTTGGCTCGGCTTGTACATCTTGAAGCAAATTCATGACAGGGACTCCTAAGGAGGTAGGGAAAACTGCTTCTGTGCCATAGACCAGATGATATGGTGACATATCGATTGACCTTTTGGTGGTCAGTCTGTGAGTCATTTGGCTTGGCTTGTACATCTTGAAGAAACTTCATGACAGGGACTCCTAAGGAGGTAGGGAAAACTGCTTCTGTGCCATAGACCAGATGATATGGTGACATACCGATTGACCTTTTGGTGGTTAGTCTGTCAGCCCACAATGCGAACACCAACTTGTTATGCCACGATTTCTTGTTTTCCTGTAACGTTTTCTTGATGATGTTCACCAAGGTTTTGTTTGAAGATTCTGCCAGCCCATTCCCCTGAGGTTAGTAAGTTGTGGAATGTCCCAAACCAATGTAATACTAGTTGCAAAAATCTATGAGTTTCTTCGACCGAAAAGTAGTTGCATTATCATTTATAATATTTGTAGGACATCCAAAGCGAGACAAGATATTATTTTCAAGGAATTTGATAATAACCGAGTTAGTCGCTTGCCTGCTTGGTACTTCTTCAATCCATTTGGTAAAATAATCGGTGGCAGTGAGAATCCACCTGTGCTGGCCTGAAGAAGGGGGGTGTATTTCTCCAATGAAGTCCAATCCCCATTGCTGGAAAGGGGCTTCAACTAAGATCGGTTTCAGGGGGAGGGGAAGGAGTTTCCTTTTGCCTTCAAATAGCTAACATTGATGACATGCAGTCACTATACGATGGACATCGGTGAATAGGGTGGGCCAATAAAAACTAGCTCTGAGGATTTTGTTGGCTGTAACCTTTTAGTTGAGACGGCCACCACATTCTCCTGCATGAAATTCTTGTAACACTTTGTCAGCTTCATCTTTCAATAAACAATTTAACAAAATACCTCCAGGATCTTTCCAATATAGATTGCCTTCTAGTATACAGAATTTTAAGGCTTTCAACTTCAAAAATCTATCTTTAGTCTTAGTCAAACCAGGGGGAGCTTGTAAATTTTGCAAAACAAATATAAGGTTTGCGTACCATGGAGAGTTGAGAAATACCTCTCTCATGCCTGGAGTCGCCATCTTGCCCTGGTCATCTGCTGTAGCTAAAAAATTAATGTCAAGAGCATGGAAATTAGATTCAGCCATTAATTTAGCAAGGCCTTGACCTTTAATTAGTTTCATAGGCTTAATCTCTATGTCGTATTCTAAAATTACCACAATCCATTTTCCTCTTCTTCCATCCGGATTGTCCTGGGTCAAAATGTCTTTTACTACCACATTCGAAACATATGCTATGGTGTGGGAATGGAGAATGTAGACTCTAAAGTCTTTTATGGCTTTTACCAAGGCAAAAGCTTGTTTCTCCATTATCTTGTAATTCAGAGCAGCGTCTCTTAACGCTTTACTAAAAAAAACTATGGGTTGTTCATACCCTTCGCTGTTCTTTTGTAGTAATATCACCGCTATAGTATGTTTGGAAGCGAAAGAAAAAATATAGAAATCCTTGGTAAAATCAAGACTGATCAAGACAGGGGCCTCTATGAGTGCTCGTTTGACTTGCTCGAAAGACTATCTGTACTCAGTGTCCCATTTTATTTTTACATCCTTTTTTAACATATTTTTAATGTTTCTGAGGAGCTCTGCCAGATTGGGAATGAATCTTCATAGAAAGTTTATTCTCCCGATAAAAGACTGTAATTCTTTAATTTTTCTTGGGTGTTCGAATTTTTGAATGGCCTCAATTCTGCTGGGGTCTATTTTGATTCTATCCTTGGAGATTATGTGTCCTAGAAGTTTGCCTTCCTCTAGTCCGAAAAGGTTTTTCTTAGGATTTAAAGAAATCCCAAACCTTCTACATTTCTCGAAGACTCATCTGAGGTGTCGCAGGTGTTCTTCATCAGATCAGGAAAACACAGTTACATCATCCAAATAGATGACAACAAACTTACCCGATTCTTCCACAAAGGCAATGTCCATCACTCTCTGGAAAGTGGCTCCATTGTTCATCAAACCAAAATGCATTTTCACATACATGAAAGTGCCCCATGGTGTGGTGAAAGCGGTTTTGTCTTGGTCATCCAAGTGAACTAGGACCTGATTATAACCCGAGAAACCGTCCAGCAAAGAGATTCAACTGGATCCGACCACCCTTTGTAGGATGTGGTCCATTTTGGGCAAGGGGTAATTGTCTTTCAGGGAGACCTTATTCAGATTTCAGAAATCTATGCAAAGCCTGATTTCCCCAGATTTCTTACGTGTAGGGACCAAATTAGAGACCCATTTAGAAAAACGCAACGGGACTATGATTTTGGCATCATACATGTTTTTTATTTCCTTCTCTATCAGAGGGAGAAACTTGGGATTTATCCTCCTACGTTTCTGTCTGAATGGTTTTTGGTCTTCTTTTATTGGAATCCTGTGTTGTATGATGTTGGTATCATAAGCTTTCAAATCCTCATAACCCCAGGCAAAGACATCCGAATATTCTTTGAACAACTCAATGTATTTGAGTTTTTTCTCAGGGGGTAATGATTTAGACAATTTGACTATCCTGGGTTTCTCTTCGGTCCCTACATTACAGTCTTCTACCTCTTGTCCATTGGCTTCAATTTTTGGTTTTTTGGCTATGTCATTAAAATCAAACAAGTCCTCTAAAGGAACTAGGCCCCTAGGTAAAACTTTACTTTTCAAATGCAGAATATCAGTCTCCATCTCATCATCGCCTAATTCTCCTAAATCTACGCTATTTACACTATCAATTTCAAAATCGGACGTATTTACATTTTCATCCTTGTTTTCTAAATCTGTATTTGTACATTCAAAATCATTTTTACACTATAGAAAGTCTTCGATTTGATCATCATTACCAAACACTTGCCAGTACCTGATATTGTCGGGAATGGTTGGTCTGCATTTTACCTCCACCATGTATGGGCGAGTCGAGCGGAAAGGAATCTTACATGTGGTTGCTGACGTAGCCAATCCATTCGCCAAAATGTTTTGTCCTCTCGGCATTACCTGGAATTCCACTTCAGTGAAACATCTAAGGGCATCAAGAACAACATTCCTATAAGCTCTAAGACGTGGGTGTTTCACAGCGTACTCACCTTTGATTTGCTTGATTATCAACTCAGAATCACCTCTTACCATAATCTGTTTAGCACCAACTCTTTTCAAAAGCTTCGAACCGAGCATCAAGGCTTCGTACTCGGCAATATTGTTAGTGCATTGGAAATTTAATTTGTAAGAATGGTTTTCTGAATATCTGTTTCTGTGATTATGCAGCCAAACTCCTGCTCCAGCTCCTTATTTGCTTACTGCTCCATCAAAATCCATGCTCCATAAATCTGTCGATAATTCTTCAGTTATCACGTTTTTCATCCTTGCTACCTCAATGATTTCTTGGCCTTCATCCAGACCAGAAGTCTCTTCTGCCAGCTGAGGGTTTTGCTCTCCCATGTCACCATCATTATATAGGATAAAAGAATCCAAGTTTGAATGCGCGGAGTAAAGAGGATAGTTGTGTGGTTTTTCCTGGCTACTGACCATGTATTTCATCAATGTTTCTCTGTATAGCCTTCTTTGTTGCTCGAAAACTGGGATAGTGGCATATGACATATCCAGCTGCAGGGTACCTCTCAAATTGGGCCCCCAAGACTGGGATAGAAACATTCCATACTTCAGGGGAATGTCTGCAACCACCACATTCATGAACATGCTCTTTGCAGGAATCTGAACCAGGGTGATACATAGGTCCTTGATCAATCCAATACATCTAACTTTACTGGAGTCGAATGAGTGTAAATCCTTGTAAGGTCTGGTGACCTCCAGTCCCAGTTTCTCCATCACTACTTTAGGTATCAAGTTGTGGGAAGCACCCGAATCCATCATAGCATTATGCAAGATCAAGTCATGTATGTTTAGCCTGATGTAAAAAGGAGCGACATCACCATTATCATCTCAGCCATCTACTTCAGGTCCGAACAGAAGTTCAGGTTGATCATCTGTAAGGTTCACGGTATCTGAATGATTCATTGATCCAATGGTTAAGGCCTTTGTGTGTATGTCAGGTTCAATGGTCAGTGCTTTAATCACCTGTGAACGATAAATGTCTTTGTTCATCAACTTAGAAAGTGGAATGGGAATTTTTACTTTGGCTAATTCCCCCTCAAGGCTGAAAGGTGCAGGAGCTCTACCTTGGCTCATCAATTCTGTTTTGTCCACCATACTCTTCTGGCCGGAAGTACTTGGTGGATTAATAGGTGAGACCTCGGGCTGTGACGATCTTTTCAGAATAGTAATATTTTTCTTCACGAAAACTTTGGCAGTGCTACTTTCAGGAATCTTCTCGGCAGATGGCTCAGATGCCTTCTTGGTTTCGATCACCTTCTTCATTTCAATCGTCTATTTTGGGGAACTCCCTTCTATCTTTTTACTCCGTAGATTATATTGCCGGTGTACCTCCAAAATGGCATTTTCGAATGCCTGTTGTTCTTCATCTTCAACTTCTTCACTTACTTTTGTTTGATTGAGAAGAAAAAGTTCTTGCTCTTCTTGGGTAAGGAAAATAGCTTCGTTATCGTGAATGCCCATGAGATTTATGTGAGTATCCTCTAGTTCCTCAATCACTTCCTCCCCTTCATTAGCATAATTTTCTTGTAGGGGAGGTCTGATCTACTGATCCAGACCTCTCTGCTCTCTTTGATCCCTAGGATCTCTCTGTCTGATTTGAGGAGGTTTTCTCCTGAAGTTAGGATTTCAAACCTGAGGAGCAGGTGGGTTGTCTCTTGGAGGATTTATTTCTGACACAGTAAGTCTTTCCATCATTCTTTCCATTTCTCTAGCCAAAGAATCCAATTTGGAATCTGAGGTTGATGTGGAAGGTTCCTCTTTAATTGTGACTCTCCTCTCTGACCTATGACGTGCCCTTTTTGCCAACAAATTGGCTTCCACACTTATTGCACTTTTTTGCATGTCTTCTAGGGTGGTAAAATTTCTTTCCCTTAGTTGGTATGACATATCAGCGTCAAAACCATCCAGGAATTTTATCAATGCCAAACCCTATGGAGGTTTGATTTTAGCTAGGATGTATAGGTTATTTAAATGAGTGCAGTAATCTTGTACTATCTCACCTTGATTTCTTCTAATATTTTTGTATTCTGACAGTATTTGGAGAGGGTTTTTCTTTACCTCCCATCTGTCTAGAAAACTCCTTTGGAATGTGGTAAGGTCAAGGACGAAAGTAGCATGTAAACCTTTATACCATTTTTTAACGTCACCTGTCAAACTTTGGGAAAACAATCTCATTTGAACGTTAGCCTCATCTACTTCATGCAGATCAAAATAATCATTCATTTTATCAACGTTTTGTTGGGCGTTTAAAGGTCCTATTGCATCGAACTGTGGAAGTCTCGTCTGATAGTCTTGTGGCATGGCATGAAGAGGTGCAACCAACACCAAGGGAGCATATCTAGCTGCCATGATGGGTGGAGGAGGTGGGATAACAAACTGGATGATCGATGAGGTTGCGACTGAAGATGAGGACGAGGAGGGACTGGATAGCACCGAGGGAGTGGTTTGCAGTTTAGCAGTGGGAGACATAACTTCAGGGGTTCGGGGTTGCACAATGGTTGGGTCGAAAATGATTCCAGTCACAAAACTATCGGACCGTGTTCTAACCAAGCTTTGTTGGGAAAAGGTGTCAAAGTCAGGGTTTTGAAAGGTAGCAAGCTCCCAAGAAAAAGAAAGGGACTTATGAAAGGGAGTATGACTTACTAAGCCTTCAGCTACGGTCTTTTTCCTGAGCAACTGTTCTGGGTCATCCGTCACTATCATAGGTTCTGGGTATGGATGAGATCGAGTATAAACTTTCTTGGGAGCCAGATTTCTTTTGATTTATATATATATATATATACCTTTTAGTTTTATGAGTCTGAAAATAATATGTACAAATTTTAATTCAACCTCTAAACATTACTTTCTTCTCAAATTTGCAATATTTCAGGAACAAACTTTCTTCTAGGAAAGGAAAACGTGAAGTTATAAACTTTTAGTTATGTTCATCCCCAGTGGAGTCACCACTATGTTAGCACTTGGTAAATTTCTTAGAGGTGGACAGCAGAAGAAATCTACTAAGGTAACTTTATCCAACCGCTTTTGAAGCTGGGATCTAGCCCTTCCAACTTCAGAGAGGGATCTCTCTATATGATTTAGCTATGGTTCAAATTTTAAATATTAGGCTAAGTAAATAAATAGGTCAGTTTTTGTTGTCGTAGTGTTTGTCGAGTTGGTTGAAATAGTCTACACATCCATTGGGCTATGGGGTCTGTGTCTTAAATAAAATGTGAAATCCAAACCAGAAACGCAAAGGAAAAAACTTTCACAGGGAAAAATAATATAATCACTGGATTCTTTAGTAGCATAAATGATGAATAGCAAAAAAGATGAGAAAGATAATTTCAACAAAGAAGCAATTAAGAATTTCTTTATTGAAAACACCAGAAGATAAAACACTAAAATCTTTCGAGTCAAAAATAGGGTATACAAGATAAATCTTGCAACATTCCTTACTTCTAAAGATTAGATTCAGAAAACAATATGATAACAAAGCGAGAATAACATTCAACTTAGAGAGAAAAACATCACCAGTGAATACACGCAAGAATCCTGTAAAAGTGCCTCCTTTTTATTAATGGAAGATCTCTTCAAAAATATTACAGTCTGATAGCTTCAAGGTGTGAAGATCAACAACCCTCAATACTTGGAAAGATGAAGTATTTATAACCCAAATTACAAACGATCCTTTCATTAATTACCGGGACATGCTAAATCTGTTTTTAGCCTAACTAACTTAACAAATTGAATAAATCTAGGGACTGCTTGATGATGTGGTGTAACTGCATGCTGATTGTTGGGTGGGCCATTAATGAAGCCTTTGCACGACCCCATCTGACTGGACAAATGACTGGACTGGGACAACTCATCTACTACTCGATCAGGTCATAGAGTTCCTCCCATTGAAGATGACTGGGCATGTTGACTTTGAGTAGCCTTCGATACACTTCGTCCATTTCTGTGTACTTGGTGAAGGTAGGCTTGGTGAGGAAGATATATCGAATCTCATGTTGGATACTGATGTCCCATTGAAGAGAATCTAGAAACGCCTTGCTAGTGATGCTCCCTTGGATTCCTGCAAACTTTGAACTGTCCTTAGCTACATCGGCCAATCTCTTCTTGTAGTCTGGGAGTGTCATCAATTTATCATTGATTACTTTCAGACCAGGAAGACCTTTCTTCTGTAGAGCCTCAATATTACTAAAGAATATTTGTACCCCTAGGTCCATGGCCTGAACCTTTTCTTCCAGCTGAAGCATTAATCCTCTTTTGGTCAAAACTCTTTTGAACTCAAGGATGGTCTATGTTCTGTCTTCAATTTTCAGCTCTTCCAGCTCTTCACTGGTCTTAGAATTTAGGAATTTGATGATCTCATTTGCCTGTGTTGGCATCTCTCCCAATTCTGATATGATCTTCTCAATGGCCTGTTTGCTTCTCTGCACTAATTCATTCTGCTCAAACATGATCTGGATCATGGGCCATATCTCGTTCATGGACTTGGTGATGTCTATCCATACACTTTCTTTAACCTCAGCCAGAGTCTTTCCTACCACTGTTTACTTTTGGAGCTGTTGTAACTCCTGTTTGAGATGATCTGTCACTTACTTTTCCTTGGAGAGGCTGGTCTGAAAGGAAGATTTGAGTTCCTGAAGATTCTCAATATCCTTTTTGAGCCTGCTGATCTCTGTTTCCTGCAGGTTCATCTTTTCCATTGACTTAGCCAGGTCGGCTCTCTTTGCCAGGGAGTTCAATGGAGTAGCGGATGGGACTTCTGTCACTGATGTTGTGCTCACTCACAAAATTGGAATGGAATTCAATGGAATGAATTCCATTGGCTTCAGTTGTTCTTTCTCTTTCACCAGTTTCTCCATTTCATCTTCCATTTCCCTAAGTTGTGCGTTCTGCTCCATGAGCAGCTTGAGCATTTCATCTTTCTCTCCTTATTTCTCTGCTATCTCCTTCACCTGTGCATCCTCTGTAGGTGGGAGCTTTAATTATTTCCTCAAGGAGGCTATGTCATCATTCTTCTTCTTAATCATCTCCTTAACAACTTTTATGTTCAAAGGATTGTAACCGATCTTGAGGACCAGTTCCTCCAAAGTCTTGATCCTAATGTCCTTGGCAAAGGACGATATCTTCTCCATCTTCAGTTTTGTTTGAACATTGTTCAGGGACACCTACAATTTGGATGAAGAAGTGGAATCATGCGCCAGTGTATAAAAAACCATTTCCCCTGTCTGCTTGTGCAGGTCCATCTGATCGGCCAGATGCACATCCTTCGTCTGGAATTTGAAGGTGGCCCTTTTGTAATCAGTGATCACCTTTGGATCTGGCACCTGCGCCTGCAGGAATTCCATATGCATTCTGCCCTTCTCAGTGTCGAATGTCGATAGCAGCCTATGTTGTGCAGTCGACGTCTATTTCCAAAATTGGGCGCAAGTGTTGTTGGTCAGGGTCTGGTTCCTTTTCTTGATCAGCTCATACTTTTTGAAAATACTCAGCTTTGGCCCTACCTTGCCTGGTTGGGTGGTTAATGGAGACCCTGTAGATTTCTTCAGAAATGCTGAGGTTATGACCTTCTGAAGGCTTGCACTGAGGGGTGGTCTGTCAACCTTGGTTAGTGTAGTAGACGGGGCTTCTTTTTCTCCGGTCGGGCTAGGAACTGGAATAATCTTAGGCCTCTTGGTATGGAGCTGGAATTCTTCTGTTGTGGCGTGACTGTTTGAGATACAGTGGCCAGGGGATCCTGCTGTTCTACTTCGACCAATGTATTAGGTTCCCAGGCTGTCTGATTTGTGAACTTCTCAACTTCAGAAATAGATTCATGAACATATGGGATGTTCTTGTTTTTCACTCTCATCTCAGAGATGATCCCACATGGATCATAATGACATGGGAAGCTCATGAAGAACTTCATTTCCCTTAGCATCATGTCTGCTTCTTCCCCAGCACCATGATTGTTGCAGATGAAGGAGCTAATCTGCCCCTTGATTCTAAGTTGTTGCTTTTTCTTCAGTGACACAAAATGGATATCATCAGAATTTATTATTTGCCTTATATATTCCAAAGAAAAAATTCTGATAGGCAGATACTTGGGTAGCTTATACAGTGCCAATTCGCACCCATATACTCTGATCTTGGTGTAATATTGGTACAAATACCAATCACCTGTATTTGTTTGGTCTGAGAGATGCAGGATCCTCTGAACTTCATCACTTATCTGAGGCTCAGGCCTGCCGCTAAGCATACTTACCACTGGGTGGTAGAATTGATCGATGAACTCCTTGAAACTAAGATTAGTGGAGTTGTGCTTGAGCAAGGAGGTCCATCTCCATCCATCTTCTGCATGGAAAAGACAAATTTGTCCACCTGGAAGAAGACGAACAAGTATGCTAGTATGGATGAGTATTGGAACATGCCTTCCGTGGAAAAATTCATGAACTGTTCGTGAATATTGTTCACAAGGAATGTGTTGAAATCGAACTGGGTGGTGGGCTTCTCATCAGTAGAGAAGATGGATAAAAATCCCAGAATGGGTTCATCTACCCACTGATCTAAATAATATCCTAACAAGGCACAAAGGGAAGAGATGATCTGGTTTCCTTTAGTCGAGAACATGGAAGAAGGATAAGGAGGATTTGTGGAGGGAAATTGAGCAGATGGGGGAAGGAAAAGCTCGAATATTTGAGCCCTTTGGGGGAAGGTCATTTTCTGGTATCATTCTGTAAGAATTTCCAGGTTTAAGGGTGATGCAAAATCGGTTCGGGGGATTTGCATCATTTGGTCGATGGATTCGGGAGTGATGAGGAAAAGAATCTCTCCAGACGAGGAGACAAATTCTCTTTGCTTGGGAATGTAGTGGGATTGGAACTTGAGGGAGAATTCTGGAAATGGGTGAATCTGAGGGAAAAGGTAAAGGGGTAGGTTGGACTCCCAGAGTTCGATTTTATCACTCTGGTCCAAGAAAACTTCCCTAAGCCATGACTGAAGGTCTGCGAAATCAAAATCGCAGCTTGTATCTACGATTAAGTGGTCTTTGTCAACCAATGGGATCGTGTGAAGGTCGACAGGAAGCGGGAGAAACAGATTCTCCTCTCCTTCTGCTTGTTTGGACTTTGGTGCCATTACTGCAACAATACCTGCAAGAAAAACAACATTAGCAGGGTGGATGCTGGTGGGGGCAACTAACTGTAACAGAGGGGAAAACGGTGTAACTCTTCTCTGGTGCGATGAGTGGGTAAATGGTGAAAATAGGAAGAAAGTGGGTAGTTTTGAGTAAATGGGTGTCCGTTGGGCACGGGAGACAAGTCATCTAGTTAACGAATAGGTCATCCAGTAATAAATGGCCAATGGATCACTTAGAATGTGAGATGGCGGGTCATGGTGATTGAGGGATATGGACGGGTGATGTGGCGACTATTGATTGGAGGTAAAGGTCATAGTGAGGGGACTTGCCACGAGCGAATGGGGGGGAAGGACTGACAACAGTTATGGGACGTGACTATTTCAGGAAAAGGTGGAAGGTGACGTCCAAAGGTGACGAAGGTATGTCAAATAGTAGGAGATGATGGGACTCGGGGCCATTAGATCATTGCCACATATAAAGAGGGACCTGCCAGAGGAAGAATACCATTTCGAACCCCCCCCCCCCTCAGTTAAAAGAAGATCAGTCAGGGGGGTCTGAAATACATCTTGGGCTGTTGATCTACGCACCTGCTTCTGAGCCGCAGATCTATGCGCTTTGTTTATGACACATTCCGGACCCCCCCCCTCCATTAAAGGTAGAATGGATGGGGGGGGTATGGAATCCAACATTGATCATAGATTTGAGCGCTTGATTCTAATCCATCCAGATGTGTGCGGGTCTTATCAGCAATTCCGGACCCCGACCCCCCCCTTCCATTAAAGATAGAACGGTCGAGGTGTCCGAAAAGATCTGTCCACCATAGATCTGGGCACGATCATCTGGACTGCTGATATATGAACGGAGCATAAGTGAGGGCGCGGAGAATACATGCACTGAGAAACTTTGGATAAGTGCTTTTCACGGGATTTCTCCAAGACTTTTCATTTTTACACCACCAAGGGGTTAGTCAAACAACATTTTAGGTATCCAGATCATGGTGCAACACTGATCATCAAACTAGTTCTTATTAAAATAAAGAAATAAAGAGACTAGCCTATATTCTAACCTAGCTTCCTAAGACAATTAACCCAGATTAGACTGTTGGGTTAATAATTTACTCTACCCTGGGGCTATCTGACCAAGATTAAACAGTCTGTCTAGATTTATTCACTAATCTAACCTAGATACATTGGCTAAGATTACACTGTTTAGCCAAACTCATTCACTAATCCTATCAACATGAATTTAAAAGAACTTGGCCATGCTTGAAAGGTATGGACCAAGTTACTATTATTGCATGGGGATTTTATTGAAATTCTTTTATGCCCTCTTTTCTTTTCTATTCTTTTTTCTTTTTCTTTTTTCTTTTTCTTTTTCTTTTTCTTTTTATTTGCAGAATGAAAAATCATTTGTCAACAAAACACTAGAGACAGATAATATTCCAGTCACCAGTTGATCCTATAACTTATAGGATGATAACGAATCCAACTATGTACCAAGTATATACCAATCATGTTTCAACTACTCATCAACAATGACTCATCAATATGTACCAACATCATCAACTATACACCTCATGTATGTGCCAACTCATCAACTGCTTGTCTCAACCATGACTAGTTTTGGATTAGTCAATAACCCTAACTTGAAGTAATCATAACTTTGAACCTGTAATGTATAAAGATCTAAAACTAATACACAATGTTCTTCAGTGTGTTTAATGCAATTCCTCCAAGTGTCACTACTTGGAACCTCTCAGAAAACGAGTTATAGCAAAAATGGTATACATTGTTGAATTATGGCTTATTCTAGAGAGCGAACTTATAGAGCATGCCCCACACAAAATAATTGATAAAAGTATCTGAACATGTTAAAAATAATACTAAATACGGTTCCCTAACCAACACATTTTGTCTCACTAAATTTGGATCTGTTATGAAGAAGTTATGATGTTTTTACCCGAAACACCTGATTTTGGCTAGTTTCAGGACTGGCCACAAACCCTATTTTCCACAGAGTGTAACTCCCAAACTACAATGAACCACAATATGAATTTGTAACCGAATATACTTGGATATGTTTTCTCACTTGCATAGCAATTTTAGGATCTGAAGCGTTATAGAAAAAAAAGTTATAGCAAAAATGGTGAGATGACCTGTAAATAACATACCTTAGAAAGCATCCTAAAAAGAATTTATCCTTCCTTCAATTATGGCCCTCTTTTCTTCACCTTCCTTCTTAAATTCATCTTATATATCCTTTTTTACCTCAGTCACCTATATATATTCAATATGCTCAAGTGTTCCACACCAAAAATGCTCAAGAATCTCTCACAAGAATCTCTCCATCAATACTCCAAAAGATATTCTCACAAGAAGCTCTCCATTGATCCACAAAAATGATGATCTACAAGATACCATTGCTATATTATTTATACTTTCATCCTCTAGGTCACTTAACCCATTTTTAGGTCACTTAACCCATTTCTAGGTCACTTAACCTATTTTCCTTATTTTAGGGTTAACCACTTTCCATCAATAGAAAGTTCTCCAATACTTTATCATTTAAATAATATTAACCAATCTCTAGGTCACTTAACCTATTTTCCTTATTTTTAAGGTTAACCACTTTCCATAAATATTCCTTCTTGATTTTGTCACCTTACTTTATCATTTCTTTATTTTGTCACTTCTCTTTATTATTTAAATAATCCACCTTGACTTTGTCACTTTACTTTATCATTTAAATAATGATTTCTTTTTTTAGGTCACTTTGACTTCTTTGACCTTGGGGGCTTCAAGACTTCATGTGGGGGTCCTTCATCTTCGTAAGGCCATAATTCTCAAACCATGAGGAGTTATGTGACATTCCACATACCACCAGAAATGACATGACAAGCGCTATCCATCTAGGATAGTTTCACCAACAATTTCCTTGATCTTCATCTCGTTATTCCACATACAAGCATGGGTCCTCCAACCATTCTTCTAGGATAACTCAATCCACAAAGTGTCTTCTCGTGAGGGCTTTCACCATAAGGGGACCACTTTGGAGTTTATCCCTTTGTGCACTTTATCAATCATGATAAGACAATAATGATAGCATGGGTCCTCCAACCATTCTTCTAGGATAACTCAATCCGCAAAGCATCTTACTCACAATAATGATAAGACTATCTCTCCCCATCAACAAACATCAATCACATCAATGTGATTAACTCTCCCCCTTTGACATCAATGACAAAGGGCCATTCTCATCTTGGGGCTGCTCCCCTTGCTTGAACTCTCCTTGGGGCTACTCCCCCTGTCTGAATATCTTTGAACTTCCTCTGAATAATCTCTCCCCTTTTGAACAAGGGATATCACTCTAATGTAATGCTGAAGATACATCAAGCATACTCCCCCTGTGACCATTACTCCCCCTGGAATTATGCTTTTGTGCTCTTTCTTCAAATATAGCTCTCTTTTCTAGGTACGTATTTGATAAATATCTCCTCCTAGAATCATGGGAAGAAGAATGACTCCCCCTAAGGGTATGTCTCCCCCTATATTCTTTGCAATATGAAAAATATGCTACCATATGATGACCCTTGGACTTGTTCATGCATCAAACTTGTTCCATACCATATATCATGAAACAAAAGATATGTCATCAATGAAATAGATAATCATGAACAATATATCCACCAAGTACATCATGTACCAAAAAGTGCCCACCATGCACAACACCCATGTACATCAACCATGTACATCAACAATGTGCCAAAAGATATCATCCATGAAATGTATCCACCATATGCCAACATGTGCATCTACCAATATGCCAACATGTGCATCTACCAACATGCCAAACAATGTGCATCTATCAATATATTAAACAAATACCATCCATGAGTGTACCATCATACATCATTACTTGCACCAAGCAAGTATATCAACCATGTGTCAATAAGCTAAGATTCCCCAATGATGTACAACATGACTATCAATCTACATGTCTCAATGTGTAGCCCATCCACATGAAAAATGCATGCACCTTGATATTCAACAATACCATATGCTTCCAATAATACATCATAAGATATATCAATGAAACTTCAAAAAGTACCAGCCATGTACTCCAACAGATCAGCATCAAACCATACTCATGGGTTAGTGCCAAGCACCCAAGATTTATTTATATCATAACCTTGCGTGATCTAAATTAGAACCATGAAAACCTACAACAAACAGTGTCAGAACCTGCAATAAACAATGTCAGACTCTGCAGTACAGAGTTATACCATCACATCAAACTCCAAGCCATGTGCATTGCCTTTTCCCCAAGGCTTTACAACAGACATGTGGCCTGCTGCCCAACTGAGCGCATGTGTATGCGACCTATTCAAGGTCAAAACGTCTGGACATGTGACTGTCACCACTATTACCTGTGTGTGCCTAAGTAAATGGCACATTTGAACTTACCTTCAATCTTTCATTCTAATCTGGCTACTCTGTCTTCTTCACCCACTTCTGTAGATGACCCTTCTCTTCAGAACTTGAGCTCTGAGTATCCATCTTTTCAAATATGTCCCCCTTTCTTACTTCATTCCTTCTTCTAGCCATGCTATGTGAATTCCTCAGCATGGAATTTCTTCTTGTGTTCCAGCACTCCTGGGATTTCTGGCCAAATCCACTACAGCTGTAGCATCTCATAGAGTTACAGTGAACAGAAATATGTCCTATTTGATCACATCTCCAACACCTTGTGGTGTTATAGAATCTTCCATTATATCTTCTTTCATAAGATCTACATTCAA
>ML777946.1:163866-199352 GCA_009831015.1 Picea engelmannii | reverse complement strand
TATTGGTGAACTTGTTCCATTGTCATTTGTTTTTAGTTTTTATTTTTATGCTCATGTTGTTATTTAGTTCTTGCTTAATTCTTGTTAATACCTTTACTGTTTTCTTTCTAACCTTTTGCATTACAGCTGTCATGACTAGAAGATCCCAACTAGGCATGTAAGTGCTCACTTTTTGCTCACACATTGACGAAAAGAGCACGAACAGTAATGGAACAACAAGATTATAGCTAGATCAATACCAGAATCACACCAAAAAGAGCACCTTTATTAAAGATACCAATTTTCACTTGCCTCTTCGAGGGGGCAACCTCCAACAAAGAAAATCTCTATTACAATAATCTCCAAGACACAAATATCCAATACCTCCTATTCTTATTTATACTAATTCTACTTTCTAAGGAAACTTCTAGAGGAAGATCTTTCTATAAGTGGAAGCTTCTATTAGGTCTTATTACATTGACTTATTCTCCTTTATTTATCAGGCCTTATTAAATAATGTCTACCTTTATTACATAAAAAACATATCCTACTAACTAATGACCCAGGAAGAGAGGTTAGGATCAGATCCTAACAGAGTCTGTCACTTGGTTGCAATCACTTTCTTCAAGAAAGAAACATGAAAAACAAGATGGAGCTTAAAGTGATTGGCGAGAGATAACTTGTAGGCCATAGGCCCCATGCACTTGAGAATGGTATAAGGGCCATAAAACTTGGGAGAAAGTTTCTAACAATGATCTTCTTTGAGTGATGTTTGTTTATAAGGTAACAGATGAAGAAACACCTAGTCTCCTTCAACAAATTTGTGGTGTGATTGACTCTGAATAGTTTGTTTCTTCATGCAATTCTGACCCACGATCAAATTCTCTTTTAGGGTATGGAGAATGGCAGCACTAACTATAAGAGTGTTATCGAATTCCTAGACCTTGGATACACCAAGCAGGTAGGATAAGACATAAGGTGAATTTTAACTATAGATCACTTAAAATGGAGACATGTGAGTGGCAACATGGTAATATGTGTTGTAGCACCATTTAGCAAGTGGTAACCACTAAGCCCATTTATTTTGCATGTCAGATGTGGAACACCTCAAATATGTTTCCAAGCACTTGTTTACGGCTCCAATTTGACCATCATTTTGGGGATGATATGCTTAGTTGAGATGCAATTGGGTTCCTTGGAACTTGAACAATTCCTTCCAAAATTTCATGGTGAAAGTTGGATCATGGTCGGAGATTGACAACTTCAATTTGACCATCATTATAGGGATGATAGGCTTAGCTGAGATGTAATTGGCTTCCTTGGAGCTTGAACAATTCCTTCCAAAATTTGTTGGTGAAAGTTGGATCATGGTCGGAGACAATAGAGTGAGGAATTCCATGAAGTTTGAAGATAGCATCCATGAAAATTTGAGCCACGATGGATGCTATGAATGGACCGTGTTGTAGGGCATAGAAATGTGCATATTTGGAAAGACAATCTACTACAACCATGATGACATGTTTATTACCATATTTGGGTAAGATGACAATGAAGTCCATAGAAATATTTGTCCATATAGTAGGTGGAATAGGGAGAGGTTAGAGTGTTCCTAGAATTTTAACTATTTCTCCCTTATTGCAAAGATAAGTATCACATCCAGCCAAAAAAGTGTGGATGTCATGTTTCATGCCTTGCCATAAAAAATAATGTTTGATTATTTCATATGTTTTGTGAAAACCTGAATGCCCTATTGTTGGTCAAGCATGAACTTTAGAGAGCACAATGGATTTAAGGTGATATTATTTGCTTAAATATAGGCAACCTTTGTAGTGAAGCTCCTCGTTATTCCAAGAGTATTCTAAATATGCATGATGATCTTTTTGCAATTGTTGGATTAGGAAAGACAATTTGGGATCTTGGAACCATTCTTGGTGAACAACCTTTAACCAATAGGATACAATGAAAGAGATTGAGAAGAGGGAATTCCTTGAAATGGCATCAACAACCAAATTTTATTTTCCTTTCTTGTAAATGATCTCATAATCATAACCAAACATTTTGGAGAACCACTTATGTTGCTCAAAGTATGAAATTTTTTGTTCCAAGAAATATTTGAGGTTGTGATGACATGTTTTAATTTGGAAGCCTTGTCCAAGAAAGTAAGTACGTTGGAGATCCACTACATTTATAATATCCAAGATTTCCACTTCATTGTGGATTTTCCCAAGTGTCTCTCATATAGTTGTTTTCTAGTGAAATACAAAGGTCTTCATATTGCATGAGAACTACCCCAATGCCTTTCCCAAAAGCATCACATTCCAAAAAACAATTCTTGGTAAAGTCAGACAATTCTAGAACATGATTCATGTACATAGCCTCTTTCAAGGCTTGGAAGGATTGAGCTACTACAGTCCAGTTGAAAAAATTCTTTTTAAGGAGAGTAGCGAGGGGAGCTGCAATTTCTCCATAATTCTAAACAAACTTGTGATAATATCCCATTAAAACCAGGAAACCTCTCAAACTTTTAATATTTTTAGGTCGAGGCCAATCCTTCATAACCTCTATTTTCTTAGGATCCATGTGTACATCATTCTTTACAACAATATGGCCTAGGTACTCTACTTCATAAGCTCCAAAAGAAAATTTAGAATATTTGAGAAAGAGTTTGTACTAAGACAATAAGTGTAATACTTGATCCACATGGGCTAGATTGGCTTGCCAAGTTTTACTATTATGAGGATATCATCAAAGAAAAATAAGACAAAATGATGGAGGAAAGGACATAAGACATGATTTATGAGACTTTGAAAAGTAGAAGGTGCATTACACATGTCGAAGGGCATGACTAAGAACTCATAATGGCCCTCATGAGTTTGAAAGGTAGTTTTAGGAATATCAGCCTCTTTCATATGTATCTGGTGGTAGCCAAAATGTAGATCAAGTTTGGTAAGGTATTGATCACCACTCAATTCATCCAAAACGTCATCAATGACAGGAATGGGGAATTTATCTTTAATGGTAATTTTGTTGAGGGTGCAAAAATAAAGACACATGTGCCATGTGACTTCTTTCTTAAGTACCATAACTACATGAGAAAAATAAGGGAAGGTACTAGGATAGATAACACCCTCCGCTAGCAATTTCTAAACAATTTTCTCAATTTCATCTTTTTGGGAAAAGGGGTGACAATAAGGGTGAACATTGGGAGTAATACTGCTAGGGACAAGAGGAATGGAATGATCATGGGTGCCAAGAGAAGGGAGAAGTCCTTGGGGATTGTCAAAAACAAATTGGTGTTTGGAGAGGAGAGATTGGATGTCAGGATGACTAATAGGTGATGGGATCTCAACTTCTTGAATGGAATGAAGTTGGGCAATAATGCCAAACTGACATTTTTTTAGTAGTTTTTCCATTCGATGGGAATCAATGATCTCTGTGGAGCCTATCATGATGCCTTGGAACTAATATTGTTGTCCATGCTATTGGAATTTCATGGTTAACTCCTTAAAATCCATGGTGATGGGGCCTAGTGTGTGTAACCATTCAACACTGAGCACAATGTCGCAACCACCCATATCAATAGAAAACATATGATATTTCAGGTGGTATTGACTAATTTGTAGGCACACATTTTCACAATGCCCCCCACATTTCATGGATCTACCATTAGCAATCATGATTTGAAAATTGTTAACTACATGGATATAACACATGGTCTCTTGAGAAATGTGGCAATAAATGAAACTGTGGGTGCTTACATTGTCACTACGATAATCAATTTCCTATGCTTAATGTAACCAATTAACTTAATGGTTTGGGGAGTAGAGATACAAGTGAGGGAATACAATGAGATAAGAAGTACAACTTCAAGTGGATTAGAGGGTGGTGTATGATCATCTACTTTGGGTAGATCTTAAAAATGGGAAACATTGACATCCTCTTCAGAAAAATCCCCAGAAATGGACATAAAAACCTTTTGCTCCTTACACTTGTGCCTCGAAAAATATTTTTCATCATAGTTATAGTAAAGACCCTTAAGTTGACATTTAGCCATTTTCTCCTTGGTTAATTTGTGGATCTTAAGAGGAGTGGAAGAAGGGACAGGATGTGTTGGATGAGAGTGAGGAATAAAGGATGGTTTTTTGTTTTGGGAAGAGACTACTAGCTGTGCTTCCTTGGTGTAGTGAGTATCTTCAAACCAAGTCTGGGGAAGAGAAATTAGGACATGGGCTTGGATGTCATCCTTCAAGTCACTAATAAATCACTCCCATAAGAGGGTGTCAAACATGTAATCCATTGAAAAATACAATTGCTCAAAAGAGGCTATACATTCTTCCACTATAGTAGGTTGTTTTAGCTTGGTCAAATGGCCTAAATGATGTGTGTCAACGTCAAAGCATTCATAAAGGTATGCAACAAACTGGGTGCAAGAAATATAACCTCAGCGTGAATTTTTACACCATTTCCACCATTTGCAGGGTTCATGATCCAAATAAAGGACATTGATATGAAGTTTGGTCAAATCATTAGTAATGTCATGCAAGGATAAATAATGTTCTATTTGAGTGACCCAGTCCGTGGGATTCGAGCCATAAAATTTATTCACTTCAATTTTGGGAAGACGTATTTTATGATAAAGTGGGTTGGAATGAAATGCCATGCTATGGGAGGAGTCATCACCTTCTAGGTGTGAATGTTGGTCAAAGGAGATAGGGACCTAGAATTGGATCATCCAGTGATTTAGTTGTGTGAAGTTGCTTTTCACCTCGACGGAGAGGGAGTCAAATCAAGCAGTGAGGTTCTCAACTTTGGAATTGATGGAAGCAACTTCAAGATAAATATTTTGGATGTCAATCTTGATTTGGTTTTTTGTCATTTTGTAAGGTGATAATGGTGTTGTCAAGCGCTTGGTGGTGGGTGTGGGCCATTTGAGAGGTAAGCGGGCAAGAAGTGGGTAGGTGGGTCCACACAAAAAGGGTTTATAGGTGAGGGGTACCACAACAATTAGTGTGAAGAGATGAACCCAATGGAATAAGTCCCAAATAAGGGTATTGGGGAGGGTGGGACCATGGAAAAAAGGCTTATAAATGATGGGTACCACTGCGATCAGGGAAAAGAGAGGAATCCAATGGGATAGGTCCCAAATAAGGGTGTTGATGGGACCACCATACTTGTTTTATACTTCTGCAAAGTTATACTCCAGTCTAAATAAATGTTGTAGTGACCAAATGCCCAAAGTTTTAGTAGTTAAAATTGTGTAGTAATTTCACAACTTGGATGCAGGAAGTAGGGTTGTGCTGCATAATTTCCCCTCTGTGTATGTTCTATTCTATTCTGATAGCAAGGGTTAGGGTTTTGAGAGTTCTTACAAACAAGGGTTTTCCTTGTGCTATAGCTCTCTAATATACCAGGAGGGTCCAATAGTAGTACTTAACCCAATATCTTAGGGAATCAACTAAGGAGGCTCAATTGTACCTTTAGTCGTACTACCTAATTACCTAGGTACGTGAGACTAGTCTTCCCAAATGTTGTTCTTGGTGCCACTGTAACAGTCAGGAAATCTATAGGTTGATATATAGTTGGTTTCATGAGACCTTTGGGACTCCCTGTATACCTGAGGGTACATGGGAGTGAATGGTTGTGTACAGGTGTTGTCTAATATGGTACTACTCAAAGGGGTACCAACAAGGGTTACAAAGGTTTTCAACAAGGTGAAATAGTGTGTTTTGAGTTACCAGTGAAACTGGTTGTATTTTCTGCATGTAGTCCTCCCCAACTGCAGGTTTACCCACTGAAAAATAGATCAGTAAGATTTAAAGAATCCAATAATACACATATCTAGCTTGAAAATAAATTTTCTAAAATTATGCAAAGGAAAGTGCTCTGATATCACTTGTAAGGTACTAGATGTATTATATAGAGAAGAAATAGAATTGTTATAACAATTATTGGCAGAAAGAAAAAAATATATAACACAATGACACAATTGATTCCAAAAATCATACCTTTATGATATCAATAGCCAAGTTCACTTGCATCCTCAAGGGGGAAACCTCTAGTAGTGTAGAGCTCAAATACAAAATGATTCTCAAGACAAAACTCTTCCATGCTTTCTGTTGAGATTTGGGTACCTTGGAAAGTGGTCCCCATGTGCTTATGAGCCTCTAAGCACAAATGGGGAGACTATTACCCTTGTACTATGTACTTTGTGTCTAATTTCACTTTGACTTATGAAATTTAAGTCAAAAGTGAAAATTGGTCATTTTAGCCTAAAGTGACAATTAGTTCACAATGTGGGTGAATTAATAGACATAAAGTGAGAACTATGGAAACTTAAGTGAAAGTGGGTTTTGAGTTGAGATTTATGTCAAATGATATCAACCATTGATTAGAGATGAGATGTGAGATCTCATCCATCCATTCTTTTAGGTTTCCTTATGCATCCTAAAGGAGGGCGCAAGGGGCAAAGGAGGCATTCATTCCTTATTATGTTCACTTGAGGAGAAGGAGAAAGCGAAAGAGGATGAGAGAAACTGCATTGGGAGAGGAGAGCTTGGGTGCATGCTTCCATGGAGAGAGGCAACCAGCTTGGGCCTCGGTTATTTGATGGTGATCACATCTGCTAGGAGGATAGCACACCATAAAGACAACCACATAGTTGAAAATTAGATCCATACTAAGCTCAAGGATAGACCTTAGGTGGCAGCCTCATAGGACCTCAGAAAATCTACATGGTAATCAGAGCCACCAGTGGCTTAGACTTGTTGATTTTGGAGCACTTTTGTGGGCAATTTTGTGAGGTTTTATATCAGATCTATTGGCTATTTTGGACAACAATTTTTCAGTCCAAAATAGTGTGTAAAATTTAGATCTGAAGGTACCTCTCATTCAGTGCTAGTTGGATAGCTCAGGGAAAATTTTGGACATCTACTTGACAGTGTTTGTGGACAATTGTGGGCATATTTGTTGGGCTGATTTTTGACACTTTTGGATAGCCTTTTTTCACACCTCCATGGAGAGGATTAAGGTTGTAGAGTACGACCTATTTTCAAACCTACTTTCTAGGAGTGAGGTCGGGGTTTCGCTTTCCTCTTTTCACACCTGTGTTGACAGGAGTGAGGCAACATTCCTTTGCATTTGGAGCATCAGAGTAAGCACAGTTGACAGACATGTCAGTATCTCAGATGCGTGTAGAGGACAGGCTAGTTGGGGCTAGAAATTGGTTGCCTTGGAAGGTGAGGATGGTCTTTGTCTTAGAGGACCTCGAGCTATGGGACATATTCGAGGCAGTTGTTCCAGTCATTCATGTCACTGCTCCCATATTGGTGGCATAATTCAGGAAAAGGAACAACAAGGCAAAGAGGATCATTTGTGATGATGTGAGAGATCACAATATTCCCCATTTGACGGGGAAGACTCATGCATATGAGATGTGGGAATCTCTATGCAAGTTGTATGAGAGCTCTAATGAGAACTGGAATTTGGTTCTTCATGATCGAATAAGGAGCATTCGCATGCTCAAGGATGAGTTGGTTACTTCATTCCTTCATAGATACACCTAGATTAGAGATGAGCTTGGAGTCTTCAAAGAGATGGTGAAACCTAACTCTTTGGTGAGGACAACTATGAATAGCTTCACCAAACCTTGGGGTCCATTTGTATGCAGCATTGTTGCCAGGGAGGTTATGCCTACATGAGAGAGGATGTGGGATGATTTCATCCAAGAGTAGATTAGACTTGCAGCCAAAGCTTCTAGATAGCAGCAGCAACAACAATCAATTCTGGGTGATGAGGACCTTTCCCCTTGGACAAAGGGAAAGAAGAAGACTGGTCGTGGAGGTCGGTAGGGTCCCAAGTTTGGGGCCCCTCCATAGGGAGGAGAGAGTAGAAAAAACAGTGGGAAAAAGAGAGACATGAGCATAGTGATATTATTTGCTTATGGAGAGATGGGTCACTATGCAGGACATCGTCCCAAGAAGAAGAAGAAGTAGCAAGATGTCTCAGCAGCGACAACAGAGGAGATAGAGTTCAATGATCAGTTTGAGAGAGAGTGTGCATTCGTGACTACCTTGTCTTCCATTACACCATCCAACACTACTTGGGGAGACAGTTTTGATGAGGACCGACTGACTCATAGTAGTGATTCAAAGGGAGAAAAAACTCAATGTCCCTGGACATCTTTAGAGTGGGTGACTGGTCCACCTAGTATAACTACATTTTCAGAGCAACTGAGAAGATAGAGAGTTGGTGCTATAGATTTAGTGCATAAAAGGTTTATGAGGAGGAGGAGCAAGGCACCACGAAGTCTTGAGCCTCACTTAGCTTCTGAGAAAGGCAGATCAGGTTTTGGATCCACTTCAGGTGGAAGTTACTTGGTGAGAGTCCAAGTTGATTACTCTTGGTGAGAGACCAAGAGGTGGAGACTCTTGGTGAGATGCCAAGAGAGTGAATCTTGGTGAGATGCCAAGAATAGGTGGAAATACTTGGTGGGAGACCAAGGTGGAGATCTTGGTGTGATGACCGAGATCTAGGTGATCTTGGATAGATGGAGAGTCAGTTCCATTTATAGATCACACAGATTGAGTAGATCTATGACATAGTCCACTTTCAGTGATCAGGGTACAACCATACTGACCAAGTATATGCCAAGAGGCAACCATGTCCTCTACAGGGACGAGATTGGTGGTGACGAGCACTTTCCTTGATAAGAGGGAGTGTTGAGATTTGGGTACCTTGGAAAGTGGTCCCCATGTGCTTATGAGCCTCTAAGCACAAAGGGAGAAACTATTACCCTTGTACTATGTACTTTGTGTCTAATTTCACTTTGACTTACAAAATTTAAGTTAAAAGTGAAATTTGGTCATTTTAGCCTAAATTGACAATTAATTCACAATGTGGGTGAATTAAAAGACATAAAGTGAGAACTATGGAAACTTAAGTGAAATTGGGTTTTGAGTTGAGATTTATGTGAGATGGTCTCAACCATTGATTAGAGATGATATGTGAGATCTCATCCATCCATTCTTTTAGGTTTCCTCATGCATCCTAAAGGAGGGTGCAAGGGGAAAAGGATGTATTCATTCCTTGCTATGTTCACTTGAGGTAAGGACAAAGGGAAAGAGGATGACAACAATTGCATTGGGAGAGGATAGCTTGGGCGCATGCTTCCATGGAGAGAGGCATCTAGCTTAGGCCTCAATTATTTGATGGTGATCACATCTTCTAGGAGGAGGGCATACCATAGGATTGGATGCACAACTACCTATTAGCAGTTTCAATTGGATGAAGCCAGTTATGAAAGGTTCAGTGGAGAGGCAGCACACGAGAGAACATTCTTGTGGAGATATTTCTTCATTGGGTCAAAGAGGAAGGAGAGTGTTTCATTTCAGTGGAGAGAGAAACAAAGGGAGAGGGTGCACCTGAGTTTGGGTGCATATCTCGTTGGATCTTGTGGAAAATCTCGTGGGGAGCTTGCTATGTATATAGGTTCCTTTGTATTTTATTACTTTTTTTATCTCATGCTTTGATCATCATTATATAGACATATATCCCAAACTGGTTTTCCCCGGGGGGGTTTTATCCAGGGTCATGTTGACCAAAAATACCTATGTCAAATTTATGCATGCTTAGAAGTGTAGATAAACATTTTAAAGTTCAAACATCTACAGGTAGTGTTATGTGTTTTAATGTATTATGCATGTGCTAACATTGAGTAAAGAAAACACTTGCAAGGGAACCTTAAAAGAGCACTTAACCATTAAATATTGAGCAGAAATTTGGGTGACTGTCTGTTGTCCTAAAACAACAAGAGAAGACAGCCACACAGTTGAAACCTAGAGCTATAATAACTTCAAGGACATACCTTAGGTCGCAGCCTGATAGGACCTCGGGAAATCTACACTTTCTACTCCTATTTATATTATTTTAATCTTCTAGAGAACATTCTAGAGGAAGATATTTCTAGAAGCAGAACCTTCTATTCTTACATTATACATGTTCAAATTATTACATAGGCCTTATTTACTAATTTCAACCTTTATTAAATAGAAAACATATTATTCTATCTACTTGAGGGGTTAGGTTTCTCCATTTATAAGAGTTTGTACATGGGTACCTCATCAAGCCTTGTTGCCAGGACCTATCTTTGTTTTCTTTTGTTTTCTCCCTATGTTTTTCTTATGGATGGGCTATTGGTGTTGGTGTTTTCCAACACATCTAGCATGTGTGAGTTGTAAGTTTACGTAGGCTCTCAAATAAACAACTATTCTTAGCTATTTGTTGGGTCTCTTAATTCCTATAAATGAATACCCTCTCATGTATTTTTATTAATTCGGATTAATTCATATTCATAGATTAAGTTTTGATAGTATGAGGATCATTCATGATATGGGTTGATCTATGGATCTCTACAGTTAGTACCCTAACATGTTGGGTTAATCATTCAATTGATTATTCTAGATCTATTTTTGTTAATATTGTTTATATCTCAAAGGTATATTTTGAGAGTGAGATAATGATAGTTGAACAAATTATGGAGATATTGTTGAGTGATTTTGGGAGCTGATCATTTCATGAGTGATTTTGGGAGATGTATAAATGTTTGTCTTGATATTGAGAATGTTTGAGTTAGTGTATTGTATTTTTGATATTTCTATCTTTCTCCATTAATGTTGATTAAGATTTCTTCATTTGGTATCAAAGGAAAGTTAAGAGACTATCATGCTTAGCCTAGAATCTCAACTTGCAAAAACACTCAATCAGTATGGATGTGTACCACAGTTTGGCATACATATAGATACAGATGCATTTTGGCCCAAAAAAAAATAGGTGAGTCAAGTCATTGTTTTTTTAGGCATTCTTCCATTTTTTTCTCTCAAAGTGCATGTGAGGCAAGAACTACCCAAGAAAATGTATGCAGAAGAATAAAATATGAACGTTGTATCTAAATTGGTGAATATATCGTAGTTATTCTCATTCTATTCCATGATACCCTCCATGAGCTTAAAATCAAGATTCAGATGCTTAAAATTTGTGGGTATCCAATGGGCACATAACAAGTATGTAGTCAGTTGTGTGGATATCATATGTCTATAACACATAAAAGAGTTAATTTTGGATTGATGGGTCATTTGTTATCTATGTGCTCATTAGTTTCCTATCTATCGAATGGCTAGAACAAGCAAACAAGTTAAATTTGGGACTGTGGAATTTTTTAAGTTCGGAACTATGGATTTGATCCATCTATAACTAATCCACATTTATGATGCCCACCATCCAAGTCAGCAAAGACAACAACATGTTTTCTCTCAAATAGATGGTACACATAAAACTATTTTTCATCCCCTCATCAAAACATGGAGACAAATCTTATGAATATATTGTGAAGGAAAATTAATTGTCACAGCGATATGCTTCCATGCAATCTGAGCAGAAATTATTTTCTCCTCGGAATTGAATCTTTGTATGGTTATTAATGTAGGTGGAATTTTTACATTTAAATTATTCCATGTGATGAGTATGGTGTTGGATTTCATGATCTTAGATAAAAGCCTGAGTTTCCTTGTTGGCACAGGGGCAGACCCAGGGTTCAACTCTAACAGCGCACCAACAAGCTCTAACTACTGGCCCTTTCAGCAACACCTGTGAAGCAAATGCAGTCTCACCCGAAGTAGCAATAAGGAGTTTCAAGACACAAGTTTCTACAACTAGAGGAAGTTGCAAAGTGGATCCAAACTGATAACACACAACAACTAGATCTTATATACCACTCTTAAGCTCGCCTCGCAAGATATATCTCAGATATAACACAATAATGAAATAAAAGTATAGAAAATGATAAATAACACAAAATCAATCACACATAACACAAGATATACATGGTTCACCCTCTCCCTAGGTCTACGTCCACATAACTATGATTTATGATATATTAAGTGAAAGCATACAATTCTATTTGTGCACTTAGCTTGCAGATCTTTCTCTCTTCTCTCTTCTCAATCTCCCCTCCCTGCACACCCAGCCACAGGGTTGATCTTCGCACCCAGCTGAAGATCTTACAACAGCAGAATGCTCTCACCCAACACTCTCTATCTCTATAACAATAGTCATTCTCAATAGCTTAAACAATCATATCAACTAATGACCGACCAATGACTAACCCCACCCCAATCATTTATGTCTTTATTTATACATTATATTGACTCTCGAACAACCTTAGGTCGAAACCTAGGTGTTAAAGCCCTAGATACTAAAACCCTAGGCTTGTAAAACCCTAGGTCCACTTAACCCGGATTTCTAGGGATTTGCCAGCCCGTCTTTCCTTTCTTCCCATGAGGTTCTCCAAAGAAATCATTGATGAATTTATCCCACTTGCAGAGTTGTCCATGATATATATCCTTTTTTGATCTGTCGTCCTCGATCTTCTCGTCCAACGACTCGCTTTCCTGTACTTCACTTTGTCTTTTCTTCTTCTTTAACTCACTTCGACCCAATCTCAGTCACTGTGTCTTCCATGTAGTTCGTAACTTCTCCTTTATTCCTTAATCTTTTCTTCCTTCCATAACCAAGGGCCAACAAGCCCCCAAAACTCACCCGTGACTTGTCTCGAGTCACTACAAGACTGAACTTTTTGTTTCACTTTGACTGCAGACTGCGTGGAGCAGCCTGTGCTTTCTTCTCTGTCCCTCCCTGATGTGTGCAGATTATATTTTCTATGTCTGGTACCCAGTTTCAAATGTACCTAGTACCTAGACCCTTCTTCATTGCTTCTACTGGGAGTTGTGGGGCAGTTGGTTGTCATAATACAATTTCAACCGAATCACATTCACTAAACCTTCCTTCCATTCTCCATTCAGAGTTTTTAATTGTGCGGATCCTCCTTTTGCAACATAGGCCACCTCAAATGGCCCAAGCCAATGTGTTCTGAACTTCCTTGGATGTTTCATGAATTTTTTGTCATATACCAATACCAAGTCTCCTTGCTTGAATATCTTCTTCTTGATGTGACTATCATGGTAGGCCTTCTCTCATTCCTTCTATACCTGCTAATGAAACCCTGCAATAAATCTATCTTATTCTAGTTCCATCAACTGCACAAGTCTCTCTTGAACAACGCCAGTATCATCCATGTATGTAAATGCTGCAATCCTCAAGCTAGGAACCAAATCCTCCATAGGTACAACTGCTTCTAGGCCATAAACTAGCTTAAAGGGAGTCGACATTGGTAGCTTCTTACAAGTAATTTGATATGCCCATAGTACTGATGACACTCTTAGATCCCAATCATCTCTGTTTACACTGCAAATCTTCATTAGCGCTGTCTCCAAGATCTTATTGAAAGCTTCAATCGTACCATTTTCTTGTGGGTAGTAGGGTGTACTCTTCTGGTGGTGAACCTCAAATTCTTGAGTCAAAGCTTCAATAGTCTTGTTAATGAAATGTGTACCTTGATCGCTCATAAGGATCTCCAGGCATCCAAATCTGGTTATTATATCATCAAATATGAATTGCACAATTGTATTTGCACTACATTCCTTAACTACTCTTACTTCTGCCCATCTATTCAAATACTCTGTCGCAGTGATGATGTATCTAGCTCTTGTATGCTTCCCTGGTGGGTTGATAGGTCCCAAAAAATAAATGGGCCATTTCTCAAAAGACTGTAAATTTAGTTTTGGTTCTAAAGGAATATCATCTCTCCTAGATGGCTTCCCTACCCTCTAGCATACATTGCAGGCTTTATAGTAATCCTTAGAATCCTTATGTAATGTAGGCCACTAGAGGCCAGCTCCAAGAACCTTCTGCGTTGTTGATTTTCCCGTGTAGTGCCTTCCTGCAATGCCTTCATGTGCTTCTATGAGAATCAATGGTCTCTCTATATCCATAACACATCTCCTCAATACCTCATCAGGTCGCATCTTGTATAGCTATCCAGCTATCAGTGAAAATTCTGCAGCGCGCACTACCCGTTGTTTCTTCTAGATAATTGTATATCCACTAGGTGCCATTCCTGTAGACATCAACTGGACTATCTCTTGGAAGTGATCATCAAATATTCTTATGGATATTAGTTTTGCATCAGGTAGTGTATCTTCCAAGTTGGTTGGCTCTTCCCCATGTTCTAATCTAGACAAGTGGTTAGGTCCCTTGTTCATTCTCCCTGGCTTGACCACAATTTCAAAATCATATTCCTAGAATAACAAAAACCATCTGCATATTCTCCCCCACAACACTGTCTTGTTGACTAAGTGTTTCAATGCAGAGTGGTTAGTGAACATCTTGAAATGTCCTCCTAGTAAGTAGTGTCAAAATTTATGCAGTTCATATACCATAGCTAATCCTTCTCTTTCAGTGGTGGTATAATTTATCTCAACTATCGAGAGATTCCCGCTAGCAAAATCTAACGGATGGTCAATGTCTCCTGCTCTTGTTTGGGATAACACTTGTCCTAAGGAAATGGATGAGGCATCGACATGCACATGGAATTCCTTACTCCAGTTTGGGAAAACCAATATGGGCACAATAACCATTTTTTGTTTCAGTGTGTCTAAGCTTTGTTGACATTCTTTTGTCCATTGAAACAAATGATCTTTCTTTAACAACTTCTCCATCAATGTTGTTATCTATGCATATATGTTGATGAACTTCCTATAGTATCATGTATGTCCCAGCGCAGTGAGCAACTGTCTTACTGAAGTAGGGGAAGGTAAATCAACAATAATGGCGTTCTTGGAAGGATCTACCAGTAGCCCCTACTTTCATACAATATGTCCTAGCAATACTCCAAAAGGTGACAAGAAAATGCACTTTTTCAGGTTCAGGGCAATCTGGCATTACCTGCACTTATCCAACATTAGTCTTAAGCACTCAATATGATCTTTTAATAAGCTAAAAATAGTCCAATAATCAAAATATGCTTCTAAAAATTTATGTAAGAACTCTGTAAATGCTTTGACCACCACCCTGGAAAAGATGGCTGGTGCACTCTTCAGTTAGAAGGGCATCACTGTGTACTAGAAAGATCCCCATTATGTTGCAAATGTGGTCTTATTTCGATCTTCCTTGGCAATCCTGATCTGATGGTACCCTGAAAATCCATCTGTGAAGGAGTAAACTTCCTGTCCTCCAACATTATCTAAAACGTCATTAGTCAATGGTGTAGGAAAGGGATAATGTAAGCATGCATCGTTCAGTTTCCTCAAGTCTACACAAATTATGATCTCTCTTGTCTTCTTGTCTTCGACTACCATGGGGCTGATCCATTCTGATTCTTCAACAGGTTCTATGATTCATGCTTCCAACATTCTGTCTAATTCAATCCTAACCTTCTACTTATATTTAGGATTCATTCTGTAGGGTCGTTGCTTGACTGGTCTTGCATCTGGCTTCAATAGAATTTTCATCTCTCCCATGGGCCCTTTAATACCCTTCATATCTTTAAACTTGGTTGGAAACAAGTCCTGATACTCATGCAATAATTTTTTGATGTTATCAATGGTGGCCTCATCCCAGTAATCTCCAACGTTTTCCAGTTTAGATGTTTGTTCAATTCCAATATTAACTTTCTTGATTTTATGGGCTTCCCAATAAAAGGTAGTTCGATCCCAGGCCCCTCTATGTATCTCTTTCCTTCAGTATCTATGATGTTCACATTCCTAGGATCATCATCTTCATCAACATTTATATTGTAACAACCTTGTAAGCTCTAAAAAGGTGCAGTCCATTCTTCTTCCTCTTGTTCTACAGGGAGGTTAGGTACCTCCTCAAAAAATTTATGCTTTATAACTTGTAATGCTTGATCTACTATAGGGTGATGACTTTCAAAAAAAAATGTAGTGATAAAGTTTTGAGTCATACCATACCAATCTGAAGTGGTGAGACACAGTTCAACTTGCAGATACCAATTGATAGGCATTGTAGACAACATGTTAATGAACTTGTGCAGCCATTTTTCCCGAGGGATGCATCCATAGAACTATGCTTTGTGATATATTAAGTGAAAGCATATAGTTCTATCTGGGCACTTATCTTGTAGATATTTCTTCTCACCCAGCTGAATATCTTACAACATGAGAATGCTCTCACCCAACACTCTCTCTCTCTCTCTACAACAATAGTCATGCTCAATAGCTTAAACAATCATATCAACTAATGACTGACCTATGACCAACCCCACCCCACTCATCTAGGTCTTTATTTGTACATTATATTGACTCTCAGATGACATTAGGCTGAAACCTAGGTGTCAAAACCCTAGATGCTAAAACCCTAAGCATCTAAAACCCTAGGTCTACTTGACCTGGATTTCCAAGGTTTCACCAGCCTGTCTTTCCTTCTTTCCCGTGAGGTGCTCCAAAGAAATCGTTGATGAATTTCTCCCGCTTGTTGAGTTTTCCATGATCTATATCCTTTATTGATCTATCGTCCTCAATCTTCTCGTCCAATGGCTCGCTTTCCCATACTTCACTCCATCTTTTCTACTTCTTTGAACCACTTCAACCCAATATCAGTCACTGTGTCTTCCATGTAGTTCATAACTTTTCTTTTCTTCCTTAATATTTGATTCCTTCCATAACCAATGGCCAACATTCCTTTATCCTTATTGTTTGAATGATTATGTAAAAATTCAATGCAAATTTGTTTGAATAATAAGTGTCCAGAAAATTGTTTCTAAATGTTTTCCGGTAGAGCATTTTTTGAATGTAATAAGTGTTTCATATTGGAAGGCCAATCATGCTTTATTATTTTCAATAATAGGATCAAGGAGAAATAATCAAAATAAATCAAAATGAATGAAAAAGTAAAACATAGAAGAAAACAATACAAGAGAGACATTGATATATGTGGTTCACCCGATATGGGCTACGTCCATGGAGAAACAATCGGTCCTTCCTTTACTCTATCTAGAAAAATGAAGGGATAACACTACAACAAATATGTTTCAACCTCCTATTCACTCTCTCATAGTCTCCTCTCTTAGACACGTAATACTCTTTCTCACAATACACAATCGTAATACAATTCCCTGTTTAAAAAAAGGGTTTCCTTCTAGGGTAAAAAGGTACCAACATAACCTCCACCATTATATCTATGACCTAATAACGAATGTCATAGAGTAAACATGAAATATAATACTATATATATATATGATCTTACGTCATCCAAAATCCCTAATCCATTGACCTAGATTAGATTACAACCTTAATTCCTTAACCAAAATTAGAAAACCATGGAATGGAAAGACGTGTACAAAAACCACCCAAAAACGGATGCAAAAAACTTCCCAAAATTTTTCTTAGGGTTATGCCCCCCTATGAGCCCCCCTCTGTGCCAAGTGTATCATAACATCACGTGAGGCTAAATATGAAAATAATATAACAAAAAACCCTACCAAGGACTTTGATCTAAACACGACTGAAACAAGACCTATGAATCAAGAATATAATCAAGCTCCAAAACATACCCTTTGTTAAAAACATACCCTTTGTTACAAAGTTGGAAAACATACATACTAGCCAGAATCCTACAGATGTGTTAACAAAGGGAGTAACCAGGGATAAACTGAGTTCCTGCTCAGTTTCAGTTGGTCTTCAAGCATGAAGGTGAAGATGAGAAATTTTCTAGGTCCAATAAGGATCATGGTGCATCAGATACATTAGCGGTGGAGTTGTTGAGATCAATCTCCAAGTGGGGGATTGTTGGTTGTGGAGCCTGATTATCTTCCTGATTCATAGGTCTTTGTTTTCAGTCATGTTTATACCCCATGAAGATTGTCCACCCCTCCACATGGGGGGTTGCAAGGGGGGCTTTCTCTCCTTATGGAGTCTGGGGGAAAGCAGGCCCCCAGCGGGGGTTTGGAGGAGAATCCCCCGAAGGAAAATTTTTCTTGTAAATGTATATTGTAATTTCATAGTAAATATGGACCATTCATTATAAGGTCACAAATATGCCGATAGAAGTTATGTTAGGGTTTTTTTCCTAGAAGGAAACCCTCTTTTACGAGGGAATAGTATTGTGGTTGTGGATCATTGCAAAGATTGTATTCTGAGAGAGGAGACTGTGAGAGAAAGAAGAGGAAGTTACAACATGTGTGTTGTAGGTTGTATCCATTCATTTTGATGGATAATAAAAATGAAGGACTGGGCAATTTCTTTGGTGGATGTATCCCACACTCGATGAACCACATATATATGTGTCTCTATTGTATTATGTATCTTTTTTGTTTTATTTTTGCATTTGTTTTATTTTACTGTTCCACAATCCTATTTTTCTAACACCAAGCCTTTTGGAAAACTGGCCTTCATTTTATTTGCTCATAAAGGTGCCTTTCTCTCCTTATGGATTCCTCCAAGGTCTTAGGGTTATCATATTAAATCTTGTCACTATAGAAATATTTGTATTTAAACCTTCTCATCCTTGATGAAGTCAACATACACCAACAATTCAAATAATTGTTTCTCATATTCCTCCATTGTCATGGTTCCCAACTTGAGCTTAAAGAACTCTTTCATCTTTCTCTCATAGTAATGCTCGGACAAATATTTCTCTTGGAAATATCCTTTGAACTTCCTCCATGATATTCTCTTCTCATCGAGGTTCTTGGTTTGCTCAAGTTGATCCCACCACATCGTTTCCTCTCCTTGCAAGTGGTAGGTGGAAATCCTAGCTTCTACATGGGATGGTTAGTCATGCAGCTGGAAATATTTATTCACTTCCAATAGAAAGGCCTCTGCCTCTTTTCCTTTCCTATGCTCACCATTGCAAGTAGGTGGCTTTATTTTCATGAGTTCACCTTCCAAGATTCCTGCCTTAGGGCTTCTTCTTTGCCTCTGAACAAGAGACACACTTGGGATGCTTCCTATCCCTGAGCTTGTATGATTTCTTCTAGTGGAATGCCTTGGAGATTGATGGATCCTGCTCATGCTCCTTGACTGCCTATCATTTCCATGATCATCCCCTTTGTTGTGAGATCTAGATGTTGATACTTGTCTAGCACTAGTTGTTTGCTTGGTGAAAAAATATTTGTTAACTTGCTTATGCAACATGTTCAAGCTCTGAAGTATCTCTTCCTGAGCCTTCATAATCCTTTCATTATCAGCCTTGTAGCTTTGCACTTCCCTATGCAGACTTCTCATAGTGACAAGATCTTGCCTATCTCTTCTTCCATTTGACTATGTCTCAACATTCCCCATGTTGATATGCAGACCTCTAAACTCTTCCTCATGGTTGTAAGATCTTTGAGCATCTTCCATAACTCCAGTCCTCATATAGGAACTAAAGTCTATTTTTGTACTTCTAATTCTGCAAGAAATGTGCAGGTAATAATTGTTGTTAGAACATGCATATTATAAAACATTTTATTAATGAGAATACATGGTACTTGTTCATTAATTTCTAAAGGACACATTGCACTAATTTAAATTTTGATTTTCTTGATGCATCCCTCCATGAAACAACTTTCCAATGACTGAAAACTTGCCCAACATTGAGCTCTGGGTTGAAATTTATAGTTTTCTGAAGTTCTTGTATAGGTCTACAACATCTCTAGAGATATGAAGTCCTGAATGTTCCTCCATTGATCTATATTAATGGATTCATCGTGGATCTAAGTCATACTTCTTCTACATACCTTCCATGAACCCACCACCAACACTTAGTTTATTTTTCCTTCGTGAACTCGAAGACTTATAAACTTGTAACCTTCTTTCATAATTATGTCTGGAAGTCTCAACACTTAGTCATTTTTCCACTTCTTCAGACTCACAAACTCACAACCTTGTAACTTTTCTTCCATAAGTCCATTTAAAGAGTCTCAGCACTTAGTCATTTTTCCAGTTCTTCGAACTCACAAACTCACAACCTTGTAACTTTTCTTTCATAAGTCTGTCCAAAAAGTCTCAACACTTAGTTGTTTTTCCACTTCTTCGGACTCGCAGACTCACAAACTCACAATCTTGTAACTTTTCTTTCATAATTCCATCTAAAAAGTCTCAACACTTAGTCATTATTCCACTTCTTCATACTTGTGGACTCATAGACTCACAACCCTATAAATGTTTTTTCATAAGTCCGTCCGAAAAGTATCAACACTTAGTCATTTTTCCACTTCTTTGGACTCACGGACTCATGGACTCACAATATTGTAACTTTTCTTTCATAAGTCCATCTGAAAAGTTTCAACACTTAATCATTTTTCCACTTCTTCAGACTTGAGGACTCACAGACTCACAATATTTTAACTTTCTTTCATAAGCCCATCTGAAAATTCTCAACACTTAGTCATTTTTCCACTTCTTCAGACTCGCATATTCATGGTCTCGCAATCTTGTAACTTTTCTTTCATAAGTTCGTCTGAAAAGTCTCAACACTTAGTCATTTTTCCACTTCTGCATTCCACTAATTGGCCCCTCGACTTCACACACACTTCTATATCTAATGTGCATACTTTGGTGTCACCCGTCAATATCTACTACGCACAACTTTGTGTCGCACACCAATATTCTGCGTCCAATGTAAGCATAACATTGCACACGCACCAAGGAATTTGTACTGCACTCTTCCAACACTCCAAACGCACACCTTTTGCATCACATTATTATTTGTGTGCCATAAACTATGAACCCTGTGATGCCAAACTTTAGTGTGATTTTCCGCACACCCATCTTCTATGCATGCCACCAATTATACACAGCGCAGTGCCAAAATCTAGTGTACACACCCTGTGCACCATTATTTTCTACGCAACGCCAAATATTTTTGACGCTTAACTAATTTTTCCATAATTTTGATGCATAAAATTGGGGCCTTTTCCAAATCCCATACAATTGCTTCTAATTTTCCATCATGGATGCACTGTAACTTGAAATTTAGCCACTCACCAATTCAACTTTCTGTGAGAATCCGCTTCAGCATTATGCTAACTCGGATCATCCAGGATCAGTGTTGAAAATTGGGCTCTAATACCACTTTGTAACATACCCAATCACCATGGTTGGGTCATGTCACGAACAAATTCCTCTTTATCAACTATGATACCATTTTAGTAACGTACTTAGCCTCTAGCTAGGAAACAATACGTGTGGAATACATATAACACAAAACTTCTGCTAATTAAAGCAATTCGTTTACTATTAGTCGATTTCCTGTAGCTTACAGCTACGAATTAAAATAGATTTAGCTACTATATTTAACCACAAAAAGAATCATCTACAACATGCTAATAACCAACATGAATTGCAGCTAAACAACTTATTACAATAGCATAAAATCACTTCCAAATACACAGAGTTCATGCACAACAATTAAATACATAATTTAACATAACAGCAAGATAAAAACACTCATATTTTCACAACAATTGTGCAACCAGATGATTGGGATGGACGTTCCACCCAACCATAGATTGACTGTTCCAAATATCAACAACTAGTCACCCCCGAGCTGAAGCTAGAAATCCACAAAAGAGGGTGGTCTCTCACAATCCACTCATAGCTCATAAAACTTTCAATCCAACTGATATTTTCCTACAACTCTCACTTGGGAAATCAAGGGAAACCGCTTCTAGGAAAACTATTAGCAAACCCACAACAAACACTTGTTGTTACAATGAAACTCATGTAGGATCTCACTCTTTCATCCTGACAACTGGGATTCATTTCTCCAACTCAAATTCTCTCTAGTTACGCTCCAGTTATGCTGCAAAATTTGCCCTTCTTCCCTTCGACTTACTGCACTCTCAATGCCTCTTCCTTCCTTTAGCTTTCCTTTATTGACTCACACTCTTCCCCAAGCTGATTTTACTTAACCCCCATGTACCCAATAAATCCAAGATGTGACCACTCACACCCACCCTCTTACATGTATTCAATCATTGGCTTTGGGAACACTCAATCAGAAATTGGAAGGTTCATATACAATAGCAGATTTAGGAAAACGAGTTAAATCCATACACATGGGTAATTCCCCCCTTAGACCCCCTCTTGGACATTATCCTATAAAATCCACTCTCTTGTGGATTAATTCATCCCCCATATCTGTTTTATGTCCCCTTAGCAACTAGCATCACATTTTATTATTAAAATATTGAAATACAATTCGCATATTACATCACTTCACCATTGATCCAGATTATTTTCGGCATGAAATGAGAGAGGAGATATAATAAAGAAATGTACAAATATATATCATATTTCTATTAATGAGAGAAATGTACAAAACTGTAGAAATACAGAGTGAAAGACTCGCTAGAATGGTGGTAGCTTATCTTTGAGAAGAGAAATGACGGCTACTCACATTCGAAAGAAGAAAATTATTACAATGAGGCTCCAAAGGAATTTTTAACATAAATAAAATCCAAAACCCTAACCCCAAAAGATGAAAAGCCAATAGTTTTTTGGACCCCGTTTTGGGTAGTTTGGTGTATAAACTTCCCAATGGCATAACTTTGGCATACGATCTTTGTTTGGGGCACACAATAGTTTGTTGGAAAGGTATAGATGAGGATATTCATTTTGGGGGATCAATCAAAGCCTTTGGATATAATTAAGGTTCTTGATCATGGAAAAATTCATTTAGTCCCTCAAAATGGCCCTAGAAGTTTAGGAATCGAAAAAACTGCTAAAAATAGTAAATTTCTATAAGACTGTTTTGAGCCAGTTGGAATAGCTCGGTGGCCACTGATATCCACCTGGATCAATACACCCTCCTTAGGAATCAATGGTCTCCATTGCATTGATTTCTCGAGGGAGAGGGCAAAGTGTTTGTTGAATCTGAATCTTTATAAGTTGCTTGCCTTGTTGGATAAGTTGTGTTGCTTCTCTTGTTTAAGGTTTTCATGAACATGTTGTTGGCGAGGTTGAAACTATTCAAACAACTTGTTTTATCTTGGCTTGACTGGGCAGTGTGTAGGCACCCGTGTAGGTGAAGAAACAATATCTTCTTTCTCTTCTACAATCTACTTATGTTGGATAGAAAGGTCTTGGGCCAAGGATGCAGTGGTTGCAGTGTCCTTTTGTTCACCTTTTGAAAAGATTATGAAGAGGATGAATTTTGTAGTATGAGAGATTTCCTTGCGACATTGTTTTGGTGGGATAGTAGTCAGAACTACCTCTGGTATCCTATAGAGATGACGCCCCAGAGTAACAATGACACTACGGGGTCAAGACTCATAAATAGCATGGTGCTTCCACATGTATGGTTGGCCCAAAATAACATCACATACATCTAGTGGGGAAACATCACATAATACCTCATCCTTGAAGGGTTGAATTTCGTATGACAATCAACATTGTTGGCTGACACGAAGATCTCGTCCTTGGCGAAGCCACCCGATGTTGTATGGTTGCGGGTGTGGTGTTGTCAAAAATCCCAATTGTTTGACGACCTCTATTGAGATGATTTTTTTCTGGCTTTCGCTATCAACAACGAAATGCAACGGGGTCCCCTTCACCCAAATGTGTGAATGGAAGAGGCGCTCTCCCTCTTCGGGATCTACTGGTTCTTCTGGTTGAATTGTTTTGATTGTGACAGTAGTAGTGGGGTATGCATCAATGATTTTTCTTCTCCCATTATTTTCTGAATCTGGGTTCAGATCTTTTTCTTTGATCTTGGCCACCAATGAATTTTTTGAGTGACATTTGTCGATGTTGTGCTAGGGGATTTTGTGGAAATTGTACCACTTTCAAGTGTCCTTCTTCGTCTTTTTGTGACCCTTCTTTTCTTATGTCTTAGACTGGTTTTCAGGAGGTTGTTTGTTAGGGTTATCTTTATCATATTTTGGTTCTTGTGGATTTGCAGACCTGAACTCCTATTTTTTATGGTGCCTAAATTTCTTCTCGATTTTGACAACATATCGATAGGTAGCTCCCAGCGATGAGTTGTCTAGAAACTCCATTTCAATTTGGATGTACCTATGTAGAGCCTCATGGTATTTCAAAACCAAATGTTGCTCAGAATATTTGATACCCAACTTGGTGCACAAGGTATGGAAGGTATTGGTGGACTCTGACACTGCTTTCCCCCTCTCTTGACACAACATGGTCCATCTCATGTATTGATCGCCATAGTTACCAACAGGGTAATATTGTTCCTTGACCACATCCACAAAAAAATCCCAAGTGGGATCAACCCCATATATTCTAGATTCCTCTATGTAAATTTTATCCCAGTAAGTTTCCCACCAATGTTTAACATGGGGGGGAGCCTTGAGGAGTATGAAGGTGATCTTTTCCCTGTCGAAAAAATTGTGAACAGAGAAATAACCTTCTAGCAAATTTAACCATTTTTTTAAGACGTCTACATATGTTTGACCTTCAAATACAGGAATATCAAAATTAAACTATACCTTGAAAGGAGAGGTTCCTCCAAAATGGCTTCTTGATGAAGACATTCATGTTGTTATTGGTAGGCATTGAAGGATGTGGGAAAAATTCTACATCATTTCGTCCCTCTGTCGCGTGAGAGCTTGCTCGAGCAACAGATTAATAGAATCTTCTACTCCATATTTTTTCTTTTCTTCATCCATGGAGGGTTTCTTGGGTGTGTGAGAGTGATTTTCCTCAAGAGATACAAGATCAAGAACCAAATTTATATACTCGGACCTCGTCGGGGACATGCACTGAAAAATAATCAAGAGCATCCTACTCTGACACAACTGATCTCGATTGTTTTCCACGTGAAATAAGAGTGGAGATATAATAAATAAATGTACAAAGATATATCAGATATCTGATAATATAACATATATTTATCAGAGAAATAACCATAAACACATAGATACATTAATACATAATTTATATTAATGAGTGAAATGTACAAAACTATAGAAATACAAAGTGAAAGACTCACTAGAATGGTGGCAGCTTATCTCTGAGAAGAGATGTGATGGCTACTCACATTCGCAAGAAGATGATTATTACAATGAGGCTCCAAAGACATTTTTAATATAAAGAAAATCCAAAACCCTAACCCTGGAATATGAAAAGCCAACAGTTTTGTGGACCTTGTTTTGGGTAGTTTGGTGTATCAACTTCTCAGGGGTGTAACTTTGGCATATGATCTTCGTTTGGGGCACATGATAGCTCATTGCAAATATATCGATGAGGAGATTTATTTTGGGGGCTCAATCAGAACCTTTGGCTATCATTGAGGTTACTGATCATGAAAAAACTTCATTTAGGCCCTCAAAATGGCCCTAAAATTTTAGGAACCGAAAAATTGCTAAAAATAGTAAATTGACAGAAGATTGTTTTGTGCCAATTGGAATAGGTGGGGGCCATTGATATCAACCTAGATCATCCGTAGCCACATATTATATCTACATAATCATTAATTAAACTAGGGATTATGATGGGGATGTTACAAATATGGGTGAATATAATCTTGTTTCGAATCGTTTCAGTGATTCGAAACAAGGGTCGATGGAATGAGTAATGAACATGATAATTGGTCATCCAAAACATTGATCGTGAATAAGGGGTGGTGATCATGGAAAATTATGGCAGAGTATGGTCAATGGGATTATACCAATCAAATAAGGTAATGGATACAAACGCAGATATTATGGGGCTATTAGGTGGAGTATGAAGATTAATGGTATGGAAAGAAATAGGATAGGTATATAATTTAATTGGTGGAGATAACTCATAGGTAATTTTCAATGCGATTTTTCCATAGATTTAATCAATCAAAAGAATTAAGAATCAAATGATTACCTCAATTTTACCTTGATTTTACTTTAAGATGCATGCTTGGACAAGAGTTGAATTTGTTGTAGTTTATATTGAACTTGTAGGATCATTAGATGCTTTGTTGTTGAACTATATAGAATGTTGATGTACAAATGGAAGTGTTGTTGGTGTTTTGTCATTATTTGATACAAAGAAGTGAATTTTTGCTGTTGTAGGCCTATGGACTTGGTGTAGACCTGATGATAGGAAGAATTTAGAGTTTCTTGGGCAGCTCCAAACTCTCACTCATGGACTTGTTGAACTATAGATGATGATCAATATTATTTTCAGCAAGTCACATGTCATCTTGTAACTAATACAATGATCTTGTAACTACATAAGGTAATGGTTACAAGACTACTCAATGGGTATCAGACTGCCTGTAACTATTGAAGCCACTAAATTTTTTACTATTTTTTATTTGATCACTGAAATGAGTTATATCAAGTCCAAAAGTTGTTGATAATATAGAAACTGAAAACATAGAAGCTATTGAAATACAAAATGGACCTGAATATGTCGAGTTGAAACCAAGGAAAAAGAAATGTTGCAATTTTTTGTTGATATCACATAGCCTTCAACCGCTACCCATAGCTATGGTACAATTCTCATCATGTGAATAAAGTTGTTGATGTCAAACATGAAGAGAAATTGTTGGATTATCGACCATTAAGTTATGTCGTTAACCAACTTGAAGAAACTCACCTTTGATGATAATGAGTGCTTAAAGTACCTTAGTGAATATTTATGAGTATGAATAAATGTGTTAATGCCGAGTCACCTACAAGATTTTTCAACCAAGAGGCATTGATGTATCCCCATGATTAAAAACAAGGAAATATTCCATTAAGGTATGCAAATTCCAAGGCACTAAAAAGTCTCTAACCTCATCCCTAGATAATGCATTTGTGTCTATGGGGTAAGGTTTGTTAGAGGGAAGGAATTAAGGAATCCTCCATCAATTGACATGAGCACGAAACAAAATTATTTTGAAGGACAAGATTACAACAATATAGATATAGGAATGTATTACAAACTTGTGACGAATCATTGAAACACTGGAATTAAATTGCAGCAGGGGTGGTTTCCAACTTTGATGTTAAGATGACAAGGATGGTTATCCCAATCTATGTAACAATAAATCTTTTCACATACCAACTTTGTTTCCTGACACTGTCAAAATTAGTCATAGAAAAACTTCCTTTTTTGGGGACAAAACCAACTTATACATCTTATACTCAACAATCTCCATTTTATTTAAAATAAATGGGGAATGCCTACCCACCAGTTTCCTGATTTTCAAGCAGACTCCTTGTCTAAATGTGCCATAAAACCAATTTTCACAAAAGGACATTATTATTTCTCTTTAATTTTTTTTTCTCTTTTTTTCCTTTTTGTTATATAATTGTTTATTTGAGGAAGAAAGAAAGAAAGGAATCAAAGTGAGGTAGAGGAAGGTGGAGAATCCTCCCTACTTAACACCTCCATATTTTATTGTTGTTGAACATAATGCACAAAGTCCTCTCAGCTGATAGGTTGTTTGTATAATCTCAATCGATTCCCATTGACTAAGAAGGAGATTCCTCCCCCATCGATGGTCTTGATCTTCACAGATCCATTGTCAAAGACATGTACAATATCATATGGTCCCAACCAACATGTGGTGAACTTTCCCTTAAATTGTTTAAACTTGGAATAAAAAAGGAGAGCCCAATCACTTGGGGGAAACTACTTCTTTCAGATGAACTTGTCATGCCATTTACTTCTTTGTTGTTGGATGAGGGTGGTTTGTTGGATGTAATATTGACATATCTTGATTAGTTCATTCAGCTAAATCAATATCTGTTGTTTTTCCTCTGTAAGATCCATCCCTAGTTGAGTTGCTACTCTGTAAGTCTTCACTTGAAATTATATTGGAATTAGAACTTGTTTTCCATACACCAACTCATATCGTGTGTGCCCGGTGGTATTCCTCCATGTAGTCATGTAAGCCCATAGTGCCTTCAGGATACTATATACCCATTCCTCATGATGCCTCTGTGTTTTCTTGGTTAGAATTTCTTCAAGTACTTTATTTGTTGACTCCACTTTTATGTTGGCATGTGGGTGATAAGGAGAGAATTTTCAGTGTTTGATCGGTTATTGCTTAGTGATGGTATATAACAACTTCGATGTGAATTGCACTCCCTGCTCTATTACAATTTCTCTTGGCACACCAAAATGGTTAAAAAAATATTCAAATAGAAAATCAACAACACTTCTTTCATTAGCACAGAAAAGAGCTTTGGATTCTACCCACTTGGTAACATAATCAATACAAACTAAGATATACCTTTTTCTTTTTTGATGTAGGAACAATCGGCCCAACAAAATCTAAAGCATGTTTTTCAAAAGGCCCAATTATTACCTGGGGTTGTAAGGGCATCTTGTCTGATCGCACTGGATGACCCATCCTTTGACAATTGTCATATCTTTGAACATACTATTTGGCATCCTTAAAGAGGGTTGGCTAACAGTATTCTGAACGAAAAACTTTATATGTTGTTATTAAACCATGGGGAGTTAGTAGATACAAAAAAAAAATGTTTGTTAGGGAAATCATCATTTACAAGAGTTTCTTGTTCTTCATTATGAATCCTAGAGAAGAAATCTGCTACCAAAGTTTCCCTCCTAGATCTATCTAGGATAGTAATGTTAAACTTTTGTAATAATAACAACCATCTTGCTACCCTACCATTTGTTATTTGTTTTTTCATTAGGTATCTAATGGTAGAGTGATTTGTGTGAATAAATAATTCATACCCATTGATGTAGTGTCTGAAATTATTAATTGCATGTATGACTACTAGAAATTCATTTTCCATGACTATATAGTTTAACTCGGTTGGGGTTAAGTTATTACTAATGAAATATATGGCATAGGATGACTGATTTTCCTATTTCCCTAACATATCTCCAAGAGTTTTATCAGATACATAAATTGAAATATGGATTGGGAGAGACCAATTTGGTCCCCTCAAGACTAGTACTTGTGTAATTTTTTCTTTTAGTAGTTCAAAAGCATGTTGGCAATGATCGTGTCAAAAGAAATCGGTATCTTTGACAAGTAATTTGAACAAAGGGGTGGTTATTTTTGTAAAATTTTCTATAAATCTCCTACAATAACTAGCACATCCTAAGAAGCTTCTTAATTCTTTTAAATATTTCAGAATTGGAAGGTTTTATATGACTGCTATTTTTGTTGGGCCGACTTGAATTTCGGCACTGGATATAAAATGGCCAAGAACAATACATGATTTCTGCAACATTCAAAATTTAGCATCACTTAAAGAAAGGTTAGTCTCTTGGCATTGTGTCAAAACCTTTTCTAGGTTCTCTAATGATTTGAGAAAAGTATGACCATATGGCATATACAGAGAAATCATCCATGTAGACTTTGACACACTCATGGATTAGGTCAGAAAATATAGATAAGACTACTCTCTAAAAAGTAGTGGGGGGATTACATATTCCAAAGGGAAACACTTTATAAGTGTAGTAGGGGCATGTGAAAGTTGTCTTATCCTGGTCCTCAGGTGCAATACTTATCTGGTTATACCCATTAAATCCATTGAGAAAAGAGAAATATTGTTTGTTGGCTAGTGTGTCTAACACCTAGTCGACGAACAGAAGGGGGAAGTAATCTTTTGAAGTGGATTTTTTAAGTTCACGATAATCAATACAAATATGCCACTTCCATTCTTTTTGGGTACAATGATAAGGGGAGAGACCCATTGGCTATCCGAAATCGGGCAAATAAATTGGGCATCTAGTAGTTTTTGTAATTCTTCCCTGACAATTTCCTTAAGAGCATGGTTCATTAACTTCTATAGTTGTCTAATGGGTCAGGCATTCTCTCGAATATATATAGGGTGGGTGCAAGTATTAGGTTGAATTCCCTTCATGTATTGATAGCTCCAAGCAAGTGCATCGGTGTTTTCTTTCATCATTTGGATTAATTGTTCTTGTTGAGAATTGTCTAGTTGAGAGTTTATATGCAAAACTTTGCCTGGACTAATATCAATAGGAAGTGTGCTTGATTCTATCATATTGGTGGCTAGTGTAGAAAGTTGTAATGATGATGAAGTACTCATGTCATAATATTCTTGGAAGTTTGGAATAAAAATATGATCAAAAGGTAAATCATGATCTTGCAATGGATCTAAATTAACTAAGAAGCTTTGAAGTTGATTTTCTTCATTATGTTCTTTGAATTGTATAATTTGATCTATTGCATAAATGGATTGAATTCTTTTCTCGTCACTATTGGTAGAATCTATACATGGGGTGTTTTGAGACTCATAAGAGGATTTTGCTAGAGGGTATAGAGTTACATTCTTTACTGAATCTCCGTGGTAAATGAGCGTGTTTCTAGACCTACAACCAATAAACGTGTCTGTGGTGGCCAACCATGGCCTTGCCAACATCAAGGGATGATCTCCTGAATAGATTTTGGGTTGCAATACCATAAGGTCAACTGGTTACTTCCATGAATCTAAGGAAACAATAACATCATCTAACATACCTTCTTGCTTGATCTTGGACCTCTCTGCCAATTCTATGATAGTAGGTGTGGGGCGAAGGTTGATTAACTTTAATTTTTCCATAGTCTGGAGTTTCATTATGTTAATGGTAGCCCATAAATCAATAAGGGTGTTTGGGATAAGAATATTGTTAATACGTACAGAAACAATTGGGTTTCCAGGATCTTGATATTATTCTACAAAGGTTTTTCCTGACATAAGGTTTGTTGATCTTCGTACAAATTGAATTTTTGCGGATTATATCTTCTTCCTCCCAGGTTTCTTAACACAAAGTTCCCTAATGGTATTGGCATAAATAGGTATGTCCTTGATAGCTTCTAATAAGGGAATATTTATGCAAACATTCCTTAGTTCATAGACTAAGTCAAACTCAGGATGAACAATTGGTTTCTCCAAGGCCAACCTTTCTGGGTAAGGTGGTAACTTGGATGGTTGAGAAGGCTCTAATGTGGGAAAATTTTCTTTATTTCAACTTTATTGTTTATTTGTTGAGGAATTTCCCCCTCTGAATATTCTTCAACAATTGTTGGAGAATGTTTATTAAGCACCCTTCCTAACCTATGTTGTATTTCTTGCAAGTCTACTAGAGTGACTAGGTAGGTAGGAAAGGTTTGTAACTCAACATTAAAAGTTGGTTGAGTCACTTTATTATTAGGGTTAGGAAATGGTTGAGCAACAAATTATGTAGGTCTTGGAGGTGGGTTAGCTAGAAGTTCTAGTTGTTGGGTTTGTGTGATTTGCAATGGTTGTGGTGGTGGTGGAATTTGTTGAGGATATGGTTGTTGTGGATACTAATGAGGTGGTGACATAGGGTATGGTGATTGGGAAGGTGTGGAATAAGTATATATAGGATTGTTCCCATATCCATATCCTTGCCATCCTTGTTTCCAAGGATAGTTGTCAACATGTTGTTGAGGCCATCCTTGCCAAGGCATGGTAGGATCCAAGCATTGTGATGCATACTATTGATTAGAAAAATATGGAGTAAATTGAGATGCAAGATTTGAATTCATACCTAGTGCCCTTGGTTTCCAAGGTCTTCTTGGTGCTAGTGTAGATACTTGATCTACTGCTTGATTCTCCCCCTGCTCCATTGCTTTAAGTCCTAGTAGAGTGGGGCATTGTTCTGTCGAATGATCTCCTACACATATGGCACAAACTTTAATAATATCAAGAGGACATTCTCTTGGTGGGTGTCTATCTATACATTTAGGACAAAAACTAGATAGAGTTGATTTTTCATCTTCTTGTTTTTAATTGAATTGCAAGGTATCTAATTGTAAAATGAGAGTGCCAAGAAGACCAATTTTAAAATTTTCAAGGGAAGATCTCCTATTTCCACCCTAGTGACACCACTTGTAGTTGATTTGGTGATTTTATAGAGAGTGTCCCTTGGTCTTTTGCCAAGCCTGGATCTAGGAGTATCTCTTGCATAAGTCATAAATTTCCTCAAAGCTTAGTCTAGAAACATCACCAGACCGCATTAGATTGAGTAAATTTATGGATTCATCTAGCAAGCCTCTTAAGAAAATGGTACTAATGGTTTTTGGTTCTATCTTATGTTGTTAATACCTTTGAATATTATAAAGAAAATTCTCAAGGTAATCCTGCAAATTTTCTTCCTCTTTTTGTGTCATCTTAAATATGTCTTCTCTTAATTTTGTAGCTTTGCAATAGTCTTGATAATTCTTAAGGAAAGTGTTGTGCATTTGTTCTCAAGTTATAATTGTAACCCTACCCAAACCCATAAACCAACGAAGAGATGCATATTTAAGGGTGGTTAGGAGTAACCTTAACTTTTGATCATCGGATGTATAGTCATAGCTATGACAAAGAATATGAAATTCAAAAAGAAAAGAGTCGAGATCTTAGCTTACCATCCCATGGAAGTGAGGTAAAATTAAAGGGTTGATATTACTCATTTGTACATTTTTCTATGGTTCTACTATTGGAAATCCAAAAGTTACCTCTTCACCTCCATGGTTGGTGTGTACCTCTCCTTCTCCTTCATCCATATGTATGTTCCTGAATATACTATACTCAAAGGGTACAGGTGGAGATTCTGGTTCCAAGATTGGGTTGAATTATTCTTCTTTTGATTCAGATTGATTATTTGAGTAGCCCACTACTTATGCTTCAATTGTAGGGTCCTCCAGTGAAACAATGGGTTTCATGGCTACAGTTGTTGTAGGCCCTTTCTTGGTGGAACTACCCTTTGATAGATCACCTATATTTCCATGTTTTGTAGCTTTGTCTTCTTTTCCTCCCTTTGTAGGTTTTCCTACCAATGAGTTTGTATTTAAAGAAGCTTTTTTCTATGGAGAAACTATTCTACCTATTCCCCTAAATCTACCTCTAGTGTCTCTAGGTCTATTCATGCATTACTAACATATCTTTAAAACTTAGCGAGACAATGTACTCACCAAAGTTAATGCGTCTGGATAGAACCTTCTTCAAATATTTTCAAGAAAAGTCTCATTTTCATCTTACCATTCCCCGTCCCTTCAGAACTAGTATGCCAATACTTTTTGGAAAAGAAACTACACAAAGAAAAACTCTATTCTAAAGCATGCAAAAAATAAGCCATAGAAGTGCTACTCCCTTGTAGCATCTCTTCAGCAATGACGCCAAAATTATCGATATGAGGCGTAATCTTAGAGATACTAAAAATGTATGTGCAAGGTTTAAAACACTAATATGAATTTCTAGGCTATCATATTCTATGAGAAAATAATGCTTGTTCTAAATCAAATTATTTTATTGCAAATGAAAGAAAACAATCTGTGTGTATTGGGTAGAAAAACAAATTTTACTCACTGGCCACAAGGATTAATGTTCCTCACTTAAGTTCATTACCTAAGTGTTAAGGAGTAACCGTGTTTTTATCTTCAATGACACTTCATCTTATAAAAGCAGGGCATACAAGAAATTATAAATCTCAAACTACCTATAAGCAAAACTATTCAAATGGTAAACTAGAAAACAAAAACAACTATAGAAATCAATCCATTCACTCCAATCATCGGAAAACTTATATACACAATCAAACAACAATATCAATATCAAATTTTGTAAATAACATATTCTTGTAGGTTAAGAAACGATTCAAATGCTCCTAAGAAAGAGGACACGGTGATTTTAATATTAGAACATTGGTGTTTAAATCATTGTTATATCAATGCAATTTCATATAAAATTAAAGAGGGTTTATGTATCTTCAAGTTAAACCATTACAGAGTGGTATTCACAATGAAATTGAAACACAAGTAATGGAGCAAATTCCCAAATGAAAAGTATGAAAATCGCTCTGTAAAGAATGTTCAATATATAATGATCTCTTACAACAAACTTTCCTCTAATGATCACTAAAACAGAGTATCCTATCTGTGTCCTTCATTCACATATCTCAAATGGTTCATTGTAGTTGATATGTTGAGCACAATTGAATTTCTTTTACTCAAATCAAAGCACAAGAGCGAGGTTATTATTTAACAAAATAAATTTTGAATTAAAAGAATAAAGAAGACTAAACTTATAAACACAATTAACCTCTGCAACAATTAACACACGTATGATTTATCTCTACAGTAAATAATACATAGTTACACTAACAATATAGACAAAAACAACTGGACATGGTGGGCCATTGTCAGCCGGCAAGTTGTTGTGTTAAATATCTATAGTATGAAGAAATATTTGAAACCCGAACTATTCATAACACCATTATTTTATTGATCAACACGCAATGTCAATATGTAGCAATGATCTACAGATTCGATGACTGTCTCATATACATTACCTATTAAGCCCTAATATTAGATCATTACCCCTTAATTGGGGCATATTATATTAGTAATGTTATTTTATTTATGTCGGATTTAGGCCATTAGTTGTAATTATACTTCCTAGTCTCCTATATATACCAAGAAGACATTTTCATTTTGAATCATCTTGTACTTGAACATTTAAGTGGGGTAAAAGGAGGTTGCCCCCTTAAAGAGGCTTATTATCTGAAATTATCTCTTTTTCAAGGCGGTGAGTACTTTTTCTAAGGTTTTTCTATGCTATATTGATATTTGGTTCTTAACATATGGTATCAGGGCTCAAGGTCTTGGGATCTCGCTGCTACATCTGAGACACCTTGGAATTTTCACTATAACTATTTTTCTACAATGTTTAAGAAGGAACGACTTGGAGGATACTTAGTAGATAGATCAAGGTACGTTGGGTTCAAAATTCAGCTCCTGAGGCCTTATACTTTCAGAGATACAGCCTGTACAAGATAGGGTTCTAGAATCATTTTGAACAGAGTCATTGCAAAATTTTCTCTATAAAAACTTTTATGTACCATTTCAGACCCTGAAATCTGGAGGCTATTTATAGAAATTAGTAGGGTATTTGTGGTAAAATGTTCAACTTCTGGGTCATCTTAAATTTGTAGATACACCCTGTGTAAGATAGGGTATCTGACCAGTCCTATTGACTGGTCTCAAGAAGGTGTTCCAGGTAAAACAATCATAAATTCTTCCTAGAGTATCCAAATTGAGTGGGACTGGTTTCATTGGATCGTGGAAAATCTATAGTATTTCTAGTGTGAGTTTCAGAATTTATATAAATTATTTTGTATAGGGCACGCTATACAAGTGAGATCTCCTGGAAAGGACAAAAATCGGCAAGTTGTGGGAAAGTTACCGTAAATTCCACTTGGCACATCCAATTTTGATCAGACCTCTAGAATTGCAGAGAATAAATATCAGAGAACTACATAAAAGAAAATTTCATACCAAGAAGGGCCGAAACTTGGGAGATACAACAGCAGAAATATTGTCTAGCAGAGCCGCCTCAAAATCAAGGTTCAAAAGTGATACTTGGCCAACATGCCACCAAAAAAGTGAACTTCTACACCAAATAAGCCTCCAGAAAATCCTACTTGGACTCTTGATGATGGTGAAGAAATGCATAGGGACATAAATGAACTACAAAAGAAGATGGATTCAATGGAAGATAAGTTGAATACTAAGATGGATTCAATGGAAGCTAAGTTGGATGCTAAGATGGATGGTTTAAAAGGGGAGATCATGGAAGTATTGAAAAATTTCGTAACAGTGAAGACACCTGAAAGTGAAAATGCATCCCATGAAATTCATGATGAGGACACAAGGAAGGTGAATCAAGAATGGAGAAACTCCAACTTTGGTTT
>ML777946.1:117115-139846 GCA_009831015.1 Picea engelmannii | reverse complement strand
TGATTCAAAATGAAAATGTCTCCTTGGTATATATAGGAGACTAGGAGGTATAATTACAAATAATGGCCTAAAGCCGACATAATTAAAATAACATTACTAATCTAAATTACAACTAATGGCCTAAGACGACATAAATAAAATAGAATTACTAATCTAATATGCCCCAATTAAGGGGTAATGAGCCAACATTAGGGCTTAAAATGTGTATGTACAGAAGTAAACAAAATCGGATATGCCTATTTCATGGCATCTTCCATTTCCCACGTAGCCTCATCTGGGCCAAAATGTTTCCACTGCACCTTGACCTGTGCAATGGTTTGGTTCCTAAGTGGGGTTTCTTTTCTATCCAGTATGCATTGAGGTTCTGGCAGGAATTCTCCCTCCGGTTCCACCTGGATCACAGACCAGTCAATTATATGATTAGTATTGTGTACATACTTCTTCAATAATGAAACATGGAAAAAATTATGTGCTTTTACTGTGGGAGGAAGTGCTAGCCTATAGGCTATAGGTCCCACTCTATCTAGAACTTCAAAGGGTCCACAATACTGAGGTGCCAACTTGGCACAAGCTCCCATCCTTAGGGAACTCTACCTGGGCCTAGCTCTGATATACACATGATCTCTCATCTTGAATTCTCTTGGAGTTCTCTTTTGGTTGGTGTAACTTGTCTGTCTGTTCTGAGCGACCTTTAGATTTTGTTTTATCTAAATCACTTGTTGTTCCATTTCTTTCAACATGTCGAGTCCAATAGTAATTATGTTTATGGGATTACTCCAACTAACTAGAGTGTTGCATGACCTACCATAGAGGACTTCGAAAGGAATCATCTTTAGGGATTCTTGGTGGCTGTTGTTGTAGGTGAATTCCACCAGTGGAAGGTAATCTTCCCACTTTCTGGGTTGATGCATTACATGCATCCTTAGCATGTATTCTAATATTTGGTTCACTCTATCCATCTGTCCATCGGTTTGACGATGATAAGCTGTGTTAAATAGTAATTTGGTCTCCAGACCAGCCATCAAGGATTTCCAAAAGTTGGAAGTAAATTTCGTGTCTCTGTCAGACACAATCTCGTTAGGCATACCATGTATTCTGAATATCTCCTTCATGAATATGTTGGCAATGTTTATTGCCTTGCAAGTCGACTTGACGGGGATAAAATGAGCAGAATTGCTCAATTTATCCACCATTACCATGATGGCATCATTATGTTTGGTCGAGGTTGGTAATCTGGTGATGAAATCCATGGAGATGGTTTCCCATTTCCATTTCGGGATTGGCAGAGGTTGTAATAATCCTGCCAGGAGTCAGTGTTCTACTTTAACCTATTGGCATTCTATGCATTTGGCTAAGTACTCAGCTATGTCTTTCTTCAATCCAGGCCAACATAATTGTTTCTTGTTGGCCTTGATCATCTTCTGGTATCCTGGATGACCAATATACAAGCTTTTATGTAGTTCATCCATTATGAACCTCCTCAAGTCATCATAATCTGGAATATACAATCTGTTTCTGTAAGTTAGCAGACCTCCATCTATCATCTAGTAGCCTTCATACTTTATCCCTGTGGGTTCTTTCTCCAGGTACGACATCAAAGTCTGGAACAATGTGTCTATTTCTTGTGCATTCCTAACTCTTTCCTTGACATTTGTCTCGTAGGTGCTCACTGCTGCCAGGTGAATTGTTTTCATAATTCTGCTAAGGGCATCGACCACTTTATTTTCCTTTCCTTTAATGTGTTTGATTTCAAAATCAAACTAACTAAGGAGGGATATCCACCTAGCTTGTATGTCATTGAGCTTTGGTTGGTCAAACAGATATCGCAATCCATAGTGGTTTGTCATAAGTACAAATTCCCTTCCCAGGAGATAATGCCTCCACATTTTTAAGGCGTGCATTATGGAAGCCAGCTCTAGATCATGGGTCACATAGTTAACTTTGTTCTCATTCAATTTTCGGGATTCATAGAAAACTACACTTCCTCCTTGCATAAGGACTCCTCCAAGGCCTTCCTTTCAGGCATCTATGCACACAAGGAAGTCAGCTTCAGCATCGACGATCTTTAACATGGGTGCATGGGTCAGTAGATGTTTTAAGGATTGAAATCTTTCTTCACATTCTTGTGTCCACGTGAATTTAGCTCCCTTCTTTTGGAGGGCAGTAATTGGACAACCAATCTTGGATAATCCTTTTATAAATCTCCTATAGTATCCTGCTAAGCCCATAAAGGAGCTGATATCTGAAACATCCTTTGGGGTAGGCCATTCCATGATAGACCTAATCTTGGCAGGGTCTACTGCTACTCCTTCTTTAGATATGACATGGCCCAAGTAATGTATTTGCTTCTGGAAAAAGTCGCACTTGCTAAATTTGGCATAGAGCTAATGTTCTCTTAGCACTTGAATCCCAAGCTTAAGATGTTCCTCATGTTCCTCTCTATTCTTGGAGTAAATTAATATATCATCAATAAAAACCAGTACAAATTTGTCTAGGAATTTGCTGAGCACATTGTTCATCAAGCACATAAAAGTGGCGGGGGCATTGGTTAATCCAAATGGTACTACCAAAAACTCATAGTGACCATATCTCGTCCTAAAGGCAGTTTTGTGGATGTCTTCACCCTTGGTTCGGACTTGATGGTATCCAGATCTCAAGTCAATCTTTGAGAATATAGAAGCACCTCCCAAATGATCGAACAGGTCATCGATCTTGGGTAAGGGGTACTTGTTCTTTATGGTTACCTTATTGAGTTTTCTATAATATACACACAGTCGGAGGGTACTATCTTTCTTTTTCACAAACAGGACTGGTGCTCCCCATGGAGACATGTTGGGTCGGATATAGCCTTTATCCATCATTTCCTTTAGTTGCAATTTAAGCTCAACTAGCTCGGGTGTGCTCATCCTGTAGGGTGTCCTAGACACTGGCACCGCTCCTGGTGCAAGTTCTATCGATAAGTCAATATCCCTTCTCGGGGGTAGACCCAGTACCTCTTTCAGAAATACATCTCTATATTCTCTTAGTGTGGGGTGGTCTTCGAGGCTTGGTTTGTCTTCTTCAACTGATTCCAACACCTGTATCGCATATAGTGGACATCCCTTTCTGCAATACTTTCTCATTTGAAGAGATGATATTCATCTCACCGAGACAGGTTTTTGGATCCCTTGAAGGGTTATCCTTCTCCCTCTTTCACTTACACATTCTAAGGTTTTATGGTAACAGTCCAGTTTGGCTTTATATGTGGCTAGCCAGTCCATACCAATCAACAAGTCATACGATCCTAGGGGTAATATGTTAAGGGTTTCTTGGGTGGGGAATTCACCCATAGTGAATTGGCAAGCTGGAATGACCTCCGCTACCTTTCTTTTGGTGCTAGTGGCTAACTGTACCAACCATGGATTGGCATGTTTATGTGGCTGTAATTTACACTTATCAACAGCCTTAGGGGCTATATAACTCAAATTTGAACGAGGGTCAATTAGAATAGACACTAGATGGTATGTGATCATACCTTCTATTTCCACTACTGAAGCTTGGTGGTCATCTTGGTTATTATCCAAGGTTGCATGAATTTGCGGCACACTCCTAGCCACATCATTGACAGTGGTAGCTTCTTGAACGTTGTAAATTCTCTAGTTGTTCTGTTGTCGGTGCGGGCAGTCCCTCAGTAGATGTTCTTCTCCACAACCCCAACATTTCAAGGGTTCTCTCTTTGGGTTATCGATCTTTCCTGGGGTAGATCCAGAAGTTTTATTTCCGCCCTGGGAGGGGAAATTTTGTTGGTGTACACTTCGGGTTGGGAAGCTCATCCTTGAGTTATTTTTATAGTTTTTAAATCTTGGGGATTTAAACCCCTTTTTCTGGAATCCAAAACTATTCTTTTGCTTCCAACCTTTGTGAGGTTTTGTCCGATGCCCAAGTTGTTCATGAAAATATCTTGCCTTTCAGATAGTGTCTTCTAGGGTCTTTGGCTCATCAAACTCAATCCTGCTCTGATAGTCCTTAGGTAGTCCATTGATGAATCGTTTCACCTTTTCCTTCTCTACTTTTATATAGGGTACGTACCTCAGCAACTCGAGGAATCTGTTGACATATTCCTCTATGGTGAGTTTCCCCAGCTTGAGTTCATAGAATTATTTAGTCTTTTCATCGAAATACTTTTCTGACAAATACTTCTTCCTGAAGTATTTATCAAACCGTTCCCAAGACAGGTCCTCTTCGTGAATCCCTTTTACATTCTTAAGTTCTTCCCACCAAATGGAAGCCTTTCCATTCAAGTTGAAAGTGGCTACTTGGGCCTTCAAGTTTTCTGAGAAGTCATGGACTCTGAAATACTTCTTTAGTCCAAGCAGCTAGGCCTCCACTTCCTCCCCCTTCTTTATTTCACGGTCGAAAGAGGGTGGTTTGGCCTTCTTGAATTCTTCGAGATTATGACTTTTGGAATGCTTTCGCTTCTTTCATTTTCTTCGGGAATAAGAACTAGTTTTGCTACTAGAAGATCCCTTCGAGTCGCCAATTTCCTTTCCAGAGGAATCGTCCGACGCTTGTCCCTTATCTCTGGGGTGGACCTTTCTCGAGGTGCTCTTCCTAGTGTGGCCACTTAAAATACCACGTTTTTGTATCTCAGGTGGACTTCGAATTTTCTTTGTCTATCGTCAGTCCGCGTGACTGGTGTCAGGTTCATGTTGTAATTGTCTTTGTATGTTGGATAAACTCTGCAGCAAGACTGCATTAATTTCCATTTTCTTCTCTTGCTCTTTCATCAACCTCTCATTGTCATCCTTGTAGCTCTGTAGTTCGACCATGAGGCTCCTCACAGTCTCAGCTAGATCTAGAGGGGTATCTACCACCCTCCTTTCATCAGACTCTTCATCTCTATTGTGGGATCCCTCCCCCACTTCATGGTGCATCACCATTCTATGCATCTGCAGTTTCCCACAGTTGATCGTCCGCTTGTGTGCAAAGAAAAACACTTGTTGCTAGTCAATATTTATATTCATTCATAACCAGCGCATAATTCATATTTTTTTCAAATGCATACACACAATAGGATTTTTCATTCTTAACTTCAACTTTTGATTAAGGGGGTTAAGATAGAGGGTTACTCCTTTTTAAGAGTACTTCAAATGGAGTTTCTACGCAACTCGTTCTTGAGCCCAAGCAAGCCAAGTGTTGTAACTATGCTCTGATACCAATTTGTAACACACCCACTACGACATAATAGATTTTTTTCCTTTTTCTCCTTTTTCTCGAGGGACTGAATCCCCAAGTTCCTACGAGGTCCTAGCACAGGCGATCTCTTCCTATCGGAACCTTCACTAAACCAATCCACCGGTTCTTTCATTGAAAACCTATCATGTACAACTCAAGCACCAAGCGCGGGCTTCACCTCCATGTGATCCTCAGTTATGACCCCGGGCCAAGCCAAGAGGCACCTTTCGCATTTCGCGACTCAGCAATGCCCGAGAGTCAAGTCTTTCGACTCTTCAAACCCCAAAACTCAAAATCATACCTTCGTTGAGATCAACAGCTGCAATTCTCCCCCCTGATCCGATGGTCCTAGCCGTATCGGGATTTCGATAACCGGGAGTTAGAAATACAAGAGAGTCAAGCCTTTTGACTCTTCAAACCCCAAAACCCGAAATGCAAGTTCTTGTATGAGATCCAACGACTCACGGGATTTTGGAGCTTTCAGTGAACCCTGATCGCTCACCATGCATCTCCTCCAATGGATGGTCCAGATCCTTTCAGGACTCCTCCTTTCTACCATGTGACCCTATCCTGTGACCTAGGGTTCATACTCAAAGCGCGTCGGGGTTTCGCGTACTGGGATTCGCGACTGGCGAAGACAAGTGGTCTTGCCCTTTGGTTTCCTGGGTGTCAAAACACCAAAATGCCGAAACCTATTCACAGTAAGTTGATTCGGAGTTTCACATACCAGGACTTTGCGACTTGCGAAGATGAGGGGTCTCACCCTTTGGTTTCCCGGGTGCCAAAACGCCGAAATGCCAAAATCTATTCACGCTAAATGGATGGTTCAGATCACTCCTGGATCAATGACCACGATCACATCGCGATTTTGTGAATCGTGAGTTCGTGCAGTTCTACCCCTTTGACAACTCCAAGTCGCGGGTCAGCGAAATGCTACCCGACTGCCACATGTCCTGTGCTGATGGACGGTTCCGAATACTTTGGGACTTTCAGGACGTTGTCAAGTCCACTCTCCTACCTATGCAAAGGTTAAGATCGACAGTCAATAAAGCCCCAACGGATTCTTGGATCTATGGTCCTAGACAAGGGGGAGCCCACTTTAAGCCACCAATTCTGGACCCCCCCCCTGTCCATTAAAGGTAGATAGGAAAAGGGGGTCCGGAATCCAACCTTGATCGTAGATCTGAGCTTCCCAATCCAAGCCGTCGAAAATTTCACGCTCAATTCCATACCCCCCCCCACGCTTTAAAGGTAGAATGTTGAGGGGGCTCTAGAATGGAACCCTGGCCATATATCTGGGTGCGTAGTTTTTGGTCGCTCAGATTTGCCCGCCGCTTAATGAGACACGCATTTTGCGACCCAACTTAGGGTAAGTGGGTTTCTCTTGACAGATCCATCGGTCTTGACAGATCTAGGGTATTTTTGAAAAGATTATGACCGTTCGTCTACCAAACGATGGGGTATTTTCTTTCGATAATTGGACTCGCTATCCTTTCTGAGCTTGAATCATGATATTCAACCTCCCGGAGCTTCCAACTCCCACAACTCCAAGACCTTAGAGAGCTACTCTTTCTTGCATAAGGTTTCCATACCCGGATCGCATGAACCTTCGGATGATTCCTAGTCGAGTCTCTAGGTAAGGGTTCGGTGCAGTTCCAAGGTTTATGGGGTAATTCATGGGGAAGAGTACTCTCAGGGTGTCTTCCTAGAAAATTACGAGAATCAAGCAAACAAGACGACTCTCGGTGGAGGGAACTCATGCCCGAGACTTAATCATTTGTACATAAACCAACTATGGCATGTAAGTGTACACATGCATCCATTATTTTCAGTCTAAAACACCAGGCAATCATTCCACACAGAAATCATTACGGGTGTAGAAGCATGAGCATGTATTCATGATAATTCAATTCAAAATACAAGGCATAAAACATTGATCAAATCCACTAGGCGTGATGCAACAATTGAGAGGGTTGCTCATTTCCACCCAACTGGAGTCTCAATGACTCTAAACAGATTTACCACTAGCCACCCTTGAGCTAGACCATGATGCTTTGAGATTTAGTCTCCTATTTCCAGCTCCACGGAAGTCCAGGATGAAGGTTACTCTCCTTCTCCTGATACAGAAAAATAATTCCAGGACAAAGGTTACTCTCCTTCTCCTATGTTCAGAGCTCCCTCTGATTCCAGAGTTTCTCCAGTTCTCTTCTGCGATCCCCTGTCGCATGATCTCCCTCTTTCCTCTTCTCTTCTACCACACTTCCTCTCTTGCCTTTTTCTCTACAAGATTGCGTGTGGCGCGAATTTCCCCGTCCGTGGTCAGGTCTGAGAGTTTTTATGGATGGGTGGTTCACCCCCATCCCTTCATTAACTCTAAAGAGCCTCCCCACCTACCAATCTGATGGGAAATTCATTCCAGGGTTAGAGAGTTACTTTCGTCTTTGAGCAAGTAAAAACCAGTATAGCATTGGATCGAAATAAGTTAACGCAACCATTCCAGGTCCCTTCCACCACCTCTCATTAGCCATTGTGGTCTCTTTTAGCACATCCCCCTCCTACCAGTCATCCAACACATATTCATAACATAATTTACATTCATCGACCTTTATACAAAGGTCTGTCAAATCAAACATTCACATCTTTGAGTTTGCCATAGTTCTTGGCCAATATAGTTATTTTTAGAGACTGGGGGAAATAGGGTGTTACAGTGGCAATGTATGGTTGGAACATGGTAGGCCGATGTGGTAGGTGATGTGGACGATGACGTGGATCTTTTACGACCATCACAAATGGATGTATTTCACATTAAGGAATTCAATGGTCAGGATATGTCCTCTCTCATGATCGATGTCTAGTATTCATTCTTTAAGTTCATGGTTCATTAGCATCGGCTGAAACAAGTTGCTCTTATTAAGGACTCAGTCAATTTCATTGATTCCCGATGGCTTCATCGACGATCGATGGAATATGTTTGTTGTTTTGAATTGACTCAAAATCTGGTTGACGTCGATGGCTTCATATGTGCTTTAAAAATTCCTTCATCGGGATCGAGAGTTTGGTAAACTTCTACTCTTGTTCTTTCACCCAAATCACCTGATGAGTTCATCGACACTCTTTAGAGAAAGTTGTGATTTTGCTTTTTTTTTAATTCTTTCTTTTGTTTTCCTTTCCTGATGCAAAACATGATATTTTTTTTATTTTCTTGAGATTTTAAATGCAAAGAAAACAAAGGAAGAAAATGAATAAACTTAACAAAGGAAAAATATGAAACCTATGTAAAGACGAAAGAGAAAGGTATATAATGGTTAAAAGAAAAGTGGTACCCAAAAATTGAAAACTTTAAGGGTGTGTTGATGACTCAACACTCTTGTTTCCTAACCCTTGTCCATCGTAGCCCATTTTCTTTAGGAGTTTAGAGCCAATACCCCCAATATGATTCTCAAATTCACCAAGTTGTTCTTGAGAGATGTCTATGGAAGGTGAACTTACCAAGGTGGCCTTATTTATGGTGCTAGCATCTGTAGTGGTAATGGAAGGTTGTATTGTTCCTATGTGCTCTTGGACAACTGCTTGAAGCCTTGTCAATGCCTTCTCCTTCCTAGCAACTCTAGTTGCAATTGCATCATCATCTGTGTGAACCTATCCTCTTGACAATTATCCATTTGAATGACCTTCTCACCAACGTATACAAGCTACCTTGTGCTTGTCCCAATTTGTCCTGACTGCAATGAGGGAGGCTTGGCCTTCTTTAAATTTCCTCTTGAGAAATGGAAACAATTTGGTAGATGTATCCATGTGCTTCTCCATCTATGCCATCCTCAAGTTAAACATATTAACCTCCACCTTCAAGCTCTCATTCTCTTCTCAAAGCTCGACATTGTTGGCCCTTAAGTCTTCCAACTTATCTCTACATGATTTTCCCATGTTGTAGTTCACAATATTGTGTTCACAGTTATGGATGTAGTGTCTCGGTCAAGAATGCAACTTCTATGATACCATCTAATCCATAATTGATGGGATCATAGCCCAGTCGCTTCACCAACATGGACCCTGTGTGATATTTTATTTCTAAACTCTATCTCAGTTTGTATAGTGTCATGCACAATGACCTTAATACTTCTCTGGAGGATGCAATACCTATTATTTGTGTAATCTCTACTCCAAATGACTAATTGGCTCCGTATGTGTGTAACCTACATACAGGTAGCCACACAAAAATGCTATGGAAAATCATCTTTGGTCCTCAATGTGAGAGTTTCCATTGGTATCCCATGCAATGGGTATATTCTCCAACAATCAACTACATAATTAGTTTTCTCTATGTGGTAGTCCTCGAGGAATCTTCACTCATGGTAGAGTCCTTAAGGACTCTTGAGTCATGGTAGTCTCCAAGGAATCTTTACTCAACCTCAAGATGACGTGAATGTAGATATGTGCTCACTAGTGAATGGTGAATTGTTACACATCTACTCAGCAACCTAAATCACATTTAAAAACCAAGGATGTTACATGCATAACGTTAAGTCACCTAATGGCTTGATACAGTCGGATACAGGTTCCCACATATTATATACCTTGGACAATGGATGGATGGGCTTCAATTTTGTAGATATGACCATGATGGCACATAAATGGGCAAGAAGCCGACACCTTGGGAATTACACCCCATACATTATTCAACACTTGATGGATAACATTGTGTTTGGTTATGATTGAAAACTACTCAGATAGGTGGTGCACAATCACTCCACCCTAGATGATGCCCCTCTCACCCTAACATTGTGTTGTTGATGATGATCTCATGTGTTGGGGCTTGTTTACCACTTGGACGCCATGTGATAGCTAGAGATTTGACATGGAACTTGACGATGGTTTTCCACCTTTCTTACATTACTTGAAGATGGCATGCGGCCTTCAGAGGGTCTCTTCACCCATTGGAGGTTTGACGTCACCACCTTGCTTACATTATCTTGACGTTTTCCACTTTTCTTACATTATCTTGACTCCATTATCTTGAGTCAATCTAAAAAGGGCTGTTGGGCCAGCAATAGAGGAAGGAACCACAAATGTAGAGGAAGGTGTTGGCGATGGAAGTCACTCCTGGATTGCTAGCAGGAGCAGAGCCTGATGCCCATCAATTTTATGTCACGATGGTTTATAGATGGGATGACCGAATGGAAGCCAACTCAAAACAATATCATTCCAACTCCAAAACTAGGCCAGGCATGCATAGGTGAGTGAGTTCTCATATAAACTTCAGACAGTGAGCTGTAGTAAAGGGTGAACAGGAAGAAGACTTATATAAGAGGAAAGCAGAGGTATGTTATTAACATCAGGTTTCTAACAGGCTGTGGAAGAAGACGTCCAAACACAATATCATCTTACATTCAAATGCAAAGCCAGAGAATGCAATAATGCAACAATAAATCTTTTATCATAACATAACTGCAATAATTCGTGTGAATCAGTCAATCACGAATTCTCTTAGCAGTAGGCAGAAAATTAGATGGAGTAAGAAAAACTGTTTGTCATAAAACAAGATATCTCATATACAGATGCATAACCAACAAACTAGAATCTGTTAAAACTTTACAGTAGGGAGCTCTGCTCTACCATCGGTAGATTACAAAATACAAAGACTGAGTCTATATACTTAGCAAAATTCGCTTATCAGAGGCATGTTCAGTCATCCAAGGCGTAGTGTCCCTTCAGCCGAATTTGGACGGATAACTTTCGTCAGACGTCGCCTTAACTGCGCATGGCTCCTGCAGGGAAGATAGTTGCAACATTAAAGGCCAACATGGCGTGCGCAAACTTTCTCTGGTCAGATGAGGACTAGCCATGACCCTTTGGAGAAAATCAGTGTATAGGACCGTCTCGGGCAGACTGTCTGCCGGAACCCCCATACTTTGCATTCAATAAGTGAGCTGAGGTTTCAACTACCTTTGTTCAGCTTCATTTAATTCTTTAGCGAGGACCAGGATCGAAGTCGGGCTGAACTGGTCTTAGAGGACGCGGTATTCCCTTCTGTGGCAAAACCCGACGCTTTGGCACCTTTGCATAACTCTCTTCCTTTCTCAAGTGACCGCAGCCTCCACTTTTCGGTGCTATCGAGGTTCGGGGTTTCGAGATGTGGAACAACATGAAACTCTCACCCTTTGAACTTCTGAATGCCGAAACGCCGACGTGATTAGATCTCGTGCCACGCTTCCTCTGGATGGATGGCTGCTATTCTCCTTTGCACACTATGGGCACGATCTACTGTGTTAACTTCGGTGCAACATCCTTATTCGCGATTTCCCGCCAACCGTTGATCTACTCCTATTGATGAATCTAGGTCGTTGACAACATAATATCGCCCGCTCACTTGATTTTTAGCCTGAAACGGGGCTTTACGTGCTAAGCTTGGGGCGCTCTTCATGAAACCTGCAGACCTGGATGCTCTCGTGCCCAAGACAAGAATTATCGCTAACAGAAGGAACCACTAAGAAAACAGAACCAAATAAAGCCATTTGGTTATTACGCCGGCAACATTTTGTCGAAGGTCATTTTCAAAGGGACACTACTACACATAAATTACTTAAAAAAGGAACTACTAGCCGAGATTATTCAAATATGATCATACTATTAGCCGACTTATGAGAAAAGGAGTGCATTACGAGTGCATTGCTCTTTTGATGCTTGCTTGCTCTTTTGGTTCTTTGATGCTTGCTTTACTTTTGATGATGATGCGAGTGCAAAGTTGGGCATTACGAGTGCATTGCGACTGCATTGCTCTTTTGATGCTTGCTTGCTCTTTTGGTTCTTTGATGCTTCATATAATCAATTGGACAAGAGCTTCATATATATATTGGACGACAACTTCATATAATCAATTGGAGGAGAGCTTCTTCATTCGCTTATTTTCGCAGGGTTTTCTTGCGGGCATCTGTTAGACTTCATTGCTTTGCTAGACTTTTTATTGTAAGTTTTCGGGGATTCTTACTTTCATTTTGATTTTAAGGTCGCAGTTTCAAATCCCACGGCGTGTATGTTCTGTCAGTTTTTCATTGCAATTTAAATGCCATGTGGCTTGTTCTGTGGTTTGTCCTTTCCTTCTGTGGGTTAATGTATTTACTGTACTGCATATTTTTCATGGAGACAACTGCAGATCATGTTGTTATTTTGGTTCCTGATGGCCCGCAGATCTGTAAAGAACCTCGCAATGATATGTCCGGCAGAATAAAGTTGTTATTGTGGTTCCTGTTGGCCCGCAGATTACGGTTATATGTGGTTCCTGATGGCCCGCAGATTAGGTTTATACATGAAGAACCTCGCAATGATATGTCCGGCAGAATAAACAACTTGATAAACGCGTACCTGACCATTCATGCTACAATTCTCACATCGGTGTTCTCGCTTTAGGGTCCGATTGGAGCAGAGATTTGGGGCAGTGTAGTCCTTCTATCCGGAGCTGTCTCTGTGTTAATCATCCTCCTCCTCCTCCACATATACTTTCAACAGTTTAATGATCTTACGAGTGGTGGGAGAGGCGAACCTGGACTCCTCAATTCTCTGGTTCAGAATTCTAGGTGGATTACTGAGAGATCTGCATTTGTTTTAATGTTAATGGCATTATCAATCTGCCTATTGTACACTTACAGTCCTCTTATCCCGCATCCCCGGGTCCATAATGACAATAATGGAGGTTATTCAATGTAAGGTGGACTAGGTCCACTAAATTATTAAATAAGGCCCACTATGGTAGTTAGATCTAATAAGTGGGTAATCAGATATAATAAATGTAAGATGACTTCTTAGAAGGTTCTACTTCTAGAAGATTCATCATCTAGAATGTTCTTAGGTGATGGTAGTACTATATAAATGGGTTCAAGCAATGTAATGAAACATGAAGAGAAATAGTGTATTTAGAGCGGTAGCTCAATAGGAGGATGCCCCCTCGAAGAGGCAAGTGAACAGGAGAGGATCCCTTCCATAATAGGATCCATTTTACGGTGTTGCCCTACCTCAAGGGTTTGATATAATAAAGTTGTGTTTTTCTATATTGTTCTTCTATCTTGCTTTGTGGATCTATTGAGTATTCAATATTTGTGGTGATTATATTGGTAGATCTATTCAGGTTCCTAACACAATCTCACTAACATACTTGTGTATCCAAGAGTGGCATTGTTGTTTATGTAACTTTAATAAAAATATTTTATGTTATTCTTAAATATAGATATTCTTAGGTATATTGTTTATGTGACTTTAATAAAATTATTTTATGTTATTCTTATATATGGATGTGCATGCTTTGGTGTTTATTTCTCAAGTGTGTTTAATAAAAACTTTATAAAAATGTCTCTTTAATAAAAAGGAAAAATCTCTCTTCTTATAAAAATGTCTCTTATGTCTCTTTAATAAAAAGAGGAATGAAGGGAATAGTCGGTATGTACTTTTTTAAATATCGGAAATCAATAAAATGTAATGTAAATGTGATGTGTAAGATTTAAATTTATTTTAAAATTAAATGTGTAAATGAAAATTAGATAATTATAATTAAAACTAAAAAGAGAGAGTAGGTACTATAATGATTAGCTAGGGCAGGGGACTTACTAAAGTACTGGCTACAATGGATAGATCTGTTTCACCACAATCTACTGCAATAGACCTATGCATTGGCAATATACTACAACGCACTTGTGAATAAGCCCGCACTAGCAGGCTCCAGAAGCATACTTGCCCAGCTAGAAATGAGCCCTTTCAGTTCGAGGGCCACACCCCACGAATTACCCCTTTTAGAAGCATACTTGCCCAGCTACATATAGAAAACATGTTCCACATCAAAATGTTAGACATAAATCTAAGATGCAAAAAGCAAGGAGAATAATCCACCATCCACCATATACACAAAACCCAAAGCTTTCCTTGAGGACCAATGATAGCCTACAAGTTGTTGAGAGTTACATCCAACTTATTAACAAATCATATGACAAGTAAGCATAGACATAGTGAGCAAGAGAAATCCCACAAGCCACAACATCCATCCCTACAAACACCAAGAAATATTGTGAATGTCAAGAATAATCCACAACCATYGACAASATCACAAGAGTATACAACATAASCTAATAGTGTCACTCTATTCAACATATGAACATAGTTTACAATGCCAAATGAGGGACCTTTTACAAAAGTGTAAAAGTATCCTTTATAGAAAGTCCTAATAACTCTAGTACTTATAATTACTTGACTCTTGGCCTTCCTAAATGAATCTTGACCTTCCTATTATACTTGGCCAATTGATCCAAGTGGATATCGGTGGCCACCCATCTCTTCCACTGACTCAACATGGTTCTCCATTTGGGCAATCTTGTTATGATTTTATAGAATTTTCTTGGATTTTTTGGGTCCTGAACTTTCGGGTCCATTTTGAGGCCCTTAACGAACATTTAGACAAGCGATGTTATCCTATATTTACCTTTGGCAAAGCTAGGCCATATTTTTTTCTCGTTGTCCTCAATTAGATATTTCCAATGAGATACTATGCACTCCAAACATAAATTGTATGCGAAAGTTACATTCCTGAAATGTTGATGTAGAAATTAATGCCCAAAAATATGTCTTGGAATATTCAAAACACCTTTTGGTTCTTCTCCCCCTAGGTTTAGGGTTTTGGACCTTTAGGGTTCTCAATTTACGTTAAAAATCCATCCTTTTGGCCTCTTGTATTAGCTTCTTGCAAATGAGCGTAGTGGCCATCTCTCTCTCTCTCTCTCCAGAGATAAGCTACCACCATTCTAGCCAATTTGTGTTCTACAATATTCCACTATTTTATTCATTAATAGAAGTTGGATTTTCACTGTATTACTATGCTCTCTATTTTATTTTTGTGTGTGTTTCATTATTTTCTCTATACAATCTAGATCAATAGTATGAAAGAAATCTACTCTTTCTTTTTTTCTTTGTGCATGTCCCCAACAAGGTCATGGTATAGAGAGTTGGGTCTCGAGCTAATTTCACTAGAATATGACCTCTCTTGCCAACCCAAACAACCTCCCATAATGGGGGAAAGGATATATGATGGAGAATGATATGCAATCACGATTTTTCTTGAGGAAGCGATTGCATGACAGAGGAATGAGATGATGGACAATTTCACTCGGATCCTTCAACGACTGCAAATGATAGGTGAGGTACCTTCAACACGCGACCAATTTAGAGGTCTTACAGGCTTCAATATATAAGTTAACTTTGATATTCCTTTATTTGAAGGCCGAATATATACAAATTCTTTGGAGAAATGGTTGAATCTTTTAGAGGGTTATTACTGTATTCAAAAACAAATTGACATTGAAAAGATCACCTTTGTGCTCGTTAAATCCATTCCCCATGTCAAAGATTGATGGGAAGGTTACTGGGAGATACCAGACACATATATAACATTCATAAAAGGACCCACTTGGGTGGCCTTTTTTTATTCCCTCAAGGAGGAATTCCACCTTGTTGGAAAGTATGATGATCAATACATGAGATGGACGACTCTGAATCAAAAGAGAGATCAGAGGGTGCCAGAGTACACCAACATTTTCCATACCTTGCACTCAAAGTTGGGTATCAAATACTCTTAGCGGTGCCTAGTTTTGAAATACTGTAGTGGCCTACACACGTACATCCAAGTAGAGATGAATTTCTTGGATATCTCCTCACCAGGAGATGCATATCAATATGCTGTCAAAATCAAGTAGAAATTTAAGAAGTGAAATAAGAAGGAGTTCAATTCTACAAACCTGGCACAACAAAAGTATGGTAAAGGAAGAACTAACTCATGGAACAAGGGACAGAGTAGGAATATTCAACTACAAGACAGCCAGTCTAGGCTGCAGTTAAAGGAGGGTAATGATAAGTCGAGAAAGACACTGGAAAATGGTGTGAGTTCCAAAAGATCCCTTGGCACAACAACATTGAATGTTGCTTGAAATGGTCATTGTTAGCCAAGATTAAAGAAAAATATTTAGACCATGCCTTAGACATTGATTCAAAACCTGATAAAGGAAAGCAAATTATTGATGCAGAACCTAGTGCTACCATTGCAACTACAAATATCCAAAAAGATGAGTCAAAGGAGATTGACGAGGGCGGAGCACCTCTTCCATTCTTAGACATTGGTTAAAGGGACCCCACTGCATCTCATTGTGGATAGGGGGAAACATAATAATCTGATATCAATTGAGGTTATCAAAAGATTGAAATTGTCAACAATGACACACCCCCAACTGTACATTATCGATTGGTTGAGTGAGGGACAAGACCTTCTTGTCCACTAGAAATATAACCTATCCTATGGAATCAAGCACTTCAAAGATGTGATACTGTGTGATGTTGTCCCACTTGAAGTTTGTGATGTACTTTTAGGACAACCTTATATGTGGAAACATCATGATGTTCACAAATACTATCCCCGTAGCATCATTATTACCTTGGAAGTGAAGATTTTTAGGTCCTATCAAGCTTGCCAACGGGGTATGTCTTTGGCCACAGATTGGCTCTAAGTTTCAATTGTTATGTATATGTTTTATGTTTTTTTAGGACAGCGAACAGTCCAAGAACTTCTTGCTGATTTTTTTATGGTTGTACTTGCAATTTTAGGTGCTCTAGCATGTAGTTTTAGTAACCAGAAGTTAGCACATCCATACTAAAATAAATACAACACACCTAAAGATATTTACAGCTGAAAATAGGCAGATCTAAAAGACTAACACATGCATTTTTGTACACGGGTATTTTTGGTCAACATGACCCTGGATAAAACCCCCCCGAGGAAAACCAGTTTGGAATATATGTCTATATATGAGGAAAGGAGATGGTGGAATACAACAAGTACAAAATTTATATGAAACTAATACAATAGCATCCTAATCTAGGCTGAAACACAAGTCCAAAATATCCAGGTGCGCCCTAGGAAGGTGTGCCCCACATACAAGCTCTCAAATCCACTGAAACTACTCCAAAAGCAAACTATGAGCTCAAATCTGGAAACCCCTCCACAAAAATGAAGCTCTTTTGGATTTCCTCCCTCTACAACTGATCTCACTGCAATATGATGGCTATAATTCCTCCCTGTAACTGATGCACCCTCATAAGCAAGTGTGCCCTCCACAATAGTGAAACCTCCTCAGTAAATAAACAAGGCTAGAAGTTGAATGCCTCCCTCCATGAAAGCATGCGCCCAAGCTCAAGCCTCCTCATGCAACAAACCTCATTTCAATGCTCCAATTCTTCCTCTCCAAGTGAGAAAATGAAAAATGAATGTCTCCTTCACCCTTTGCGCCCCTCTTGAACCTCCAAAAGGAAACCTAAGAAACCGATGGATGAGATCATCTCATCTCCCATATAATCAATGGTTGAGATCTACCCAAAAGTATATAAGTCAATAAACCACTTTGGGTTAAGTTTCCTAATTTCACTTTATGTCTCTAACTCACCCACAAACTGAATTAATAGTCATTTTAGGCATAAATGACTAAATTTCACTTTTGACTTAAAACTCCTAAGTCAAAGTGAAATTAGACAAAAGTACAAGGCACAAAGTGTATAGTCCATCCCACATGTGTCAAGGAGAGCAGAAACACATGGGGAACAGCTCCCAAGGTACAAAACTCAACACTCCCTCTTACCAAGGAAGGTGTTCCTCACCAATCCCATCTTGTCTCTGAAGTAGACATGTTTGCCCCTTGGCAAGGCCTTGGTGAGAATATATACAACCCAGTCATCTATCGATACATACTGCAACTGAACTGCCCCTCTCTGAACCCAGTCACGAATGAAGTGGTACCTGATATCAATATGCTTCGACTGGTCATGAAACACTGCATTCGCATAGAGTTTTATGCAACTCTAATTATCACAGTGAATGACGGTCGGTGGAATCTCCTGACCAAACAAACCAACCAACATCTTATGAAGCCAAATGGCATCACAAGTGGCCTGACTGGCTGCCATATGCTATGCCTCGGCCAAAATCAAAGCAACTAACTTCTGCTTCTAGCTAAACCAGGAAACAAGTCCTGACCCCAAACCGAAGCAGCACCCTGAGGTGCTTTTCCTGTCAGCAGCACATCCTGCCCAGTTTGAGTCTGTGTAGCGAACCAAACTAACTTCATCTCCTCTGGCATAGTCTAGGCCATAATCAATTGTCCCAGCAATGTACCTCAAGACGTGTTTTTCCCCAACCATGTCAACACTCCTCGACTCAACCATGTACTGACTGAGAGTGTTCACGAAAAAACAAATATCTAATCTGGTGTTAACCAGATACATGAGTCAAACAATCAACTGCCTGTAAATTGTGGCATCCACCAACTAGCTATCTGAATCACTAAGCTTCTTCCAGTTGGTGATCATAGGTGTAGACATAGGTCTATAGTCCTCCATCTAAAATATGCTCAAAATATCTTCTGCATACTTCCCCTGCTCGAGAAATATGTGACCCTCCTCCTGCCATATCTCCATACCCAGAAAGTAGTGCATCAATCCAATATCACTCATCTCAAACTCTGATGCAAGTCCCATCTTGCACTCAGCTATGACATCCTCGACTCTAGTGATGAAAAAGTCACCCCTAATGATGAAATAGAGGTTCGGATCAACATTGCTCTTCTCGAAGCCCATCTGAAGCAAGTAAGTTTCTATGCGAGAATACCAAGCTCGGGGAGCTTGCTTCAGTCTATAAATTTCCTTTCTCAAAAGACACACGTGAGTCTCCCTGTCACTCATGTCAAACCCCTATGGCTTCTCTATGTACACCTCCTCATCAATAAAGCCATTCAGAAATGTGGTCTTCACATCCATCTGGTGAATGCTCCAACCCATCTCTGCTTCTATGGAAATGATACTCCTGATGGAGGTGTATCTCGCAATTGCTATGAAAGTCTCGTCATAATCGACTCCCTCAATCTGAGAGAAGCCTCGTGCCAAAAAATGGGCCTCATGTTTCTCAATGTTGCCATCTGTAGCAATCTTGGTCTTGTAAAACCACCTAGAAGTCACAACTGACTTCCCCACTAGCCTCGGAACCACATCCCAGACATCATTATGCACAATGGAGTCATACTCCTCTACCATGGACTCTCTCCAGACATGTTGGTCCACTGCCCACGCAAAATTATGTGGCTCTGTATCCTTGATACTCGTCACTAGTGCCAAATATGCTCCCAATCTAATTGGAGGTCTCATGTCTCTGATTTGGCTCTTGGGATCCCCTACATTCTCTCTAGCCTCCTTCAGGGTCTCCTAAAACCATCTAGGTATCCTCTTCCCTGAAGTGGTCAACGGAGAAGTAAGGTCACTAGGCCCAAGAGTGACTACCTCAGGACTCGTCTCAACACTCTGAGATCCTGAAGTATGTGTCCCATCTAAAGTTTGTACCCCATATGACTGAACATGCTCTGACTGTGACCCTGAAGCTGTGCATGGTGACCCTGTCACCCCTGATACTACTGTACATGAGACCTGAGTTTGTTCTCCCTATGATACTTCAATTAGCACCTCTGCTTCATCCTCAACTCCAACTCTCGACTCAAGAGATCTCTGAAAAGCCCTATCCTCCTCAAATATGAAATCTCTGCTCACCACCACTCTCCTAAATGGCGGAATGTAGATGTGATAGGGTTTGGAAACCTCTGAGTATCCAACTAGAATCCCCTACTGGGTTGTGGGGTCTAGATTTGTCATCCTCTTCAAGGGAACATGAGAAAAGGTCAAGCACCCAAAGATCCTGATGTGCTCGACATCGGGCCTCTTACTAGTGAAGGCCTCCTCAGGAATCATCTTCCCCAATATCTTGTGGGGACTCCTGTTCTATAGGTAAACTGCAGTAGCACATGCCTCTGCCCATAAGTACAAAGGAAAACTTTGATCATGCAACATGGATCTCACTGCACCGGTAATGGCCCAGTTCTTCCTCTCGGCAACCCTGTTCTGCTAGGGGTTGTAGGGTACAGTCATCTATCTTATAATGCCATGTTGGGCATAAAAGTCTACAAATTGTCTCGAGGAATACTCTCCCCCGTTATCTGACTGCAAGACTTTGATCCTCTTTCCCGAATGGTTCTCCACAAGAGCTATGAACTCTTGGAACCATGTGAAGACCTCATTCTTGGCCTTCAGAAAATAGATCCAAGTCTTCCTCATGTATTCATCAATAAATGTGAGATAGTACTCACAACCACTCAAGGAACTCAGAGTCATGGGCCCACACGCGTCTGTGTATACTAAATCTAGTATCCCAGCTGACCTGGTGTCACTATTGGGGAATGATGCCTTGGTAAAATTTCCAAGTGCACACCCTCTACAAACATCCTGATGCTCTGTACTGATTTGTGGCACTCCAGTCACAACCTCTCTCAGTCCTCCAAGAGATCCATGATGTAGGTAGTCCATCCTACAATGCCATAACTCACAACTCTGTCTGATGTTGTTGCTGCTCGCTGCCAATGCATGAAGTGGCTAAAAAATCAATTTGAAAATTTTCCCATCCCTCACTCCAATCATCTGTCCTGAGGCAAGTGAAGACCCTCGAGGATGAATGAGTACCTCGGTGCCTCTGAATTTCACCTCAAGACCTCTATCCTAGAGGGTGGAAATTGAAATCAAATTCTTCTTCAGCCCAGGGACATAGAGAAAATCTCTGAACGATATAGGTGGCATGTTATCTCTCTGAAAGGTAACTGTGCCAATCCCAACAACTCTAACCAATGTGTCATCTCCAAGAGAAATCTCCATTCTGAACTTGGTGTTACTGAGATTAGAAAAGTCCTCTCTGAAGAGTTGACCCCCACGATATCGTGTAATGCATTGGCTGGAATTAGCACTCCTCAAACCCTCAAGATCGAAGGATACATCAAAAAGAAAAAGGTAATAGTCCTAATTGATTCTGGCAGTACTCATAATTTCATTCACTATAAATTAGCCAAAGATCTCAATTGCTTTGTATATCCAGCACAAGAATTTCAAGTAATGATTGCAGATGGAGGAACTATCAATTTCTCAGGAAAATGCAATAAGATCAATCTTACTATGGGGGAATATGTAATGAATAGTCAAATGATTGCTATACCCATGGGTGGTGCAGATGTTGTACTAGGAATCTAATGGTTACTATCATTAGGAACAATGGATTTTAATTTTCAAGAACTTTTCATGAAATTTTCATTGGAAAGAAAAGAAATTGAGTTAAGAGGTATCACCAGGAAACCCGGTAAGGTCATAAGCTCTAACGACATGAAAAAATTATTGAAAAAGGGACATCAAGTCTTTATTTCACAACTATGCTCACTAGATGTTCAAAAATCTAAGCCATCTATTCCTCAAGATCTCCAAAGGATCATTGATAAGCATTCCAAATTATTTGAAGATATGCCCAAAGGTCTTCCACCCACTCGAAATCATGATCATGAAATTCACCTAATTCCTGGGAATGTTCCTCTTAACATCAAGCCATACAGATATCCTTACGCCCAGAACAGTGAAATTGAGCGCATGGTTGAAGAAATGTTAGAGGCTGACATTATTAGACCTAGCCAAAGTTCTTACTCTACACCAGTGGTAATGGTATTCAAGAAAGATAGCTCATGGCGTATGTGTCCAGATTATAGTGAGCTCAACAAGATCACTATTAAAGATAAGTTTCCCATTCCCGTCATTGATGAATTGTTAGATGAACTACATAGAGCAATATATTTCACAAAATTGGATCTTCGTTCAGGGTATCTTCATATCAAAATGAAGGAAGATGATATCCCAAAAACAACATTCCGAACTCATGAAGGCCATTATGAATTTTTTCTCATGCCTTTTTGCCTTACAAACGCACCTTCCACATTCCAAGTGTTGATGAATTCCATTTTCAATCCCTTCCTTCAAAAATTTGTGTTATTATCTTTTGATGATATACTAATCTATAGCAAGTCTTGGGAGGATCATGTGCGACATGTTGACAAGGTGCTAAAACTACTAAAGCAGCAACAACTATATGCCAAACCATCCAAATGTTTCTTTGGAGTAATGAAGGTAGAGTATTTGGGTCATATTGTATCTCATGAAGGCTTCAAGGTAGACCCTAACAAGATTAAGGCCATGATGGACTGGCCGATTCCCAAAACATTAAAGAATCTTAGAGGATTTTTGTGTTTGACAGGTTACTACCGCAAGTTTGTTTGGAACTATGGAAGAATAGGAGCACCTTTAATGGCACTAACTAAGAAGGATGCATTTTCATGGAATCCAGAGGCAAGTAAATCTTTTGAACAACTTAAAGAGGTGATGTGTAAAGCTCTTGTCTTGACCACTCCAGACTTCACAAAAACCTTTATTGTGGAATATGATGCCTCGGGAGATGGAATTGGTGTTGTCCTAATGTAAGAAGGAAGGCCCCTGGCTTTTGAAAGTCGACCACTCAAGGGAAAGGACTTACACAAACCCATTTATGAGAAGGAAATGATGGCAATACTACATGCATTGAAGAAATGGCATCCTTAC
>ML777946.1:89299-115264 GCA_009831015.1 Picea engelmannii | reverse complement strand
CCTTTTTAGACGTGTCAGACTCATAGATGACATAACAAAATCACAATGACTAACTTGATTAAGTTTTGACATACTAAGTTAACTCTTGAAAATCCTTAGGGAGATATTCTTGTGACATGAAATGCATGAGAATATCTCCAACTCGCATTCTTGAACCAATTATGTTGCTCACGTTCCAATTTGGGGATGATAGACCAGAACCTTGATCGTTGGTTGGCACCTTCCTAATGCGTTCTAGAACCAACATTATGAGTAGGTCGAGGGTATTGGGGAGAAAACCCATTTCTTATATTTTCTTCTAGAAGCTCGGATACATGACAACTGCCAACATGGGTTACGAGACTTCTTTGTTGTGGTTACATGACCTGGATTCATAACCATCATTAGCAATAATTTGATCTTTATCCTTTAATTAATCAAAGACTATGGAAAAAATAATAAAAATTCATCACATTTACCTTATGAGCTTTGGATGACCAATGTCTGCAAAATGTGATGGAAGGGTGATTTCTTATAATGGTGAAGTGATCTTGAAAGGGGAAAAGGGTATATTGACATTGAAAATGACATTAATTTGGGAGCCCAACATTCGTTACAAGGGTTAAGCAAGGGGCATTGTGATCAAAACATCACAGTGCATGTTGGATCTTTATTTCTTGATCGCCATGATGAAAATGACCCAAGGCGGATGCTTTTTATAGCTTCAATATCTAACTAAATTCCATAGAATATGGAATATCTTGTCTACATGTAATTGTTGGATGTTGGATTTGACTCTGTCAAATCCACACTGTCAAGTCATCTCGACAAGGATGCTCAACTCGACCTCTTGTGCATCCAACTCATTGTTGATTATCGGGATAGTTGATCCACCAGCCAACTATATTCGATTGTTAGTCAATTATTCGACCAACAGGAACGTTGACTACTCAACCAACTAGTGCAGTGTGTTGGTCGATTGCCCTATCGAATGTATCCATATGTAGGGAAACCTCCTGACTGACTGAATCTACGAGATGTGTGATGAACCATCAATGCTTGATGTTCCAACAAGGACATGATAGAGAATGAAAATGAGATACTAGAAAAAGTTGACACATTGCATAATGTTGTACATGCATTAACAACATTGATGAGCATAGGGAAATTCAAGTGGTGTTGTGATTTTATAAGCCTTATGGCCCCTAGCAATTAGCTCATAGTTTAATATGTTCTTCTTTATACTCTTGCAAGGTATATGAAAAGTGGGAGAATGTTGGGACATGTGTGTCATATACCTTGCAATCTTGTAGTGGAGTAGGTAATGATCGTTGAGTAGTAGCAAGGAATAAATGCAAAGTAGTGACAGGGAATAAATGTAAAGAACTAGTGAGCAATGAATACTATGTAGTAGCAGTTGGCCAATTACTTGTCAAAGGTTTCCGACATGTAGAATTGGAAAACCATAAATGGTTTATAGTTTTGTTATTCCTATTTATTCAATGGTCGGGTTGGAGGAAATCAGTGCGTAAGTTTTAACTTACTATTATCTATCAAAAGTTCTCCAAAATCCTCATGCTAGTGCTCCACACTCATGTTGAAAGCAGAAAGACTATGTATTGTAACCATTTAGTTGTTGAATAATGCATTGAATGTTCTTTAGAATGGGTTTTTGTTTGTCATTGTTCTCTTCTATGTTTACACACATTCTTCTCTCATAGATTAGTGTGAGAAACATATTCCGCACCTTTACTTCCTTTCATAAAAATTAATCCAAAATACAATGTCAGATATATCATTTCCTATGATGTGCACATCTTTATGTTGAAAATACTAGCATGAGAAGAAAAATAGATCTTAGTGTTTTAATGTAAGATAATAAGTCTTCACTCGGAGCCACCAGACATGCCCACATTTTAAATTTTATTTTTAAGAGGGCATGGGGAGGGATTTGAATTATGATTGGGCGGGGTCGTAGGGAAAGGATGGCTCCCTAACGTAACCGTTAACTAAGATGACAAGGATGGGGTTGGAGAGGCGCAGGCCCATGCTATATTCACCTTTACAGGTGAAGAACTGGAACCAAAATGGACAATAGATTTACCGAAATGGACAACATGATTTAATGAATTTCCTCACGGATACACACAAACCCAAACCCAAACCCAAATGTAAAATATCTACTCAGAAACACCAAATATGTGGTCAGAACAACAAAGGTTGAATCTCTATTCGCTAACCATAATGGCTTGACTCCAAAGAGTTTTTGAATTCAGCCTCACAATAATTCGTTGGTTACAATCCACTTAAAATCCCTCCATAGATCGAAAATATCTTGAAAATAGTTCAAGAGATCAAAGATCCCTCAATCATAAGTTGATTTCTTTATTTATAAGATAAAAACCAATTTAATTGTGGAATAAAAATAAAATTGACTTTTTAAAAAGTCATGCAATCTCCTCATGTAATTTACATCTTCAATTAACAAACGTCTTAATAAATCATCCATGCATTTAGCCACATCTCCAATTAACTGTTGACTTCAATTCATGCATGCTCAACCTCGTAAATATTTCCCTTATTAAATAATTCAACCCGTTGTTCTTTCTTTAGAAACATCACACATGTGTCTTTAATTTGTTTTTTTATTTTATTTTAGGAATAGTTAACTCTGGCTAAGTCATTCTACAATATTTAGTAATAAATTGGAATGTTTATGCACCCAATCACCAATTCTTCCATTTATGTTCTCATGCTTATGTTTGTGAGCTGACATAAATCTACCAGTTTGCAACATGCAACATTGAAATTTTTCTCATCATGCTAAATGATTATCTTTGCATGTAACTGGATCATAACAAATGTATATTAGGAATAAAAATATCTTCTCGTAATAAATTTATTAGATAAAACAATTTATTGATATTAAAATGAAATATTCAAATCACTTCCTTGAGCTTCATTTTGTTTATTTCGAAAACCTTAAACAAACCATGAAAAATCATTGAAAACTTCTAAAACAAAATTTGTAGATCTTGACGATAAATTTCCGATGATATATGGACTTCTCAAAATGGGGATCATAATCAAACATTATCACAAAAAAAAAAAAATCTACATGTCATAGATTTATTTCCAAAACTATAAACAAGAAACACATAATCATTAAAAACTTATAACTAAAAAGTTGTAGAGATTGATGAGACCATTTCAATGGTATATGACACTCCTCAGACAGATTTCAGGATCAAAATGTATCACAAAATTGCAAAAATGGGTTCTTATTTCATCGGTGACCTTTTAGAACATTTTTTGTGCTCGGGAAATACATGACATTTTTAGCACAGTTTATGAGGGAGGACCAATTGTTATAATTGTAGTTGCCTATGATTGGATGACTAATATTACACTATGGAAAATTGTTTCATTGGCATCGACAATCGGGAGAACGAGTTTTGTGCAGGAATTGTAAGGCTTGGTAATCTTGTCGATGCCCGATGAGTTCATCAACATCGATGAATATCTGTGTTTCTAAACCAAAATGTGAAATTGAAAAAACCATAACAAGTATGACTGACAGAGACACTCGTACCATGATGATGTGTCAGGTGACATGATAGATGATGTGGTGACTGATTTAATAGTTGACATTGCAAGATGAAGTACTAAAGATGACGTGGCAACTAATGTGGATGACTGACATGGAAAAATGAAGAACATCCTGCTACATGGACTTGAAATGGAATGATAATGTGTCATTGTATAATTGATGACATGGAAATGATGACTTGGAATAATACGATTACATGGCAGTGTGACGGGTAATGATGACATGAAAAAATAGAGTACAGATGGTGATGTGGAAATGTATGGTTGAAAACATGGCAGGACGATGTGGTAGGTGATGTGGATCTTGTACGACCATCACAAATGGATGTAGTTCACATTAAGGAATTCAATGGTCAAGATACATCCTCTCTCATGATCAATGTCTAGGATTCATTCTTTAGGTTCATGGTTCATCGGCATCAACTGAAATGAGTTGTTCTTATTAAGGACTCAATCAATTTCACTGATGCCTGATGGCTTCATCGATGATCGACTAAATATGCTTGCTGTTTTGAATTGATGCAAAATCCTGTTGACGTCGATGGCTTCATCTGTGCTTTCAAAATTCCTTCATTGGGATTGAGAGTTTGGTAAATTTTTATTCTTGTTCTTTCACCCCAAACCCTTGGTGAGCTCATTGACACTCTTTAGAGAATGTTGTGATTTTGCTCTTTTTTAAATTCTTTCTTTTGTTTTCCTTTCCTGCTGCAAAACATGAGATTTTTTGGATTTTCTTGAGATTTTAAATGCAAAGAAAACAACGGGAAAAAATGCATAAACTTAACAAAGGACAAATATGAAACCTATGTAAATCTGAAAGAGAAAGTTATTTAATGGTTAAAAGAAAAGTAGTACCCAAAAATTAAATATTTTTAGAACAATAATTCCACATGGGTTGGCTTGTCATCCAAGCCCTCCTTCTAGCACCAATTCTATTGATGGTTCTAAATTACCAATGCTCAATAGTAGTGATTAAACCCAAGAAAGAGGCCCAATTATAATCTTCCCTATTTGGTATGGAATAATCCTCTGGTTTAATGGTCTACAAACTGTTTGATGGGCTTTAAAAGCTATCTAATTTTGTTCTTTTTATTGATTTGTGTTTTAAGTCTATCTACTGCAAAAAAGAAGTAAACTAAGGATTTTGGAGAAATTTGTGTTGAGGATAAACTATGGCAACAATAAATGAAAACTATCTAAGAATTTATATTTCAGAAGAAATAATTCCACTATGAATATATTACTCATCAAATAACATTCAGAACACAATAACTAATTAATAGTGGAAAGAGATAAGATTTAACTATGAGACATTAAGAAATAATTCCAGAATATCTCAGATAACATAAAAAGAAGATTAACTAATAAAGAAAATAACATTTTATCGAAAGTATCCCACAATTCATTCAACCAACTAAGATAGCTAAATAATATTGAACTTATTACTATATGCATGTAATGCTTAATTAGTTGTAAAAGAATCAACAATAATGAATAAACACACAAAATTTTAACAAACCATAATGATTTGACTCCAAAGAGTTTATGAATTCAACCTTGAAATAATTCGTTGGTTACAATCCACTTGAAATCCCTCCAGAGATCGAAAATATCTTGAAAATAGTTACAGAGATCAAAGATCCCTCAATCATAAGTTGATCTCTTTATTTATAAGATAAAAAACAATTTAATTATGGAATAAAAATAAATTTGACATTTTAAAAAGTCATGCAATCTCCTCATGTAATTTTCATTTTCAATGAACAAACCTCTTGATAAATCATCCATGCATTTAGCCACGACTCCAATTAGTTGTCGACTTCAATTCATGCATGCTCAACCTCATAAATATTTCCTTGATAAAATAATTCAACCCGTTGTTCTTTCTTTAGCAACATCGCGCATGCGTCTTTAATTTTCTTTTTTATTTTATTTTAGGAATAGTTAACTCTGGCTAAGTCATTCTACAATATTTAGTAATAAAACTAGAATGTTCATGCACCCAGTCACCAATTCTTCCATTTCTGTTCTCATGCTTGTGTTTGTCAGCTGACATAAATCTACCAGTTTGCAACATGAAACATTGAAATTTTTCTCATCATGCTAAATGATTCCCTTTGCATGTACTTGGATCATAACAAATGTATATTAGGAATAAAAATATCTTCTTGTAATAAATTTAGTAGATAAAACAATTTATTGATATTAAAATGAAATATTCAATTCACTTCCCTAAGATTGGTTTCGTTTATTTCGAAAACCTTAAACAAACCATGAAAAATCAATGAAAACTTCTAAAACAAAATTTGTAGCTCTTGACGATAAATTTCCAATGATATATGGACTTCTCAAAATGGGGATCATAATCAAACGTTATCACAAAAAAAAAAAAAAAATCTACATGTCGTAGCTTTATTTCCAAAACCATAAACAAGAAACACATAATCATTAAAAACTTATAACTAAATATTTGAAGAGATCGGTGAGACCATTCCAATGGTATACGACAGTCCTCAAACAAAGTTTAGGATCAAAATGTATCACAAAATTTCAAACATGGGTTCTTCTTTCATCGATGACGTTTTAGAACATTTTTTGCGCTCGGGAAAAACATGACATTTTTAGCACAGTTTATGAGGGAGGACCAATGGTTAGAACTGTACTTGCCTATAATTGGATGACTAATATTACACTATGGAAAATTGTTTCATTGGCATCGACAATCAGGAGAACAAGTTTTGTGCAGGAATTGTAAGGCTTGGTAATCTTGTCGATTCCCGATGAGTTCATCGACATCGACGAATATCCGTGTTTCTCAACCAAAATGTGCAATTGAAGAAACCATAACACCGATGACCGACAGAGACACCCATACCATGATGATGTGTCAGGTGACGTGATATATGCCGTGGTGACTAATTTAGTAGCTGACATGGCAAGATGAAGTATTGAAGATGACATGGCAACTAATGTGGATGACTGACATGAAAAAATGAAGCACAACCTGCATCATGGACATGAAATGGAATGATGATGTGTCATTGTACAAATGATGACTTGGACTAATACAATTACATGGCAGCATGACGGGTAATGATGACATGGAAAAATAGAGTACAGATGGTGATGTGGCAATTTATGGTATGAAACATGGCAGGCCAATGTGGTAGGTGATCTGGATGATGACATGGATCTTGTACAACCATAAAAAATGGATGTAGTTCACATTAAGGAATTCAATGGTTAGGATAAATCCTCTCTCGTGATCGACATCTAGGATTCATTCTTTAGGTTCATGGTTCATCGACATCGGCTGAAACGAGTTGCTCTTATTAAGGACTCAGTCAATTTCACTGATGCCCGATGGCTTCATCAACGATCGACGAAATATGTTTGTTTTTTTGAATTGACACAAAATCCTATTGACGTCAAGGGCTTCATCTACACTTTCAAAATTCCTTCATCGGGATCGAGAGTTTGGTAAATTTCTATTCTTATTCTTTCACCCCAAACCCCTGATGAGTTCATCGACATTCTTTAGAGAATGTTGTGATTTTTCTCTTTTTTAAATTCTTTCTTTTGTTTTCCTTTCCTAATGCAAAACATGAGATTTTTTGGATTTTCTTGAGATTTTAAATGCAAAGAAAAAAAGGGGAAAAAAGGCATAACCTTAACAAAGGAAAAATATGAAGCCTATATAAAGCCGAAAGAGAAAGGTATATAATGGCTAAAAGAAAAGTGGTACCCAAAAATTAAAAAAATTTAAGGGTGTGTTGATGTTTCAACACTCCTCTTGCCTAGCCCTTATCCATCATAGCCCATTTTCTTTAGGAGTTTAGAGCCAATACCCCTAGTATGCTTCTCAAATTCACCAAGTTGTTCTTGAGAGATGTTTATGGAAGGTGAGCTTACCAAGGTGGCCTTATTTATGGTTCGAGCATCTGTAGTGGTAATGGAATGTTGTATTATCCCTATGTGCTCTTGGATAGCTGCTTGAAGCCTTTTCAAGGCCTTCTCATTCTCTACCAACTCTATTTGCAGTTGCATCATCATCTATGTGAACCTATCCTCTTGACATTTATCCATTTGAATGAACTTCTCACCAATGTATACAAGCAACGCCTTGCGCTTGTCTCAATCTGTCCTGAATGCAATGAGGGAGGCTTGGCCTTCTTTAAATTTCCTCTTGAGCAATGGAAACAATTTGGTAGAAGTCTCCATGTGCTTCTCCATATATGCCATCCTCAAGTTAAACATATTAACCTGCACCTTCAAGCTCTCAGTCCCTTCTCAAAGCTCGACATTGTCGGTCCTTAAGTCTTCCAACTTATCTTTGCTTGCTTTTCCCATGTTGAATTTCACAATATTGTGTTCACAGTTATAGAAGTAGTGTCTCGGTCAAGAATACAACCTCTATGATACCATCTGATCCATAATCGATGGGCTCATAGCCCATTCGCTTCACCAACATGGACCCTATGTGATATTTAATTTCTAAACTCTATCTTAGTTTGTATAGTGCCCTGCACAATGACCTTAATACTTCTCTGGAGGATGAAAGACCTATTCTCTATGTAATCTCTACTTCAAATGATTAATTGGATCCCTCTTTGTGTAACCTACATACAAGTAGCCACATAACAATTCTATGGAAAATCATCTTTGGTCCTCAATGTGAGAGTTTCCAATGGCATCACATGCAATGGGTATATGCTCCAACAATCAACTACATAATTATTTTTCTCTATGTGGTAGTCCTTGAGGAATCTTCACTCATGGTAGAGTCCTTAAGGACTCTTAAGTCATGGTAGTCTCCAAGGACTGTTTACTCAACCTCAAGATGATGTGAATGTAGATATGTGCTCACTAGTGAATGGTGAATTGTTACACATCACCTCACCAACCTAAATCACATTTAAAAACTAGGGATGTTACATGCAGAACGTTAAGTCACCTAATTGATTGATACAATAGGATACAGGTTCCCACATCTTCTAGACCTTGGAAAATGGATGTATGCGCTTCCATTTTGTAGATATGACCATGATGGCACATAAATGGGCAAGAAGCCCACACCTTGGGAACTACACCCCACATATTATTCAACACTTGATGCATAATGTTGCACTTGGTTATGATTGAAAACTACTTAGTTAGGTAGTGCACAATCACTCCACCCTAGATGATGCCCCTCTCACACTAACATTGTTCTCTTGATGATGATCTCATGTGTTGGGGCTTGTTTACCACTTGGACACCATGTGATGGCTAGAGATTTGACATGGCACTTGACGATGGTTTTCCACCTTGCTTAAATTGCTTGACAATGACATGGGGCCTTAAGAGGGTCTCTTCACCCATTGGAGGTTCGACGTCACCACACGTGTGATGTTATGATGTTTTATTTGCATAATTTATCACTTGCAGAGGCTATTTTTAGGGGTCGCCCCCACTTGTTATCATGGAATAGTGTCATTTCACTTTATTATTGAGGATTATAGTGCTTGGTTTCCTCATATAAATAGAGGAAGCACTCAAATTCTGTTTTGATCATCACGTCTCCTCACACTTGTGAGAGAGCTCTCTAGAAAAGTTTCGCTCTACTTATTTTTCTCTCTTGGAGTCTATGCACACTATTGGAGTGATGTTTTGGATGGATGTTTCTCTTGTTGGTGGTGATCTCTTCATGAACTAGGGTTTCCTAATGCTAATGCACCTTTCTAGTAAGTGTTTCCTTTGATTGCATGTAGTGTTTTCCTGGTTAATCTTGGTAATTTTCTCTATTAGAGTGGTAATTTTGCATGTTATCATCATATTTTTGAAATGTTGAAACCCTAAGGAAGGATTAAGAGTGCTTATCCACTTCTCGTGTTGTTTTCACCTTGAATTGTTGAAGCATTTAATATTTTCCCTAAGGGTTAAGAGAGACTACCACCTTAAGGCTTATGTTAGCTAGGGTTTGGTTCTAGGGGTTAGGAGTGGCTATCTCCCTAGGTTCAAGACCTAGTTCTATTCATCTTATTTGCTAGACACATTAGAGAAAGTGGGATGGAACTTAGGGTTTATGAGTGGATAAACCTTAGTTGTTTCTTCCTTTGAGATTTGACTTAGTTCTATGAGGGGATAGCTCTATGGCTCAAATCTTCACTTTTCTCTTGCTTGGCCTCCTTTGACGCATTATCTTGACTCCATTTTCCCTAAGGAAGTAGATGAAACTAGTGTTATGTGTCTGATGCTTTATACTCTTAACAACTTCAAAACCCGTAATTAATCTAGCTTTATGACATCATTGGCTTGTTAGTTATACCTAGACACTTTGCAAAATCATTGGATAACTTGCTGCTATCATAAAGTGAATGCTACAACCATTAGGGCTTCTATTTATTGATGCATACTTAGTTAATATTGTGGGAAAACTTTCTTAGAAATATCGTTCAGCAATTTGATATTGTACTACTTCTTGAAGGCTAATTTCTAAGGCATAATTGCTAATTTTCTTCGTTGATTTACCCATTGTTGTTGAAAATTTCTTATTCTGATATAGACCAGTTAAATGCTTCAATTTTACAATAAAAAATGGTTTTACTTGTTATTTAGTGTCTAAAGGTGATTAATTGTCTATTATATGTTGTTGTCCCTTGACCAAATTTTGGGGAATACTTGGTCATACTTGACTGTTTTTGGGACTTCGACAGCCTATCGGAGACAGAGTGCAAGGTGAAGCGGAAATTGCAGAGCTAGGCCCAGATTAGGTCCTTTTTGGGTTTTGGGGATAATGTAATGGGATTGGGATGTCGACCCATGGGTTTCACCCATGTTTAGACCTTTTGTAAGTGTATAAATAGAAGTCTAGGCAATGTAAGAAGAGGCCAATGTGATAATTGTGAATAATAGAAGAAGTGATGAATAGCTTAGTGATAGTAGTATGATCTATGTGATCAAGTGCTTTGTGCATTCTGTGTGATAGACTTGCAAAGCTAAGTGCAGGTCATTGTAAGTTATTGGAAGGACTGTGTGCTTAGACCTACTCGGGGAAGGAGGATATGGTGCTACGCAGATCTCTTGTCCTATGCAGAATAAAGGTTTTGGTGGCTCTATGATGTAACTGATTGAAGATGATAATAAAGAAGAAGAGTTGGTGGGCGTAGCCCCAGGGTGGGGGTGAACCATGTAAATGTTGTGTGTTGTGCTCTGTGCTTCGACTTGATGTGTTTTTCTAAGTGCTCTTGATATGTTGTGATAGAATTGTTGATGCTTTGTGCTTTCTAGATTTATATGAATGTTATATATGACTTGTATGGCGATGCTTAGTGCTTAGTTTACCAGATCTAATCTATCTACTTATTTTTAAGTGTTGAACTAACCTAGATCTAGTGAATACTATGATGCTTTGTGTTATCTGCGAAGTAGAATAATGATTGAATATTGATGAACTGTTAATGCTAAGTGCTCTGTAAAGTGTTGTAATCACAAATTTGTGTCCCATCTAAGGTTGAAGACACCTGAGTCTTGCAACCACCCCTGCCTCTACCTCGGGTGAGACTTCATTTGCTTCGCAGGTGTTGTCGAAAGGGTTGGTAGTTAGGGATTTGTTGGTGTGCTCTTGAGCATTGAACCTTGGGTCTGCCCCTATGCCAACAAATGGTTCTATTGTTGGGAACTGAAACTGTGATTGTTGGGAACTGAAGAAGAAGAAGCTTTGTGCAAAGATCTGATTTGAAACCAAGAAATATCTATGTTTAGATTTGTTTCCCTAGCATGCAGTATTCTACTTGACCTGTGAAGCTTTGCGCTGAAGAAAAGAAGTCCAATCTGAAGAAAAGAAGTCCAATCTGAAGAAAAGAAGTCTGATCTGAAGAAAAGAAGTCTGATCTAAAGAAAAGAATCCAGATCTAAAGAAAAGAAACCTGATCCAAAGAAAAGAGGTAAGATCTATAATCTTTGTGCTTTGATAAAGTTAAGAATAGAAATTTGGAAGCTTTGTGCTCTAGATAAGCGAAAATTTTTGTTTCTGAAGAATGGATTTAGATATGTTTAATAGATTCTGTCCTAGCTTGAAAACTAGGGTATTGTTAGATGAAAAAAGGTTTGATATGAATAGATCTGATAAAAATAGCAAAATATATATTATACCTATGCATAGAAAGAATGTTTGGACTAATAAATGGATACATGATCCTAGAAAGAATTTTTTGTAGGCTAGCTACTATGACCCTAGTGCATAGTATAGGAGAGGCTGGGGATCATTTAAAAGAAAGATAGGAATAACTCTTTGTTACAGTTGCAGAAGACCAGGATATCTTGCTAAGGTATGCCCTGGGAGAAAACCTAGTTTCCTCTATTGTAAGGCTATGGACCATGAAGTACTGGATTGCCCTAGAATGATTGCTAGGCTTGAAAAGATAAATATGGAACAACTGAACCTTGAGGAAGTTCAAGAAACTAAGATTAAATAAGAACTTCAGAAAGAATCAAAGATTGTATTACTACAACTGAAAGAAACCCTGGATCATCACAGAGACATCAGTTTGTCAGAAATCTTCAAGAAAAAAGAGCAAATCGAAGTGAGAATAGGAGACTTCGACATAAACTGTGTTCTAGATGAGGAAACAAAGGTGAATATCATGGCTGAAAGCATGTGGGAAACCCTAGGAAAGCATGCTATGGTTCCTTCACTAGGAGGAATAAGCTTGTTTAAAGGAAAACTGGTAACCCTATGTGGAAGGATTACCTAGATAACTATGAATACCAATGTAACTTCGACAGAAGAAGATTTTGAGATTATTAAATTTATTGAGGACAGTACCCCGTTTCCAGTCTTGTTAGGCAAGACTTGGATTGATAAATATCAGATCCAAAGGCAAGAAGACGAAGAAGCTCTAGAATAGAAGAAGCAAGAGTAAAAAGAATTTATGACCAGAAGAATAGCGCACTTGATCAAAGAGCAGTAGAATAAATCGAAGCTATGTAGGAATTTGAATGTCGAAGCTGAAAGAATAAAGGAGCAGGAGAACAAACCACCCACTATAGAGCCAATGAAGGAAGAAGTACAAATCTTGAACCCTATGAAGGACATTCAACAACGCAAAGTTACCATGCCAAGAGAAGATAAGAATCAGAATGGGAAAAAGAACCCGGAAATTTAGATTGCAGGTAAAAAGGCTAGGAAGCTCATGAAGAAGAAAGATAAGTTAGATAAGTTATAGAAGGTTCCATAGGGAACCCTGTAGAAGGAAAATTTTTAGAAATTGAGCTCTGTTGGGATATTAGAACAACGACACATGGCACTTCGCCATGGTGAAGAAATATATCCGTTGAAGACGATATACCCGTTTGGCTAACGCTCTAAACGGCTCGAAATATAGTTATGTTCCACTACCAGACCATTAGACCGTGTCATAACAGACAGAACAAAAGTTAATGAAGCCCCATATCCATTGCAAACAATTCATTGCAGAGATTACTTACTTATTCTGTCATGCCATGCACGGAAGACACTTTTGCTAATTGAGAATTTTATCCTGCAAACTGCATGAATTGTGAACAGTGATCACTATGCTCTCACTCTCTACCCTATTATAGTGACCATGATACTCTGAGAACCCGAGATATTGATCCTGAGTGTATATTTCTGAAGAAGTTAGCACAACTGAAGAATCTGTAAGAGAGGTACTCGCTAGCCTCAGAGCCAAAAGAATAATGCCAGAGAGAGGATTATCTACAGGTTTACAAGCATCATCAACCAAAGGAGTGAAAGCCTCCCTGACAACTACTCGAGTAGGAACATCCTCAACCAACGCAAAAAGGATAACAAAACATAAAGACGATATGGCCAACGCAAAGTTGGTTCCATCCATCCTACCTACTTACATACCACCTCTGAGCGGTGCGATCAATAGAGACAGTGTACCTAGAGACTTTGAGTACACTCTACTCACTACGTACCTGCCAAAAGGGGTACGCGTAATCTGCGTAGATCAAGACAAGATTACAGCATTGAATTTTAGTGACTTCAACCTGGGGATCATAAATTTTACAGCATCCTTGCCCTATACAAGTACCTAACCATAACCAAAGGAAAAAATTCAAAGATCATCCCTCAGAAATGGATGATGAACCTCATGCAGTCTACCCTGCTTAACGTTATGAAGATACCACACTTCAGCAGACACCAAGAGGTGAATGCTTGTGTGAAGTTGCTGCTGGCAAGTTACCATGGAGGATACTTATGGTTAAACCATCGCATAATTGTTTATCCCGCACTGATCAATCAGATCATAGGGCTGAGCATGCAGGGCCGTGATCCCCATGATTACTATCCTAGAACGACTGTGGACTGTGCTCTTGCTTAGAAGATCAAAGAAGCATATGGTGATGTTGAGAAGGGTGTGCGAGGCTACAAGGTAGCTTCTATTGAAAGTGGCACAATGCACCTTGCCTATCAACTAATCACAGGGAAGTTGGTACGCAAGAATCGACCCACGCAAGTATCCAGCTTTGTAGTCGACCTCGCAGGGAAGTGCGCAGAGGGACTATAGATGAACTAGGCGAAGTACTTGGTGAATCAACTAGAGATTGACTGCAAAGAAGCCCAGGATCAAGGGCATGAAATCCATTTTAGTTGGCTCTTGATACTGATAGTTTTTGTTGCATGGGAGTTACTGGAAGGTGCAACCTCCCCAGACATCGACCCCTTTGAACCATTGGCCGCGAAGTTCAGTACACTGTGGTACTTGAATTATATGAACAAGCAGTGGCAATCCAATGTCGTATTCCATACTTACTACACCGAGTTGAATCTTGCCATCCAATCCGAGCCTTGCATGACCCCGAATACTTTATACAGATTTCGACCTTTGATGATGTTCAGCGCAGACCGACATTTCATATACCTCATAACACACGCTGATGAAAACAAGGAGCAGCTTCAGTCTTATTATAAACTGACAGAAGAAGATCTAGAGGAAATTACCAAGGAATGGTCGGCAGACCTCCTTGTTTTGGTAGACCCCACAAAAATGTCTGATATCGACAGCCTAGAAGCTGCGTAGGATACACCTGGGCCTAGTAAGACACAGAAAACAAAGAAGATGAAGAAGGTTGAAGAAGTCCAGGATATAGATAGCCTATCTGTGAGGACGGATTCCATTACACTAGATCAAGGAGGTGAGGGAGATGACTTAGAAGAAGTCAAACAGAGATCAGAAGGTGAAGTAGAAATTATAAAGAACAGGAAGGGTTCGCCTCTAAAACCTTCCTCCTAAAAGAAGTTGAAAAACCCCGTAACTACACTGTAGACCACATTGACTCTTGACGACTTCAACTTCATCATAGAAAAAATGAATGATGCTTCATTAGAGATAGTAGAGAAGATGGAAGAAAAGAAAGAAGAGATGTATGATCACATCAAAACTGAGCTACGAGGGGTCTAGCAAGCCCTTCAGTCTAGCCACGTAGTCTCCACTGTGCCCCTACCAGAAGGAACAACAGAAGTGGGAGATGAACCAGTTCAACTCCACTAAATTGTTGATACAGTTGAAGCTAGACTTTGAAGCGCAGAAGAGAAAGAAGAACAAGCTGCTCAGGCTTTGACACAAGTACAGGGAGTACTTGTAGAACAACGCAGTATTGTAGAAATGGAGAAGCTTTCTCTCCAAGAAAAGTGGGATGAAGAGAAAGTGCAATTACAACAAGGTAAAAGACATTTTCTTGTGGAGCAACTGGAAATAAAAGCATAGGTCAATAGAGGACTTCGCTCTATGACATTCATTGAAGTACAGACTGAGGAACAAGTCCCACATCAGGTGGCACAATTGGAAGAAGTCATCCAGAAGCTTCAGCAATGCATAGCAAATCTAGAACTCCACACTGTGCCTGAGACCCCCCAGGAGGTAATGGACCAACGAGAAGCAATTGCTCGCAACGCAGTTGACAGACTGAAATCTCTTTCCTTGTAGTGCAATCAGTTGAGTAACTGAAGCACACAAACCTATGAGAACCTAAAATAGAACCCTAAATTATATAAATTGGGGTCACATCTCCAAAAGGCGAAGTATGAAGCTGAAAATCTATAGGTACAGTTGAAGGCCCTGTCACCCATAGAAAGAATGAAGTGATCACACGAGCAGTGCACTGCCCAGCAGAAAATTTATAATCTGTTGATCGTCATCAAAGACTCTCCAATTCATGATGTTGTCTGGGATGGATGGTATGAACAACAGTTCGACGGAGAATGCATTTGGAGATAAGCCTTCTGCTGGAAAAAGTTTTGAAGCGACGTTAGCTAACAAATTAGCTTCTGAATTATTCAATCTAGGAATAGAATTTATGTTAAATGTGGAAAAATTATTCATCAAATTCCATACCTCAGTTTGGTAGCTTTTAAGGTGTAGAGATAAACAGTGGATAGAATTTTTTACCTGTCTAACCATGATTTCTGAATCACCAAAGATAGTCAAATTTTGAATGTTCAGATCTAATGCTTTTCTAAGGCCTTGCAAGAGTGCCTTGTATTTGGCCGTGTTGTTCGTACATTCAAATTCTAACCTACAAGCAATCAGAGTCTTGTTACCTACTGGATCGAGGATGACGTAGCCTACACCAGCTCCTTCCTTGGATTTTGACCCATCAAAGTATAGAGACCATATTTGATTTTCGTTAGTTGCATGTGTCCACTGAGAAGAAGTTGTTGGCTGTGTATATGTCAAAATTTCAGACTGTTGTTCTGGATTAGTGATGGTAGAAGTTTCGGCCATGAAATTACAGAAAAAAGTATCCATACCCTGTATTTCAAGTGAATCGACAAAAGGAGTGAATGGTTCATTGGGATCATTTAAATCAGTAACCGTGAACTTTAAATAATGTTCATGATTTACCTTGATTATGTTGGGCTTTCCATTCTCGGGTAGCCACAAGTGAGACCAATCCATCACAAAATAGTCGTGTAGTTGTTCTGACCAGTCTCTTCTTAAAAAAAAACCATAAACTTCTGAGATGTCTACGACAATAATATCAATCACTTGATGAACTTTAGGGTTAGATGACAATCTTATAAGCACATTTCTTAATTCGCCTATCACTTTAACACTAGTTTGATCAAGCTGGATAATTTTCAAGCTGGATGGTTGAACTTCGGCATTAATCTTTTGACAAACAGACCAAGGAATTACATTAGATGATGCACCTAAATATACCATGCAGTTGTGTACATTCCTATTGAAAATTTCAAAAGTTAACAAAAATGGAGGGACATTTCTGCGAGTATTAATAATTCATAAACAGAAATGTTAGCCCTAAGCGTCTTTAAATATTCAACCAAATCATAATCTAAACTTGGTTTCACTGAATTTTGTTTAGTCTCAATTGATTTAGACTATTTTGGAGGCAAAGTCGTAGTGATTTCAGAAGAAGACTTATTTGTTGTCTTGCTCCTAGTATTGTAAGGGTGCACTGTTTTGAAATTAGCTTGAAAAATGCTATCTGAAAAATGTCCAAAAATGTTCGAAGAAGATTCATCTTCTTCTACTATCTCTTGTTCAGCTACTTCTTCAGGAATCTCAGGAGGAATCAAGTTGTCATGTGCTTCTAGAATCATTTGAATATCAAATTGCAGGCTTTCTATATTTAGGCCTTCAATGTTTGAATTAGGTCGGTTGGTGGGAAAAGGCTTCCTAAAAGGGGTTTTGTAAGGCCCTTTGCTCAAAGAAGCTTCTTTAGCTGTCCTTTTCAAATCTATAACTTGATTAGACAGTTTTTGAATGACTTTCTATAAGTTTTCTAAATCTAAGCTTTCAGGTTGAGCTTTGTTTTGGGAAGGTCTAGGGAGGATTTCGATTTTCTTTTTGGACGATGAACTAGTCTCTGTCTCATTGCTAGTAGTGTCTTTTAAACTGAGAATGTCTTTCTCGATCTGACTGGCCTCTTCGAAGGCTTCTAACAATGTGGATTTCTTGGATCACTTTACCCAAATGGCTATGTTTTGATGTAAGGTTTTTGTATAATATGCGATAATAAGATTCTCAGTAGGCATCGAATCTATGGGGATTCAGTTTTTTAGTGTCAAGAACCTTTGATTAAAGTCTTTGATCTTTTCTTTGGGGTTCATTCTTAAACTAGAAAGTTCCATGACTAGAACTTCAAGAGACTTGTCATCTCCGAACATCTCAAGGAAACAAGATTCAAATTTCTCCCATGACACAATGGTGTGTGGTTGTTGGGAAAAGTACCAAGTAGAGGCATTTCCCTCAAAGGTGTAGGGAAACAATCTACAGAATACGTCTTCATTCTCAACACTACGGAGTCTAATGGCTAACATAAACTTTTTGATGTGATCTTCAGCTAACTGTTTGGAGTCCGGGTCAAACTTAGGGAGCCATTTCTCTGGGTGTTTGGGTAAAGGATGTTGAGGCCCAGGTATGGCCACTACATCTTGGTCGAGCCAAGGTCTGGCAGGATTGTTCGGGTTGGCCATAGGTGTGGGTGGTGTCAAAGGATGGGATGAAGAACTTCCTTCGTCAGAGGATTCTTCTCCAGAAGAAGAAGGAGATGAAGGAGGTGGTGATGGTGGTATACCAGATCCTCCTACTGTAGGAGTGAGGGTTGGATCTATAGAGTTTAAAGTGAGGTCAGTGCCTCCAAGTTGTTCTCTAATATCAGAGAATTCTAATGGTTGATTCAAAGGTTGGTTTGGTTGTCTTATATGAGCTAAAGCACTATGTGTTCTTATGAGAGATTGGCGAACAATCTCTTGTATGTCACCACCCATAGGATTTGGAGTTACTGGTTCAACTGTGATCCATAGATCGTCATTTGATGTGGTTGTTGTTTGAGGGACAATGTTGTCATCTGAACGACTTCTAGTCACTATAGGTGAGCAGGTAGGTGGTGGAGGAGTCTTACGACCTCCTCATGCCATTAATAGTTTTCAGGCCATCCTTCTAGCGCCATTTGTTGATGAGCGTAATTGACCACTCGTCAACTGGAGGAGTGAATCTAGTCTGGGGTTGTCTAATTAACCCAATCTATTTGGATTAATCCACTCCGATGGGTTTAGCAGCTCCATTGGCCGATCTAAGTCCTAAGAAAGTGAAAGACAAAACTAAAGAAGATAAAATAACTTGATGAATAACACTCACTGAAAACTATATACAAATCTAATATATATTTACAGTTTACTAACTAATATTTATAACATAAGTCTACTTATTAGATGTATAATATATACAAAAAAACATTTATAAAATGCGAATTTTAATCTAAATCCGCGAAAATCGAATATGGATTAATTTATTTAAACAACAGCAAAGCTATCATTCAATTTTTGTTTTGATTTATTTTCTTATAATGTTTATAAGTAAGAAATGGAATAACAAACTGTCTAATTGAAAAAATAAATCATAGATAACAGAAAATGTTTTAGCTACAGGAGTTTTCTGTATTCACTAAACTAATGAAATTAAACTAGTAAACTGACTTGTTATCGCATCTAGTATTTGTTCAGTATGTAGCATCCCATCTCCCTGTCTAATGAGGTAAACCTGCAACAGAACCTATAATTGCTTCTCATAAATGTGAAACAACAATAATGGAATTCAAATGATATCACATATAAGAGATACGATCACAACAATCTTATAATTTCACAAGCAGCCACATTGAGATAAATCCTGTTGTGAAAACTTGTGTATAAATGTTCAATAAATGATGAAGATAAATCTCTTAATCTCAAGTTTGAACAGAATGATTACTGTATGTTAAATATGGGACATAGAACATGGATAACATATAAATTTTTATCATACCAATCTGCAATAAACCACGATAGCTAAAGAAATCATAATATGATTACAAATCGAAATAATCATGACTTGAATAAAAACATGATATGGAGAAGCTAAAGCTGTGACAAATATCATATTCTATTCAAGTCTATAAATCTGAAATCCATAGTTTTTTCCCCAGGCAAAGATGCATTCATGTTTACAACATAACATGCTTATATAGGTTCCAGGAACAAAATGTTTCATGTTGATAACATCAAATCTGTTCCAAAAATGTGGGGGATGCAACCTCCCAGATTTTACTTGATATCAAAAAACTAACAGCCTAATCTATTTACTAAAAACATAAAGATCGTATGGCTGGGAGATCCCAACAGTGCTTCATATATCTTTGAAAATCACGAGTTTCTGAAAACAAATAAAAATAAGAAGATTTCAGATGTATTTTCAGTTATCAAAACAAGTAATTCAAATTTTTCTAACTAGCTACAGAATCTCACAATTCTGTAGCTAGTTATAATTATAACTAGAATCATATTTTATTCAATCAAACAAAAAAAACTAAAAAGTAATCTATGCAAACAAATCGTGTATCCTAAATTGAGAAAGACAGAATCATACTAAACTTTAAAAAACAAAAATCATACCTCAAATTAAGGGATTCAAACAAATCAAGTAATCTTTGAATTTACTATTGTTGTCGTTGCTTCCACGTTCTTAAAAATAATAGACCCTGTGATTTTTTGAGATTTGTCTTTGGTTTGAGTTATGGATTGGAGTCTGCTATTCTCATTGGTTAACAAATCCACCCGGTCTTCCAAATATTTAAGCTGAGACTGTAGTAAAGGCACTTCCTTGTAATACCTGTCGATCCAGGATCAACATTCATTACAGTGTGGCTGTAGAGACTATGTATTGGCACTGATAATATTAACAGCTGGAGAATCATCCATTTGACATGTAGGTTCATCACGGAGTTTGATTCCAGGAAAAAGAGGATTGTCCTTTAGACACGGTGGTAGGTTGGTAACATAATCATAGGGTCTGTCAGGACAAAGTCCATATGAATATGGATACTCTTCGGCCAAGAATCTTTCAATTTCTGAATCTGAATCCTCACTTACCTCAATTGTATTTTTTGTGTCTGCATAGGGCTTGGGTTTGTTTCGAGCACATCGTGAAACCCAGCGAGCGGCCTTTTTATTCTTATAATTAATATTGACGCCACCCTTAATTTTCTTCCCTATGGGTTTTTTAACCATCTTAGTATAAATATTAGGATACGAATCCGGTTGAGTGTCGGGTTGAGTAGAATCAGGGTAGGTCGAGGGTTCCAAATTAGAGACAGGATCACAGGGTATGAGCGACGAAGGAGAGATGGTAGGTTTCACTAGGGTTTATGTGATAACAGGCTTGTCCACTTGTCCTAACTCACTATTACCTAAACCATTTCGCAATAGAAAAGCATCCCAACAATCGTTGTTTAATTACAACTGATATACAATGATAATTTTGATTAAACCATGATGGAATAAACTAGAATCATACTTCTGCCTCCTGAACCACTTTCCCATCTTGTACAAACTTCTAAGCAGAAAGTAGGGCATGTTCAACAGGAAATCAATGAAGCTCATAAGCAATCGTAGGTGATACAAGAAAACCAACCCAAATTGCCCTTCACACGCAATGAACTATTTCACAATAGCTAACAGATCATGCCATCTAGGTTTTAAATACGAGACAGGCATACCTCGGTCGCAGCTGGTAATTTTCCTTGAGGTGAACAACAATGACCAGGGGACCTCTTCAACCTTTGCGTTCTTGAACCACTTTTTCCCCAAAGCTGGTAAATCGGTATCTTGGCTTATAAAATCTTCATCTACCTCAAGCTACACATCTCCTATCTTTTCTCTGCAACCGTCGAAAGTCAATGCGAAATCTTGGGCAAATTTCAGATTGAAACCCCTAAACTTTTCAATAAACAAATGCATGTCGTTCCTTTCTAAGTCGTCTCTGGCGTTGTCATAAGATAACAAGGTTTGGATGCCATTGGGCTCAATCCTCACCACAGGATCCATGGCTAACAGAAGGGAATCAACACGGAAATCAGAGGTAGGGTTTGATAGAAAAAACACAAAGCCATAGTCTGGAGTTTCCTCAATGCAATGCAAAGACAGTTCAAAATTGTAGGCAGAAGCGTTAATCACCATGCATGGGAAATAAATCATGAAGCCCAAGGCCATACAAAGCAATAATATCACACTGTACTTCATATGATACCTTGGGATATGGGTAGTGTAAGGATGTAAGTGCTTGAATACCATAGAGTGCACACATTCATGACTTGATTAAAAGGTAAAAGTTTCAAATAAATATTGTGTTAAAAAAATTTATGAATCAAACCCCATTACTATTAATCGAATATTGATGAGTGGGAGGTTTTTTACTTATGTAACCAAGGCATGTTTAAGACAAAGGGGTTATAAACAAGGAAAACAATCATGTTCATAACAAAATACAACAATTCGACAATAGACCATATGAACAATTATCCTTTGATCAAAAATCGAAACAACATGTGAATTCCAGCAGCAAGTTTTTATGCTTATAGTCATGAAAACAAAAATCAAAAGGAAGGTATGTAAAAAGGGACAAGTGACAAGTGTCGTTTAGTGAGAATGGTCATGACGAGTAACGAGAATTTAAAGACCCTATGTAGGCAGCTTGTAAAAATAGAAATTATATTATTGCTGCCAACACATCTACAAACAACATTATTTATATTTATTTTTTATTTGTAATAAGTTATCAATAAACTTTAATTTTTTTCCACTCCAATATTTTTTTAGGCACGTCAAATTGGAGTGTGGTTGATGTTGATGGAAAATGAGGTCCATTTTAAGTCCGTAGCATTTTCCATGGACCATACAAGAAAATCACGCGAATTTCCATGGTTGATGACGAGTGCATTTGGATTCGTGATGCAATCGGATGTAGTGATTTTCAACCGACCAATTTGGGTTATGGGACTCCTTTGTTTAGGTTATAGGACCTGGCTTCATAACCATCATTAGCAATAATTTGATCTTAATCCTTTAATTAATCAAAGACTATGGAAAAAATAATAATAGTTCATCACATTTACCTTAAGAGCTTTGGATGACCAATGTGTGAAAAATGTGATGGAAGGGTGATTTATTATAATGGTGAAGTGTTCTTGAAAGGGGAAAAAGGTCAATTGGCATTGAAAATTACATTAATTTGGGAGCCCAACAATTGTTACAATGGTTAAGAAAGGGGCTCTGTGATCAAAACATCATAGTGCATGTTGGATCTTGATTTCTTGATCGCCATGATGAAAATGACCCAAGGGGTCTGCTTTTTATAGCCCCAATATCTAACTAAATTCCATAGAATATGGAATATCTTGTCTACATGTAATTGTTGGGTGTTGGAGTTGACTCCATCAAATCCACATTGTCAAGTCGGCTCGACAATGATGCTCAACTCGATCGCATGTGCATCCAGCTCATCGTCGATTATTGGGCTAGTTGATCCACCGTCCAACTATCTTCGACTGTTGATCAATTATCCGACCAACAGACACGTTGACTACTCAACCGACTAGTGCACTATGTTGGTTGATCACCCTATCGAATGTATCCAGACGTAGGGAAACCTCCCAACTGACTGAATCTAGGAGATGTGTGATGAACCATCAACGCTTTATGTTCCAAAAGGGAAATGATAGTAAATGGAAATGAGATACTAGAAAAAGTTGACACGTTGCATAATGTTGTACATGCATTAACAACATTGATGAGCATAGGGAAATTCAAGTGGTGTTGTGATTTTATAAGCCTTATGGCCCCTAGCAATTAGCTCATAGTTTGATATGTTCTTCTTTATACTCTTGCAAGGTACATGACAAGTGGGAGAATGTTGGGACATGTGTGTCATATACCTTGTAGTCTTGTAGTGGAGTAGGTAATGGTCGTTGAGTAGTAGCAACGAATAAATGCAAAGTAGTGGTAGGGAATAAATGTAAAACACTAGCGAGCAATGAATACTATGTAGTATCAGTTGGCCAATTACTTGTCGAAGGTTTCCGACATGTAGAATTGGAAAACCATAAATGGTTTATAGTTTTGTTATTCCTATTTATTCAATGGTCGGGTTGGAGGAAATCAATGCTTTAACTTACTATTATCTATCAAAATTTCTCCAAAATCCTCATGCTAGTGCTCCACACTCTTGTTGAAATCAGAAAGACTATTTAGTGTAACCATTTAGTTGTTGAATAATGCATTGAATGTGCTTTAGAATGGGTTTTTGTTTGTCATTGTTCTCTTCTATGTTTACGCACATTCTTCTCTCATAGATTAGTGTGAGAAACATATTCTACACCTTTACTTCCTTTCATAAAAAATGATCCAAAATACAACGTCAGATATCTCATTTCCTATGTTGTGTACATCTTTACGTTGAAAATACTAGCATGAGAAATAAAATAGATCTTAGTGTTTTAACATAAGATAATAATTCTTGACTCGAAGCCACCAGACATGCCCACATTTTTTATTTTATTTTGGACAGGCCACAGGGAGGGATTTGAATTATGATTGGGTGGGGTCACAGCGAAAGGATGGCCCCCTAATGTAACCATTAACTAAGATGACAAGAATGGGGTTGGAGAGGAGCAGGCCCACGCTACATTCACCTTTATAGGTGAAGAACTGGAACCAAAATGGAAAGTAGATTTACTGAAATGGACGACATGCTTTAATTAATTTCCTCAAGGACACACACAAACCCAAACCCAAATGTAAAATATCTACTCAACAACGCCAAATATGTGGTCAGAACAACAAAGGTTGAATCTCTATTTGCTAACCATAATGGATTGAATCCAAAGAGTTTCTGAATTCAGCCCTAAAATAATTCGTTGGTTACAATCCGCTTGAAATCCCTCCAGAGATCAAAAATATCTTGAAAATAGTTCAAGAGATCAAAGATCCCTCAAGCAGAAGTTTATCTCTTTATTTATAAGATAAAAAAAATTGTTTCATTGGCATTGACAATGGGGAGAACGAGTTTTTTGGAGGAATTGTAAGGCTTGGTAATCTTGTCGATGCCCGATGAGTTCATCGACATCAACGAATATCCATGTTTCTCAACCAAAATATGCAATTGAAAAAACCACAACATTGATGACCGACAGAGACACCCGTACCATGATGATGTGTCAAGTGACATGATAGATGACGTGGTGAATGTAGTAGCTGACATGGAAATATGAAGTACTGAAGATGACATGGAAACTAATGTGGATGACTGACATGGAAAAACGAAGCACAGCCTATGATATGGACATGAAATGGAATGATGATGTGTCATTGTACAATTGATTACTTGGAAATGATGACTTGGACTAATATTATTACGTGGTAGCGTGACAGATAACGATGACATGGAAAAATAGAGTACAGATGGTGATGTGGCTGTAACACACCCACTACAACATAATAGATTTTTTGCCTTTTTCTCCTTTTTCTCGAGTGACAGAATCCCCAAGTTCCTACGAGGTCCTAGAGCAAGCAAGATCTTCCTATCGAAACCTTCACTAAACCAATCCATCGATTCTTTCATTGAAAACAAGTCATGTACAACTCAAGCACAAAGCACGAGCTTCAACTCCATGTGATCCTCTGTTATGACCCCGGGCCAAGCCAAGAGGTGCCTTTCGCATTTCACAACTCAACAATACCCGAGAGTCAAGTCTTTCGACTCTTCAAACCCCAAAACCTGAAATCATACCTTCATTGAGATCGGTGGCTACAATTCTCCCCCCCTGATCTGATTGTCCTGGCCATATCAGGATTTTGGTAACCGAGAGTTCGAAATGCAAGAGATTCAAGACTTTTGACTCTTCAAACCTCGAAACCCGAAAAGTGATTTCCTATACGAGATCTAACGACTCATGGGATTTCAGAGCTTTCCCCGAACCCTAATCACTCACCACGCATCTCCTCCGATGGATGGTCTAGATCCTTTCAAGACTCCTCCTTTCTACCACGTGACCCTGTCCTATGACCTAGGGTTCATCCTCAGAGTGCGTTAGGGTTTCACGTACCAGGATTTCATGAATGGCGACGTTGAGGGGTCTTTCCCTTTGGTTTCCCACGTGTCGAAACACTGAAATGCCAAAACCTATTCGCACTAAGCTGATTCAGAGTTTCACATACTGGGACTTTACAACTTGTGAAGATGAGGGGTCTCGCCCTTTGGTTTCTCAGGTGCCGAAACGTCAAAATTATTCACTCTAAACGAGTGGTTTAGATCACTCCTGGATCAACGACCATGATCACATCGCGATTTCATGAATCGTGAGTTCGTGCAGTTCTACCCCTTTGACCACTCCAAGTCATGGCTCAATGAAATTCTACCTGACTGCCACGTGTCCTATGTTGATGGATGGTTCCAAATACTTCGGGACTTTTAGGACGTTGTCAAGCCCACTCTCCTGCCTATGAAAAGGTTAAGATTGACGGTCAATAAAGCCCCGATGGATTCTTGGATCTATGGTCCTAGACAAGGG
>ML777946.1:74029-89249 GCA_009831015.1 Picea engelmannii | reverse complement strand
ATTAGAATGGATAGGGGGCTATGGAATGGAACCATGGCCGTAGATTTGGTGCGTAGATTCTGGCTACCAAGATTTTCCCATTGCTTAATGAGATGCGCATTTTGCGACTCAAATTAGGGTAAGTGGGTTTCTCTTGACAGATCCATTGGTCTTGACAGATCTGGGGTATTGCCAAAAGGATTCCGACCATTCGTCTACCAAACGATGGGGTATTCTCTTTCGATAATTGGACTCGCTATCCTTTCTAAGCTTGAATCATGATATTAAACCTCCCAGAGCTTCCAACTCCCATGACTCTGAGACCTTAGAGAGCTACTCTTTCTTGCATAAGGTTTCCATACCCAAATCATTATGCGCGTATAAGCATGAGCATGTATTCATGATAATTCAATTCAAAATACACGACATAAAACACTTATCAAATCCACCAATCATGATGCAACTGCTGATAGGGGTGCTCGTTTCCACCCAACCGTAGGCTCAGTGACTCCAAACAGATTTACCACTAGCCACCCCAAAGCTGGACCACGATGCTTTGAGATTCACTCTCCTATTTCCAACTCCACGGAAGTCTAGGATGAAGGTTACTCACCTTCTCCTGATACAGAAAAATAATTCCAGGACGAAGGTTACTCTCCTTCTCCTATGTTCAGAGCTCCCTATGATTCCATAGTTTCTCTAGTTCTCTTCCACGATCCCCTGTCATGTGTTGTCCCTCTTTCCTCTTCTCTTCTACCACACTTCCTCTCTTGCCTTTTTCTCTACAAGATTGTGTGTGGTGCAAATTTACCTGTCTGTGGTCAGGTCTGAGAGTTTTTACGGATGGGTGGTTCACCCTCATCCCCTCATTAACTCTGAGGAGCTTCCCCACCTACCAATCTAATGGGAAATTCATTCCACGGTCAGAGAGTTACTTTGGTCTTTGAGCAAGTAAAAACTAGTACAGTACTGGCTCAGTGGAAGTTAACACAACCATTCCAGGTCCCTTCCACCACCTCTCATTAGCCATCGTGGTCTCTTTTAGCACATCCCCCTCCCAACAGTCATGCGACACATCTTCATAACATAATTTACATTCATCGACCTTTATACAAAGGTTCATCAAATCAAACATTCACATCTTTGAGTTTGCCATAGTTCTTGGCCAATATAGTTATTTTACAGAATGGGGGAAACAGGGTGTTACATTTCCCTCCCCCTTAAAGAAACATTGTCCTCGATGTTCTATCTATCAATATGATGTGTATGTACAAAAGTAAACAAAATTGGATATGCCTATTTCATGGCATTTTCCATTTCCCACGTAGCCCCATATGGGCCAAAATGTTTCCACTGCACCTTGACCTGTGCAATGCTTCCGTTCCTAAGTGGGGTTTCTTTTCTGTCCAGTATGCATTGAGGTTCTGGTAGGAATTCTCCCTCCCATTCCACCTGGATCACAGACCAGTCAATTATATGATTAGAATCGTGTACATACTTCTTCAATAATGAAAAATGGAAAACATTATGTGCTTTTATTATGGGAGGAAGTGCTAGCCTATAGGCTACAGGTCCCACTCTATCTAGAACTTCAAAGGGTCCACAATATCGAGGTGCCAACTTGGCACAAGATCCCATCCTCAAGGAACTCTTCCTGGGCCTAACTCTGAGATATACATGGTCTCCCATCTTGAATTCTCTTGGATTTCGCTTTCGGTCGGTGTAACTTTTCTGTCTGTTCCGAGAGACCTTTAGATTTTGTTTTATCTGAATCACTTATTGTTCCATTTCTTTAAACATGTCGGGTCCAATAGTAATTCTATTTATGGGATTACTACAACTGACTAGAGTGTTGCACGGCCTATCGTAGAGGACTTCGAAAGGACTCATCTTCAGGGATTCTTGGTAGTCGTTGTTGTAGGTGAATTCCACCAGTGGTAGGTAATCTTCCCACTTTCTAGGTTGATGCATTACATGCATCCTTAGCATGTCTTCTAATATTTGGTTCACTCTTTCCATCTGTCCATCGGTTTGACAATGATAAGCTATGTTAAATAGTAATTTTGTCTCCAGACCAACCATCAAGGATTTCCAAAAGTTGGAAGTAAATTTCGTGTCTCTGTTAGACATGATCTCTTTAGGCATACCATGTAGTCTAAATATCTCCTTCATGAATACGTTGGAAATGTTTATTGCCTTGCAAGTCGACTTGACGGGGATAAAATAAGCAGACTTGCTCAATTTATCCACCACTACCATGATGCCATCATTCTGTTTGGTCAAGGTTGGTAATCTGGTGATGAAATCCATGGAGATGGTTTCCCATTTCCATTCCAGGATTGGTATAGGTTGTAATAATCCTGCTGGGTGTCGGTGTTCTGCTTTAACTTATTGTCATTCTATGCATTTGGCTAAGTACTCAGCTATGTCTTTCTTCAATCCAAGCCAATAGAATTGTTTCTTGGTGGCCGTGATCATCTTCTGGTATCCTGGATGACCAGTATATGGTCTTTTATGTAGTTCATCCATTATGAACCTCTTCAAGTCATCACAATATGGAATATACAATCTATTTCTATAAGTTAGAAGACCTCCATCTATCATATGGTAGCCTTCATACTTTATCCCTATGGGTTCTTGCTCCAGGTACGAGGTCACGGTCTGGAAGAATGTGTCTATTTCTTGTGCATTCCTGACTCTTTCCTTGACATCCATCTCACAGGTGCTCACTACTACCAAGTGAATTGTTTTCATACTTATGCTAAGGGCATCGGCCACCTTATTTTCCTTTCCTTTAATGTGTTTGATTTCAAAATCAAACTCGCTAATGAGGGCCATCCACCTAGCTTGTCTGGCATTGAGCTTTGGTTGGTCAAACAGATATTGCAATCCACAGTGGTCTGTCATAAGTACAAATTCCCTTCCCAGGAGGTAATGCCTTCACATTTTTAAGGTGTGCACTATGGCAGCTAGCTCTAGATTATGGGTCACATAGTTGACTTCATGCTCATTCAATTTTTGACATTCATAACAGACTACACTTCCTCCTTGCATAAGGACTCCTCCGAGCCCTTACTTCCAGGCATCTGTGCACATGAGGAGGTCAACTTCGGGATCGACGATATTTAACATGGGTGCATGGGTCAGTAGATGTTTTAAGGATTGAAATCTTTCTTCACATTCTTGTGTCCACGTCAATTTAGCTCCCTTCTTCTGGAGGGCAGTGATTGGACAACCAATCTTGGAGAATCCTTTTACAAATCTCCTATAGTGTCCTGCTAAGCCCATAAAGGATCTGATATCTGAAACGTCCTTTGGGGTAGGCCATTCCATGATAGACCTGATCTTGTCAGGGTCTACTACTACTCCTTCTTCAGATATGACATGGCCCAAGTAATGTATTTTCTTCTGGAAAACATCGCACTTGCTCAATTTGGCATAGAGCTGATGTTATCTTAGCACTTGAATCCCAAGCCTAAGATGTTCCTCATGTTCCTCTCTATTCTTGGACTAAATTAATATATCATCAATAAAAACCAGTACAAATTTGTCTAGGAATTTGCTGAGCACATTGTTCATCAAGCACATAAAAGTGGCAGGGGCATTGGTTAATCCAAATGGTACTACCACAAACTCATAGTGACCATATCTCATCCTGAAGGCAATTTTGTGGATGTCTTTACCCTTGATTCAGAATTGATGGTATCCAGATCTTAAGTCAATCTTTGAGAATATGGAAGCACCTCCCAATTGATCGAACAGGTCATCGATCCTGGGTAAGGGTTACTTATTCTTTATGGTTACCTTATTGAGTTGTCTATAATCTACGCATAGTCGGAGGGTATTGTCTTTCTTTTTCGCAAATAGGACTGGTGCTCCCCACGAAGACACACTGGGCTAGATATAGCTTTTGTCCATCATTTCCTTTAGTTGCAATTTAAGCTCAACTAGCTTAGGTGTGCTCATCCTGTAGGGTGTCCTAGACACTGGCACCACTCCTGGTGCAAGTTCTATCAAGAAGTCAATATCCCTTCTCGGGGGTAGACCCGGTACCTCTTCCGGAAATACATCTCTATATTCTCTTAGTGTGGGGTGTTCTTCGAGGCTTGGTTTGTCATATTCAACTGATTCCAACACCTGTATCGCATATAGTGGACATCCCTTTCTGTAATACTTTCTCATTTGAAGAGATGATGTTCCTCTCACTGAGACAGGTTTTTGGATCCCTTGAAGGGTTATCCTTCTCCCTCCTTCACTTACACATTCTAAGGTTTTATGGTAACAGTCCAGTCTGGCTTTATATGTGGCTAGCTAGTCCATACCAATAAACAGGTCATACGATCCTAGGGGTAAAATGTTAAGGGTTGCTTGGGTGGGGAATTCACCCATAGTGAATTGGCAAGCTGGTATGACCTCCACTACTTTTCTTTTGGTGCCAGTGGCTAACTATACCAACCATGGATTGGCATGTTTATGTGGATGTAACTTACACTTATCAACAACCTTAGGGGCTATATAACTCCAATTTGAATGAGGGTCAATTAGAATAGACACTAGATGGTTGGTGATCATACCTTCTATTTCCACCACTGAAGCTTGGTGGTTAGTTTGGTTATTATCCAAGGCTACATAAATTTGTGGCACACTCCTAGCCTCATCATTGACAGTGGTAGCTTCTTGAACGTTGTAAATTCTCTGTCTACTCTATTGTCGATGCGAGCAGTCCCTCAGTAGATGTTCTTCTCCACAACCCCAACATTTCAAGGGTTCTCTCTTTGGGTTATCAATCTTTCCTGGGGTAGATCCAGAAGGTTTATTTCTTCCCTGGGAGTGGAAATTCTACTGGTGTACACTTTGAGTTGGGAAGCTCATCCTTGAGTTCTTTTTATAGTTTTTAAATCTTGGGGATTTAAACCCCTTTTTCTGGAATCCCAAACTATTCTTTTGCTTCTAGCCTTTGCGAGGTTCTGTCTGATGCCCAAGATGTTCATGACAATATCTTTCCTTTAGAATAGTTTCTTCTAAGGTCTTTGGCTCATCAAACTCAATCATGTTCTGATAGTCCTAAGGTAGTCTATTGATGAATCATTGCACCTCTACCTTCTCTACTTTTATATAGGGTATGTACCTCAGAAAATCAAGGAATCTGCTGACATATTCCTCTATGGTGAGTTGCCCTAGCTTGAGTTCATAGAATTCTTTAGTATTTTCGTCGAAGTAGTTTTCCGACAGATACTTCTTCCTGAAGTATTTCGCAAATTGTTCCCAAGACAGGTCCTCTTCATGAATCCCTTTTACAGTCTTAAGTTCTTCCCACCAAATGGAAGCCTTTCCATTCAAGTTGAAAGTGGCTACTCGGGCCTTCAAGTTTTCTGAGAAGTCATGGACTCTGAAATACTTCTTTAGTCCAAGAAGCTAGTCCTCCTCTTCCTCCCCCTTCTTTATTTCACTGTCAAAAGAGGGTGGTTTTGCCTTCTTGAATTCTTTAAGATTATGACTTTTGGAATGCTTTCGCTTCTTCCATTTTCTTCGGGAATAAGAACTAGTTATGCTACTAGAAGATCCCTTCGAGTCGCCAGTTTTCTTTCCAGATGAATCATCTGATGCTTGTCCCTTATCTCTGGGGTGGACCTTTCTCGAGGTGCTCTTCCCAGTGTGGCCACTTAAAATACCATGTTTCTGTATTTCAGGTAGACTTCAACTTTTCTTTGTTTGTCGTCAATCCGCATGACTGGTGTCAGGTTCATGCTGTAATTGTCTTTGTATGTCAGATAAACTCTGCAGCAAGACTGGATTAATTTTTTTTTGCTTCTCTTGCTCTTTCATCAACCTCTCATTGTCGGCCTTGCAGCTCTGTAGCTTGACCATGAGGCTCCTCACAGTCTCAGCTAGATATGGAAGGGTATCTACCACCCTCCTTTCATCAGAATCTTCATCTCTATTGTGGGAGCCCTCCCCCACTTCATGGTGCATCACCATTCTATGCGTCTACAATTTCCCGCGGTTGATCGTCTACTTCTGTGCAAAGAAAAACACTTGTTGTTAGTCAATATTTATATTCATTCATAACCAGCGCATAATTCTTATTTTTTTTCAAATGCATACACACAATAGGATTTTTCATTCTTAACTTCGACTTTTGATTAAGGGGGTTAAGATAGAGGGTTACTCTTTTTTAAGAGTACTTCAAATGGAGTTTCTGCGCAACTCATTCATGAGCTCAAGTAGGCCAAGTGTTGTAACCATGCTCTGATACCAATTTGTAACACACCCACGATGGCATAATAGATTTTTCACCTTTTTCTCCTTTTTCTGGAGGGACAGAATCCTTGAGTTCCTATGAGGTCCTAGCAGAGGTGAGCTCTTCCTATCAAAACCTTCACTAAACCAATCCATTGGTTCTTGCATTGAAAACCCATCGTGTACAACTCAACCACCAAGTGCGGGCTTCACCTCCATGTGATCCTCGATTATGACCCCAGTCAAAGCCAAGAGGCACCTATTGCATTTTGTGACTCCTGTTATGATCCTCAGTTATGACCCCCTGATCCGACGGTCCTAGCCGTATCGGTATTTTGGTAACCAGGAGTTAGAAATGCAAGAGAGTCAAGCCTTTCGACTCTTCAAACCTCGAAACCTGAAACGTGAGTTCTTGTATGAGATCCAACGACTCATGGGATTTCGAAGCTTTCCCCGAACCTTGACCGCTCACCATGCATCTCCTCTGATGGACAGTCCAAATCCTTTCGGGAATCCTCCTTTCTACCATGTGACCCTGTCTTATGACCTAGGGTTCATCCTCAGAGTGCATTGGGTTTTTGCGTACCAGGATTTTGTGACTAGCGAAGAAGAGGGGTCTTTCCCTTTGGTTTCCCGGGTGTCGAAATGCCAAAATGTCGAAACCTATTCACACTAAGTTGATTCGAATTTTCTCATACCGAGACTTCACAACTTGTGAAGACGATGGGTCTCGCCCTTTGGTTTCCTGGGTACCAAAACGATGAAATGCCAAAATCTATTCACGCTAAAAAGATGGTTCAGATCACTCCTTGATCAACGACCATGATCACGTCGCGATTTTGCGAATCATGAGTTCATGCAGTTCTACCCCTTTGACCACTCCAAGATGCGGGTCAACGAAATTCTACCTGACTGCCACGTGTCCTATGCCGATGGACGATTCTGAATACTTCGAGACTTTCAGGATGTTGTCAAGTCCACTCTCCTACCTATGTAAAGGTTAAGATCGATGGTCAATAAAGCCCCGATGGATTCTTGGATCTATGGTCCTAGACAAGGGGGAGCGCACTTTGAGTCACCAATTCTAGACCCCCCTGCCCCCCCCCCGCCCTATTAAAGGTAGATAGGAAAAGGGGGTCTGGAATCCAACCTTGACCGTATATCCGAGCTTCCCAATCCGAGTTTTTGAAACTTACGCATTCAATTCCGGACCCCCCCTCCCTGGATTTATAGGTAGAATGGTGAGGGGGCTCCGGAATGGAACCTTGGCAATAGATCTATGTGCGCAGTTTCTGGCTGCCCAGATTTTCCCGTCGCTTAACGAGACACGCATTTTGTGACCCAACTTAGGGTAAGTGGGTTTCTCTTGACAGATGCATCGGTCTTGAAAGATCTAGGGTATTTTTGAAAAGATTTCGACCGTTCGTCTACCAAACGATGGGGTATTCTCTTTCAATAATTGGACTCACTATCCTTTCTAAGCTTGAATCATGATATTCAACCTCCTGGAGCTTCCAACTCCCACAACTCCAAAAACTTAGAGAGCTACTCTTTCTTGCATAAGGTTTCCATACTCGGATCGCATGAACCTTCGGATGGTTCCTAATCGAGTCTCTAGGTAAAGGTTCGGTGTGGCTCCAAGGTTTATGGGGTAATTCTCGGGGAAGAGTACTCTCGGGGTGCCTTCCTAGAACATTACAAGAATCAAGCAAACAAGACAACTCTCGGTGGAGTGAACTCATGCTCCAGACTTAATCATTTGTACAGAAACCAAGTATGGCATGTAAGTGTACACATGCATCCATTATTTCCAGTCCAAAACACCAGGCAATCATTCCACATAGAAATCATTATGGGCGTATAAGCATGAGCATGTATTCATGATAATTCAATTCAAAATACAAGGCATAAAACACTGATCAAATCCACCAGGCGTGATGCAACTGTTGAGAGGGGTGCTCGTTTCCACCCAACCGTAGGCTTAGTGACTCCAAACAGATTTACCACTAGCCACCCCCAAGCTAGACCATGATACTTTGAGATTCAGTCTCCTATTTCCAGCTCCATGGAAGTCCAAGATGAAGGTTACTCTCCTTCTCCTAATACAGAAAAATAATTCCAGGACGAAGGTTACTCTCCTTCTCCTATGTTCAGAGCTTCCTGTGATTCCAGAGTTTCTCTAGTTCTCTTCTGCGATCCCCTGTCGCATGATCTCCCTCTTTCCTCTTCTCTTCTACTGCACTTCCTCTCTTGCCTTTTTCTCTGCAAGATTGCGTGTGGTGCGAATTTCCCCATCCGTGGTCAGGTCTGAGAGTTTTTACGGATGGGAAGTTAAAACTAGTAAAAACCAGTACAGTACAGTACTGGCTCGATGGAAGTTAACGCAACCATTCCAGGTCCCTTCCACCACCTTTCATTAGCCATTGTGGTCTCTTTTAACACAAAACCCTCCCAGTAGTCATGCAACACATCTTCATAACATAATTTACATTCATCGACCTTTATACAAAGGTCCGTCAAATCAAACATTCACATCTTTGAGTTTGCCATAGTTCTTGGCCAATATAGTTATTTTTACAGACTGCGGGAAGCAGGGTGTTACAGTGGCAATGTATGGTTGGAACATGGCAGGCCAATACGGTAGGTGATGTGGACGATGATGTGGATCTTTTACGACCATCACAGATGGATGTAGTTCACATTAAGGAATTCAATGGTCAGGATATGTCCTCTCTCATGATCGATGTCTAGGATTCATTCTTTAGGTTCATGGTTCATTGGCATCGGTTGAAACGAGTTTCTCTTATTAAGGACTCAATCAATTTCATTGATTCCTGATGGCTTCATCGACGATCGACGGAATATGTTTGTTGTTTTGAATTGACTCAAAATCTGTTTGACATCGATGGCTTCATATGTGCTTTAAAAATTCCTTCATCGGGATCGAGAGTTTGGTAAACTTTTATTCTTGTTATTTCACCCAAATCACCTAATGATTTCATTGACACTCTTTAGAGAAAGTTGTGATTTTGCTCTTTTTTAAATTCTTTCTTTTGTTTTCCTCTCCTGACGCAAAACATGATATTTTTTGGATTTTCTTGAGATTTTAAATGCAAAGAAAACAAAGGGAAAAAATGAATAAACTTAACAAAGGAAAAATATGAAACCTCTGTAAAGACAAAAGAGAAAGGTATATAATGGTTAAAAGAAAAGTGGTACCCAAAAATTGAAAACTTTAAGGGTGTGTTGATGACTCAACACTCTTGTTTCCTAACCCTTGTCCATCGTAGCCCATTTTCTTTAGGATTTTAGAGCCAATACCCCTAGTATGATTCTCAAATTCACCAAGTTGTTATTGAGAGATGTCTATGGAAGGTGACCTTACCAACGTGGCCTTATTTATGGTGCTAGCATCTGTAGTGGTAATGGAAGGTTGTATTGTTCCTATGTTCTCTTGGACAATTGCTTGAAGCCTTATCAAGGCCTTCTCCTTCCTACCAACTCTAGTTAAAGTTGCATCATCATCTGTGTGAACCTATCCTCTTGACAATTATCCATTTGAATGACCTTCTCACCAACGTATACAAGCTATGCCTTGTGCTTGTCCCAATATGTCCTGACTGCAATGAGGGAGGCTTAGCCTTCTTTAAATTTCCTCTTGAGAAATGGAAACAATTTGGTAGAAGTATCCCTGTGCTTCTCCATCTATGCCATCCTTAGGTTAAACATATTAACCTCCACCTTCAATCTCTCATTCTCTTCTCAAAGCTTGACATTGTTGGCCCTTAAGTCTTCCAAATTATCTCTGCATGATTTTCCCATGTTGCAGTTCACAATATTGTGTTCACAGTTATGGATGCAGTGTCTCGGTCAAGAATGCAACCTCTATGATACCATCTAATCCATAATTAATGGGATCATATCCCATTCGCTTCACCAACATGGACCCTGTGTGATATTTTATTCCTAAACTCTATCTCAGTTTGTATAGTGTCATGCACAATGACCTTAATACTTCTCTAGAGGATGCAATACCTATTCTTTGTGTAATCTCTACTCTAAATGACTAATTGGCTCCCTATGTGTGTAACCTACATACAAGTAGCCACATAACAATGCTATGGAAAATCATCTTTGGTCCTCAATGTGAGAGTTTCCATTGGCATCCCATGCAATGGGTATATTCTCCAACAATCAACTACATAATTAGTTTGCTCTATGTGGTAGTCCTAGAGGACTCTTCACTCATGGTAGAGTCTTTAAGGACTCTTGAGTCATGGTAGTCTCCAAGGAATCTTTACTCAACCTTAAGATGATGTGAATGTAGATATATGCTCACTAGTGAATGGTGAATTGTTACACATCTGCTCACCAACCTAAATCACATTTAAAAACCAGGGATGTTACATGCATAACGTTAAGTCACCTAATGGCTTGATACAATCGGATACAGGTTCCCACATCTTCTATACCTTGGAAAATGGATGGATGGGCTTCCATTTTGTAGATATGACCATGATGGTACATAAATGGGCAGGAAGCCAACACCTTGGGAAGTTCACCCCATACATTATTCAACACTTGATGGATAACATTGCACTTGGTTATGATTGGAAACTACTCAAATAGGTGGTGCACAATCACTCCACCCTAGGCGATGCCCCTCTCACCCTAACATTATGTTCTTGATGATGATATCATGTGTTGGGGCTTGTTTACCACTTGGACACCATGTGATAGCTAGAGATTTGACATGGAACTTGACGATGGCTTTCCACCTTGCTTACATTGCTTGACGATGACATGAGGCCTTCAGAGGGTCTCTTCACCCATTGGAGGTTTGATGTCACCACACGTGTGACGTTATGATGTTTTATTTGCATAATTTATCACTTGCAGAGGCTATTTTTAGGGGTCTTCCCCACTTGTTATCATGGAGTAATGTCATTTCACTTTATTATTGAGGATTATAGCACTTGGTTTCCTCATATAAATAGAGGAAGAACTCAAACTCTTTTTTGATCATCACATATCCTCACACTTGTGAGAGAGCTCTCTAGAAAAGATTTTCTCTACTTATTTTTCTCTCTTCGAGTCTATGCAAACTATTGGAGTGATGTTTTGGATGGATGTTTCTCTTATTGGTGGTGATCTCTTCATGAACTAGGGTTTCCTGATGCTAATGTGCCTTCCTAGTAAGTGTTTCCTTTGATTGCATGTAGTGTTTTCTTGGTTAATCTTGGTAATTTTCTCTATAGAGTGGTAATTTTGCATGTTATCATGATATTTTTGAAATCTTGAAACCCTAAGGAAGGATTAAGAGTGGTTATCCACTTTTGTTGTTTTCACCTTGAATTTTTGAATCATTTAGGATTTTCCCTAAGGGTTAAGAGAGACTACCACCTTAAGGCTTATGTTAGCTAGGGTTTGGTTATAGGGGTTAGGAGTGGCTATCTCTCTAGGTTCAAAACCTAGTTTTATTCATCTTCTTTTCTAGACACATTAGAGAAAGTCGGATGGAACTTAGGGTTTATGAGTGGATAAACCTTAGTTGTTTCTTCCTTTGATATTTGACCTAGTTCTATGAGGGGATAGCTCTATGGCACAAATCTTCACCTTTTCTCTTACTTGGCCTCCTTTGACGCATTATCTTGACTCCATTTTCCCTAAGGAAGTAGACGACACTAGTCTTATGCATGTGATGCTTTTTACTCTTAACAACTTCAAAACCCTGAATTAATCTAGCTTTATGACATCATTGGCTTGTTAGTTATACCTCAACACTTTGCAAAATCATTGGATAACTTGCTGCTATCATAAAGTGAATGCTACAACCATTAGGATTTGTATTTATTGATGCATACTTAGTTAATATTGTGGAAAAAATTGCTTATAAATCTTGTTTAGCAATTTGATATTGTACTACTTGTTGAATGCTAATTTCTAAGGCATAATTGCTAATTTTCTTCGTTGATTTACCCATTGTTGTTGCAAATTTCTTATTGTGATATAGACTGATTTAATGCTTCAATTTTACAACAACAAATGGGTTTACTTGTTATTTAGTGTCTAAAGGTGATTAATAAGCAATGCAATTTTCTATTATATGCATTTGAATGTTTCTTGTCTCGTACAGGTTAACCAATTACCTCTTTCAAACTAATCATTCCTTTCACCCCTCCTAGACCTAGCTTAATCTTTTTAGTGACTAAGATAGGAGGTTAAAGACTTATCTTTGTCTTCGCTTTGCTATATATATACTTAGATGAGAGTGGTAGATCTCCATTTGTTACATAAGATTGACATCTGCTTTGAGGACAAAGATTTATAACCTAGTCTTTATTTATTTTATCTTATTTATAGTTTTAAAGTATGCAGATTTTCATATTGTTTCATAATGTTGTTTGTAATTATGGAAATAAATTGTGTATGGAATTTTTGAAATATCCAACATCTACAAACAACATTATTTATATTTATTTTTTATTTGTAATAAGTTATCAATAAAGGAATAGGTAAGAGAAAAGAACTTAGAAGGCATTCCTGTGGCTAGAGGGATTTACTTAACTCATTTGATGTTTGTAGATGACTTAATTATGTTTGGGAATGGCAGTTTTGGAGAGTGGATTTTATATAAGGACCTTTTAGAAATGCTTAGCAAAGCAACTGGTATGGCTTTTAGTTCATAGAAATCAATGTTTCTTGAAGCAGGATGGACAACATAGGATTTAGATTTATGGAAGGGGATTCTGCCTTATGATGTAAATTCAATAGATACAGGTTTCAAGTATCTTGGTTGTTTTCTTAAACCCAACTGTTATAAGAAGGTTGATTGGTATTGGTTGGTGAGAAAGTTTGAGAAAAGGATTGCAAGCTGGAGTCTAAGATGATTGGGTTTAGGGGACAGGGTGATACTAGCTAAAGTTGTACTTGAAAGTATACTTGTTTATTGGCTTTCCCTGGATCATATCCCAAAAAGTATACTCAATATTATCAGAAGGAAAATGTTCGGTATTGTGTGGTATAGAAAAAAGGATAAAGAAGGGATACATTTGATAAGATGGGATAAACTAGCCAAACCATTGCACTGCATTTTGGGTCTGTTTTCTTCATTTGCCTGTTTGATCAAATTCAGATTTAAGGTGGAGGCACTTGTTGAACAGCGCTTGGAACCTCAAAGGTAATTTTTCTTTTCTTTATGTGGGTTAATGTATATGTCATTGGAGAGATTTGGGGCAGTGTAGTCCTTCTATCCGGAGTTGTCTCTGTGTTAATCCTCCTCCTCCTCCTCCACATATACTTTCAATAGTTTAATGATCTTACGAGTGGCAAGAGAGGCGAACCAAGACTCCTCAATTCTCTAGTTCAGAATTCCAGGTGGATTACTGAGATATATGCATTTGTTTTAATGTTAATGGCATTATCAATCTGCCTATTGTACATTTACAGTCGTCTGCTCTTATCCCGTATCCCCTAAATATTCCAAGGAACTTATGTGGTGCTATGATGTCTAAGTTTTCTTCATGGGTTTTGTCAGTGTTAAGTTTAGATCTTCTTTCAACTTTAGGGGGTGGCCTTAGCCGTAACAGTGATCTTATTTGGACTTTTATAGGGGTGGCCTTAGCCGTAATAGTGATCTTATTTCGACTTTTATAGGGGTGGCCTTAGCCATTATAGTGATGTTAGCGAGATTATCAATCTTCCTCTTATTCACTTGTAGTTGTCTGCTCATCTCCCGCCTTCTCCCCTAAATCTCCCAAGCAACTTATGTCTAAAATTTTCTTCGCGTGTTTATGTCCTGTTTTTCCGAGTAGTTCTTGCTTTCCCAGTTATAAGTTTAGATATTAGATTAGATCTTCCTTCCTTTGAATTTTATGGGAGTGGCCCTATCCACATACTTGTGTATCCAAGAGTGGCCCTATCCACATACTTGTCTATCCAAGAGTGGCATTGGTATATTGTTATTGTGACTTTAATAAAATTATTTTATGTTATTCTTAGATATGGATGTGCATGCTTTGGTGTTTATTTGTCAGGTGTGTTTAATAAAAAATTTATAAAAATGTCTCTTTAATAAAAAGGAAAAATCTCTCTTCATATAAAAATGTCTCTTACATCTCTTTAATGACCAATGATAGCCTACAAGTTGTTGAGAGTTACATCCAACTTATTAACAAATCATATGACAAGTAAGCATAGACATAGTGAGCAAGAGAAATCCCACAAGCCACAACATCCATCCCTACAAACACCAAGAAATATTGTGAATGTCAAGAATAATCCACAACCATCGACAACATCACAAGAGTATACAACATAAGCTAATAGTGTCACTCTATTCAACATATGAACATAGTTTACAATGCCAAATGAGGGACCTTTTACAAAAGCATAAAAGTATCCTTTATAGAAAGTCCTAATAACTCTAGTACTTATAATTACTTGACTCTTGGCCTTCAGAAATGACTCTTGACCTTCCTATTATACTTGGCCAATTGATCCAAGTGGATATCGATGGCCACCCATCTCTTCCACTGACTCAACATGGTTCTCCATTTGGGCAGTCTTGTTATGATTTTATAGGATTTTCTTGGATTTTTTGTGTCCTAAACTTTCGGGTCCATTTTGAGGCCCTTAACGAGCATTTAGACAAGCGATACTATCCTATATTTACCTATGGAAAAGCCAAGCCATATTGTTTTCTCATTGTCCTCAATTAGATATTTCCAATGAGATACTATGCACTCCAAACATAAATTGTATGCTAAAGTTACATTCCTGAAATGTTGATGTAGAAATTAATGCCCAAAAATATGTCTTGGAATTTTTAAAACACCTTTTGGTTCTTCTCCTCCTAGGTTTAGGGTTTTGGACCTTTAGGGTTCTTGATTTATGTTAAAAATCCATCCTTTTGGACTCTTGTATTAGCTTCTTGCAAATTAGCATAGTGGCCATCTCTCTCTCTCTCTCTCTCTCTCTCTCTCTCTCTCTCTCTCTCTCT
>ML777946.1:55766-73979 GCA_009831015.1 Picea engelmannii | reverse complement strand
TTTGTGTTCTACAATATTCCACTATTTTATTCATTAATAGAAGTTGGGTTTTCACTGTATTACTATGCTCTCTGTTTTATTTTTGTGTGTGTTTCATTATTTTCTCTATACAATCTAGATCAATAGTATGAAAGAAATCTACTATTTGTTTTTTTCTTTGTGCATGTCCCCAACAAGGTCATGGTATAGAGAGTTGGGTCTCGAGCTAGTTTCACTAGAATATGACTGCTCTCGCCAACCCAAACAACCTCCCATAATGGGGGAAAGGATATATGATGGAGCATGATATGCAATCATGATTTTTCTTGAGGAAGCGATTGCATGACAGAGGAATGAGATGATGGACAATTTCGCTCAGATCTTTCAATGACTGCAAATGACAAGTGAGGTGCCTTCAACAAGCGGCCAACTTGGAGGTCTTACAGGCTTCAAGATACAAGTTAACTTTGATATTCCTTTATTTGAAGAGCAAATATATACAAATGCGTTGGAGAAATGGTTGAATCTTTTAGAGGGTTATTATTGTATTAAAAAAAAAATTGACATTAAAAAGATCACCTTTGCGCTCCTTAAATCCATTCCCCATGTCAAAGATTGATGGGAAGGTTACTGGGAGATACTAGACACATATATAACACTCATAAAAGGACCCACTTGGGTGGCCTTTTTTTATTCCCTCAGGGAGGAATTCCACCTTGTTGGAAAGTATGATGATCAATACATGAGATGGACAACTCTGCATCAAAAGAGAGATCAAAGGGTGCCAGAGTACACCAACATTTTCCATACCTTGCACTCAAAGTTGGGTATCAAATACTCTTAGCGGTGCCTAGTTTTGAAATATTGTAGTGGCCTACATAGGTACATCCAAGTAGAGATGAATTTCTTGGATATCTCCTCACCAGGAGATGCTTATCAATATGTTGTCAAAATCAAGTAGAAATTTAGGAAGTGAAATAAGCAGGAGTTCAATTCTACAAACTTGGCACAACAAAAGTATGGTAAAGGAAGAACTAACTCACAGAACAAGGGATAGAGTAGGAATATCCAACTGCAAGACAACTAGTCCAGGCCACAGTTAAAGGAGGGTAATGATAAGTCGAGAAAGACACTGTAAAATGGTGTGAGTTCCAAAAGAGCCCCTGGCACAACAACATTGAATGTTGCTTGAAATGGTCATTGTTAGCCAAGATTAAAGAAAAAGATTCAGACCATGCCTTATACTTTGATTCAAAACCTGATAAAGGAAAGCAGATTATTGAAGCAAAACCTAGTGCTACCATTGCAACTACAAATATCCAAACAGATGAGTCAAAGGAGATGGACAAAGGGGAGCACCTCTTCCATTCTTAGACATTGGTTAAAGGTACCCCACTGCATCTCATTGTGGATAGTGGGAGACATAATAATGTGATATCAATTGAGGTTATCAAAAGATTGAAACTGTCGACAATGCCACACCCCCAACTATACATTATCGATTGGTTGAGCCAGGGACAAGACCTTCTTGTCTGCTAGAAATGCCACCTATCCTATGGAATCAAGCACTTCAAAGATGTGATACTGTGTGATGTTGTCCCACTTGAAGTTTGTGATGTACTTTTAGGACAACCTTATATGTGGAAACATCATGATGTTCACAAATCCTAGCCCCGTAGCATCATTGTTACCTTGGAAGTGAAGATTTTTAGGTCCTATCAAGCTTGCCAACGGGGTATGTCTTTGACCACATATTGGCTCTAAGTTTCAATTGTTATGTATATGTTTTCTGTTGTTTTAGGACAGCAAACAGTCCAAGAACTTCTTGCTGATTTGTTATGGTTGTACTTGCAATTTTAGGTGCTCTAGCATGTAGTTTTAGTAACCAAAAGTTAGCACATGCATACTAAAATAAATACAACACACCTAAAGATCTTTACAGCAGAAAATAAGAAGATCTAAAAGACTAACACATGCATTTTTGTACACAGGTATTTTTGGTCAACATGACCCTGGATAAACCCCCCTTGGGGAAAACCAGCTTGGAATATATGTCTATATATGAGGAAAGCAGATGGTGGAATACAAAAAGTATAAAATTTATATGAACCTGATACAATAGCATCCTGATCCAGGCTGAAACACAAGTCCAAAATATCCAGGTGCGCCCTAGGAAGGTGCGCCCCACATGCAAGCTCTCAAATCCACTGAAACTGCTCCAGAAGCAAACTGTGATCTCAGATATGGAAACCCCTCCACAAGAATAAAGATCTTTTGGATGGCCTCCCTCTGCAACTAATCTCACTACAATATGATGGCTATAATTCCTCCCTGCAACTGATGCACCCTCATAAGCAGGTGTGCCCTCCACAGTAGTGAAACCTCCTCAGTAAATAAACAAGGCTAGAAGTTGAATGCCTCCCTCCATGAAAGCATGCGCCCAATCTCAAGCCTCCTCATGCAACAAACCTCATCTCAATGCTCCAAGTCTTCCTCTTCAAGTGAGAAAATGAAGAATGAATGCCTCCTTCACCCTTTGCGCCCCTCTTGAACCTCCAAAAGGAAACCTAAGAAACCAATGGATGAGATCATCTCATCTCCCATATAATCAATGGTTTAGATCTCCCCAAAAGTATATAAGTCAATAAAGCACTTTGGGTTAAGTTTCCTAAGTTCAATTTATGTCTCTAATTCACCCACAAAGTGAATTAATAGTCATTTTAGGCATAAATGACTAAATTTCACTTTTGACTTAAAACTCTTAAGTCAAAGTGAAATTAGACAAAAGTACAAGGCACAAAGTGTATAGTCCATTCCACATGTGTCAAGGAGAAAAAAAACACATGGGGAACACCTCCCAAGGTACAAAACTCAACACTCCCTCTTGCCAAGGAAGGTGTTCCTCACCAAGCCCATCTTGTCTCTGAAGTAGACATGTTTTCCCCTTGGCAGTGCAACTAAACTGCCCCTCTCTGAACCCAGTCATGAATGAAGTGGTACCTGATATCAATATGCTTTGACTGGTCATGAAACACTGGATTCTCAGAGAGTTTTATGCAACTCTAATTATCACAGTGAATGATGGTCGGTGGCATCTCCTGACCAAACAAACCAACCAGCATCTTGTGAAGCCAAATGGCATTGCCACTGGCCTGACTGGCTACCATATACTATACCTCAACCGAACTCAAAGAAACTAACTTCTGCTTCCAGCTGAACTAGGAAACAAGTCCTAACCCCAAACCAAAGCAGCACCCTGAGGTGCTTTTTCTGTCAACAGCACATCTTGCCCAGTCTGAGTCTGTGTAGCCAACCAAACTAACTCCATCTCCTCTGACATAGTCTAGGACATAATCAATTGTCCCAGCAATGTAAATTAAGATCTGTTTTTCCCCAACCATGTGAACCCTCCTCGGCTCAACCATGTACTGACTGAGAGTGTTCACAACAAAACAAATATCTAGTCTGGTGTTAACCAGATACATGAGTGAAATGATCAACTGCCTGTAAATTGTGGCATCCACCAACTGGCTATCTAAATCACTAAGATTCTTCTACTTGGTGATCATAGGTGTAGACATAGGTCTCCAGTCCTCCATCTAAAATATGCTCAAAATATTTGCTGCATCCTTCACTTGCCGGAGAAATATGTGACCCTCCTCCTGCCATACCTCCATACCCAGGAAGTAGTGCATCAATCCAATATCACTCATCTCAAATTCTGATGCAAGTCCCAGCTTGCACTCATCTATGAGATCCTTGATTCTAGTGATGAAAAAGTCACCCCTAATGATGAAATAGAGGTTCAGATCAGCATCGCTCTTCTTGAAGCCCATCTGAAGAAAGTAAGTGTCTATGCAAGAATACCAAGCTCAGGGAGCTTGCTTCAGTCTATAAATTTCCTTTCTCAAAACACACACATGAGTCTCCCTGTCACTCACCTCAAACCCCTATGGATTCTCTATGTACACATCCTCATCAATAAAGCCATTCATAAATGTGGTCTTCACATCCATTTGGTAAATGCTCCAACCCATCTCTGCTTCTATGGCAATGATACTCCTGATAGAGGTGTATCTTGCAATTGTTGTGAAAGTCTCATCATAATTGACTCCCTCAATATGAGAGAAGCCTTGTGCCAAAATATGGGCCTCATGTTTCTCAATGTTGCCATCTGTAGCAATCTTGGTCTTGTAAAACCACCTAGAAGTCACAACTGACTTCCCCACTAGCCTCAAAACCACATCCCAGACATCATTACGCACAATGGAGTCATACTCCTCTACCATGGACTCTCTCTAGACCTGCTGGTCCACTACCTGTGCAAAATTATGTGGCTTTGTATCCTTGATACTCGTCACTAGTGCCAAATATGCTCCCAATCTAATTGGAGGTCTCCTGTCTCTGATATGGCTCTTATGATCCCCTACATTCTCTCTGGCCTCCTTTAGGGTCTCTTGAAACCATCTAGGTATCCTCTTCCCTGAAGTGGTCAACGGAGAAGTAAGGTCACTGGGCCCAGGAGTGACTTCCCCAGGACTTGTCTCAACACTCTGAGATCCTGAAGTATGTGTCCCTTCTAAAGTTTGTACCCAATATGATTGAGCATGCTTTAATTGTGACCCTAAAGCTATGCATGGTGACCATGTCACCCCTGATACTGGTGTACATTAGACCTGAGTTTTTTCTCCCTCTGATACTGCAATTAGCACCTCTGCATCATCCTCAACTCCAACTCTCAAATCAAGAGATCTCTGAAAAGCCCTATCCTCCTCAAATATGAAATCTCTGCTCACAACCACTCTCCTAAGTGGTGGAATGTAGATGTGATAGGCTTTGGACACTTCTGAGTATCCAACTAGAATCCTCTACTAGGTTGTGGGGTCTAGCTTTGTCCTCCTCTTCGAGGGGACATGAGAAAAGGTCAAGAACGCAAATATCCTGATGTGCTCAACATCGGGCCTCTTACCAATGAAGGCCTCCTCAGAAGTCATATTCCCCAATATCTTGTGGGGACTCCTATTCTATAGGTAAACTGCAGTAGCACATGCCTCTGCCTATAAGTACAAAGGAAAACTTTGATCATGCAGCATGGATCTCGCTACACCGGTAATGGCCAGGTTCTCCCTCTCGACAACCCCATTATACTAGGGGTTGTAGGGTACGGTCATCTGTCTTTTAATGCCATGTTGGGCATAAAAGTCTACAAATTGTCTCGAGGAATACTCTCCACCGTTATCTGACCGCAAGACTTTGATCCTCTTTCCTGAATGGTTCTCCACAAGAGCTCTAAACTCTTGGAACCGTGTGAAGACCTCACTCTTGGCCTTCAAGAAATAGATCCAAGTCTTCCTCACGTATTCATCAATAAATGTGATATAGTACTCACAACCACTCAAGAAACTCTGATTCATGGGCCCACACACATCTGTGTCTGCTAAATCCAATATCCCAGCTGACCTGGTGTCACTGTTGGGGAATGATGACTTGGTAAAATTTCCAAGTGCACACCCTCTACAAACATCCTGATTCTCTGTACTAATCTGTGGCACTCTGGTCACAACCTCTCTCAGTCCTCTGAGAGCTCCATGATGTAGGTGGGCCATCCTATGATTCCATAACTCACAACTCTGTCTGATGTTGTCGTTGCTCACTGCTAATGCATGAAGTGGTTGAAAAATCAATTTGAACATTTTCCCATCCCTCACTCCAATCACCTATCCTAAGGCAAGTGAAGACCCTTGAGAATGAATGAGTACCTCGGTGCCTCTGAATTTCACCTCAAGAACTCTATCCTAGAAGGTGGAAACTGAAATCAAATTCTTCTTCAGCCCAGGGACATAGAGAAAAGATCTGAACGATATCGGTGGCATGTTATCTCTCTGAAAGGTAACTATGCCAATCCCAAAAACTCTGACCAATGTGTCATCTCCAAGAGAAATCTCCATTCTGAACTTGTTGTCTCTGGGATCAGAAAAGTCATCTCGAACTCTAGTTATATGGCTTGAAGCCCCGCTATCAATATACTAGATATTGGGTGCCATCTCAACTGAAGTGCAACATATGATGAAAGAACACTCTCTCTGAAACTATGTCTAAAAATCTGCCTCCTCTATTGTAGTTGCGGTACCATCCCTCTTCTTCTTCCTATTCAGACACTGTCCAACATAGTGCTTGAACTTCTCTCTTTGCTCATATCTCTCTTTTGACCACTACCCTAACCACTACTTCTCTCTCCTCCACTCCCCTGTGGTTGGTCCCCAAACTTTGGACCCTATCAGCCCCCACGGTTGGACTTCTTCTTGCCCTTTTTCCAAAGAGAAAGATCCTCCTCACCCTGACCAATCTGTTGTTGTTTATGCTATCATTGTCCAGAAGCCTCGGTTGCAAGCCTAATATCCTCCTAGACAAATTCATCCCACATCCTCTCCCATGTAGGCATGACCTCCCTGGCAACAATGCCACGTACAAATGGACCCCACGGTTTGGTGAAGCTATTCATAGCTTGCCTCACCAAAGATTTAGGATGAACAACTTGTCCAATGGATCCAAGCTCATCTTTCATCTAAGTGTAGCGACCAAGGAATGAAGTTACTGACTTATACTTGAGCATGTGAATGCCCCTGATTCAGTCATGAAGAACCATCTTTCGGTTCTCATTGGAGCTCTCATACAACTTGCATAGAGATTCTCACATCTTCTATGCACAGTTCTTCCCCATCAAATGGGGTATGATATGATCATGAACTGTGTCAAAAATGGTCCTCTTTGCCTTTTTGTTCCTTTTCTTGAACTCTGCCACCAAGATGGGAGCAGTGACAAAAATGGGGGGAACAACTGCCTCGACTATGTCCTATAGCTCGAGGTCCTCTAAGACAAAGATCATCCTCGCCTTCCAAGGATACCAATTGCTAGCCCCTGCTAGCCAGTCCTCAACTCGCAATTGATATGTTGACATGTCTGCCAAACTCTACTCCCAACTGATGCTCACACTACCAAGGAAAAATGTTGCCTCACTCTTATCAATATAGGTGTGAAAATACACAAGTGTAATATGACCTGACTCCTAACAAAATAGGTGTGAAAAGAGGTCAACTCAACTCAACCTCACTCCTACTTCATAGGTGTGACAAGAGACTGATGACAAAGTGACAAAACTGCCCAACTATCCTCTATAAAAATATTCCCTCTAACAACCACTGAATGAGTCAATGGTTGTCCCACAAAATTCTGCCAAGAAGATGTATATGACAGCCAACAATGTGTTGTCCAAACTACTCAAAAATTCAGCCACCTCAGCTCTGATACCATGAATATTTTTAGTTCCTATCAATATTTCCAACTGAGTCTGTCTTTGACCACAAATTGGCTCTAAGTTTCAACTCTTATGTATATGTTTGCTATTGTTTTAGGACAGCCAACAGTCCAAGAACTTCTTGCTGATTTGTTATGGTTGTACTTGCAATTTTAGGTGCTCTAGCATGTAGTTTTAGTAACCAGAAGTTAGCACATGCATACTAAAATAAATACAACACACCTTAAGATATTTATACCTGAAAATAAGTAGATTTAAAAGACTAACACATGCATTTTTGTGCACATGGATTTTTGGTCAACATGACCCTGGATAAAACCCCCCTGGGGAAAACCAGTTTGGAATATATGTCTATATATGAGGAAAGAAGATGGTGGAATATAGAAAGTACAAAATATATATGAACCTGATACAATAGCAGCCTGATCCAGGCTGAAACACAAGTCCAAAAGATCCAGGTGCACCCTAGGAAGGTGCGCCCCACATACAATCTCTCAAATCCACTAAAACTACTCCATAAGAAAACTGTGAGCTCAGATCTGGACGCCCCTCCACGGGAATGAAGCTCTATTGGATGGCCTCCCTCTGCAAGTGATCTCACTACAATCTGAGGGCTAGAGTTCCTCCCCACAACTGATGCGCCCTCACAAGCAAGTGCACCCTCCACAGTAGTGAAACCTCCTTAGTAAATAAACAAGGCTAGAAGCTGGATGCCTCCCTCCATGAAAGCATGCACCCAATCACATGAAGTAAGTAAAACATTACAATTGAAATGTTAAGTATAGAACTTGTTAGCATTTGATTTACTTGCATTCTATAATTGAATGTTGACACATGCGATTTCTTTTCACTTTTAAGTGGTCATCTAAAGAAATCCATAAATAAGATGTCAAGTATTAGAAGAGAGAAATCCTGCATCTAATGTGTGAAAGGAAAAAGTATATACCTCCAATATTTTTTCAATGCACAAGAACATTACCTCATACATCGAGTCGGGGATTTTTAAAATATGTGGACTTGTACACAAAAGGTCAACATTGTTGGTGGAGAGGCACTTGAATGCATTGAAGGATTGTTTTAGACTAAGATCATGTCCAAAGGGCTCAACAGTAGAAGCTTATATGGTATATTGGTCCATGGTGTATTTTAGTGAATATTTACCCTATGTAGTGGGTGATAGTAATATGCCTCTCCTTTGGGATGTCAATTCCACCAACAAATTCGAAGGGGAGGTGTTGTTGAGGAAAGGTAGATGGAGAAAAGTCAAAAGTATTAGATTTTACTATAATGATTATCTTTGTACATATATTTTTAATCTCGTTTGACACCTAAATCTATTTTTATTTCATCATCCATGTAGTGAAGACTGGGATGCAATGCATTTATACATTGCAAATAATCATGACGTGATGAAGGTATGGGTAGAACGATGTAAAGTAGTCTACCATAGTTTATTAAGTAGTGGGGTGGTAGAGTTGATTAGAGGATATTAGGTGGATAATGATTCAAATATGACATCAAAGGAAATTGATATAATATATTTTGCAAAAGTTAGAAATATAATCATTTCTCGTTGATTTTTAGTTTTTGATTCCCATTATTGTGTTGGTTTTTCACCCCTCAAATTATATCGTACAATATTTATCAATTGTTGATGATGCATTTATAACATGTCAAGCATGTGGGTGAAACATCACAAAGTTGGATGATAAGAACATAACATGTGATCATGGGAAAACTGCAATTCTCCATGTTACTAATATTTTACATAGGGGTGATAGACACACGATCACATTTGATTTGAGATATATTGGATATAGACTTGAAATCCTTCAAAGTGGTTCTCTTTGAGGTCAGGTGTTATATATTGTTGTTGTAAGGTGATGAAAGGATGGTTATTGATCACAATAATGGATTTACCATGATTACTAATACTAGGTATGAGGCGAGTATAGAGCCATATGTCCTTCCAAGTCAATTTGAGCTGGTTTTTTATTCACAGGTGCTAGGCAGAAACGGTTGGTCATGTGTTGTTAGATTTAAACTCAATAAATGTCATCTAGAAAGTAGAGTATTTCAGCTAATTTTTTACCTTGAGAGGGGAACTCTAAAGAAGTAGTGCACATCTCTACATTCTAGAATTATCCAAGATGTTATAGTTGTCTTGAGGCATCTCTTTCCATCAACATATAGGACTAAATATCATGTGTAGATAGAATAGAGTACCCCCAATTGAATCCATAATGAAGATTAAGTCATAACATTTAAAGTTTTGTACGAGTAAACAAATAAGAGGAGAAACCTTCAATAGAAAAGACTTTACAAATTAATCAAGTGAACATATTGATGGAAACTAAAAGTCTTTCTTGATGGTAATTAGTTGGATTCCATATTATAGCTGGAGATTTGGCATGGGACTAAGGGATGAGTCAAATTGTCCTTTCCAACTTTTCTTTACTCTTAGGAAATTGAAATCAAGACCCTATTCAACACCTCTTTTAGTTTGATGTATTTTATTGATTCAAGGACTAATCATGGAACCTCAACCACTTAGGTTGTTTCCAACCACACTCAGAGACTCTGGACTACAAGGATTTCAATATTTGAGTGCAAAATATAGTAAGCCATCGAAACAAATGAAATGTGTTTTCTTTTTATTTTAATATTTCATGTATGTATGTTAAAGTTGAATGCATCAATTTTAGTACCTTGGAATTGCTTCTGCAACTCTAAAAACTCTTATCTTTGCCTTTCTCATACTGATAAAAAGTAGATTATCTCCACATCACATAAAAAAAAGAGCAATATGCAACTTCTTGTTTTCTAGAGAACACAACTAAAGTCAAATGAAAGTCCATTCTAGAGTGTTATCCATGATTTTAATATGGAATTATTAGTCCCTTCAGGGGTATATGAATCGATTCGATGTGCTTACCTTTACACTAGAAATAGTATCAACAAAGTCATACATCACACATAACTACTTGTTTATGTATTCTCCCATATGCTAAGTTTCAATTTTGGAATATATCAGGTTTATTTAGTGGGTGAATAAGATGGTTTTACATCTTATTTGGACTCATTTTGAAGTATTGTCGTTCCGAGGTATTTTTTTCCAGAAGGAATTATCCTATACAAAAAAAAAATTAGATTAATACTTATTAGAGTATTGACATATATTTAAATTTCCTAAGAGACTTGTTTCCCATAAGCTAGATTGACACTATAAAATTAACCTATTGTGACTTTCTAACAAGTTTAATGTATCTAAGATGGAAAGAAAATGAGATCTAATTTGGCTATATCTCTCTTCCTTTGTTCTTATTTTATTTTATTTGGTGGGCTCAGAATGTCAACATCTTTCAGGAAATTCAACCCCCTTTTGTGGTAGTTTCAAGTTTAATTTCCAGAATCTCTTTGGAACACAAGTCAAAAGTCAAAAAATGAAAAAAAAGGAGTTTGTTTGCCTCATGTGGATGCGAGTATTCCTTGGGGTTATTTGGATGAGGCATCCCAAGTACATCCACCTTCTTGTGGTGTAGGGGCGGTCCTTTATATTTCAGCATCACACTTCTAAAATATCAAATACTCGCCTAGAAAAGGAACCAATATCAAGGAGGATATATAAACTTTATGGGACTTGTTATTCATGATGAACACTCTAAGATTGAGAAAAATACAAATCATGGGTGATTCAAAAACCACAGTTAATTGGGTGAGTCGGCACATAAATATTTTCATCCCAAGATTACAACCACTGCTGAAACAAATCAAGGATTTCTTATCTTCTTCAGAATGGTTCTCCATCTCTCACATTTTCAAGGAGCTCAATACTTTGGAGGATGATCTATAAAAAGAGGCTCATCCTTCATATGATGGTGTTTTCTCTTTCCAAGATTTTTTTAACAACATCCATGAGATGGGATGACTTTTAGGCTATAGTATTTTTTAAGAAGAATAGTTTTTGCTGATGTAAGACATGATAAGGATAAGGTTTCATATGAAGAGTATGGAGAGTTGTTTTGATACTGTAATGATATGAATGGACAGAAAATAGACATCCAATGAAATTCCTTATATGGACAAAAATGTGTATATTTTATTTTATTTGAAATATAAGTTTTTTCTTTCTTGGAAAAAAGTTTAATGTGTATGAATGTTTAGAATTAAATGTGAAACCCCCTATAATATTAAAAGGCAATGAAATAAAAATTATTTCAAATGTATATCTCACAAGAAAAATTATTTCAAATGAGTAGAATAAGCCTTTGCAAGTTTTTCAATTAGACTACATTGGAACACTTGATTGGAGGAAAGATATCAAAGAGCATTAACAAGGTGACTTTTAAGAAGGGTCATGACTTCACCCCAAAATCTCAACATGGGTCATAGGTTTATGTGACATAGGCTACAATCAGAGCAATGAGCTAACCATTACAATCAAAGAAAAGATATTTTGAATATTTTGACATTACCAAAACCCCCCAAGCTTCTATGATATAGTTAGATTAAGAGTAAGAAATTCTTAGTCACCGACATATTCTTGTTTGGGATGTGATGCTACCCTTATTCATATTTATTATTCCTCTATGTGTATAAATTTTCCTCCAAACAAATGTGTCTTTACTTTATACATATATTCCTTTCGGTTTTATAACCCATGGATGATCCATGTTCCATAGAATTAGTTGGTTGATTAATGCCCATGCATCAAATTTCAGCTTGAAAGAATGTGTTGGGGATGACACCCTTCTCTAGTCCCTTGGGGGCCAAAATATATAACTATAGGGATTGTATCATGGTCAGAATCCGTGTACATGAAATATGTGATTTGGAGGCAACATTTAAGGCCCAAACCCTAGGATTTTGGTTCTGAAGCATGTCTTAGGAAAGGAGACCCTTCCTTGTGTTGTGTAAGGTACCATATGTATTATGTAGAGTATAAACAAAATTATTATAACAATTATCAATACAAAGAGAAAAATATAGAGCACAATGACACAATTGATTCCAAAAACGATACCTTTATTATATTGATAGCCAAGTTCACTTGCCTCTTTGAGGGGACAACCTCGAGCAAGTAGAGCTCAAATACAAAATGATTCTCAAGACAGATATATTCCATGCTTTCTACTCCTATTTATACTCAATCTTCTAGAGAACATTCTAGAGGAAGATCTTTCTAGAAGTGGAACCTTCTATTAGTTATATTTACATTAGACATGTTCACATTATTACATAGTTCTTATTTACTAATTTCGGCCTTTACTACATAGAAAACATATTATTCTATCTACTTGAGGGGTTAGGGAGGTTAGGACCCTAACATGACATTCCCCTTGAAAAAACAACCTTGTCCTCAAGGATTGAGATAAGGAAATTGATGCAGAATGACAGTCGGCTCCCATGTGGCATCTTCTAGTGGTGTATCCTTCCACTGAACTAAAAATTCCTTGATTATGCATTAACAAAGATGAAGTTTGTGGTGGTCCAAGACTGTTTGGGGATGAAATCAAATATAGCCTTCTTCATCCAATTCAGGGAGACTATTTGAGTCTGCAATATACCAGATGAATAATAATATGAGGAATGGAAATATTTAGCAAGAAGTAATGGAACAATAAGATTATAGATAGATCATTACCAGAATAACACCAGAAAGAGAAATGTTCACTTGCCTCTTCAAGAGGGAAACCTCCAGCAGAGAATAGCTCTATTACAATAATCTCCAAGACAAAATATCCAATACCTCCTATTCTTATTTATAATAATTCTACCTTCTAAGTAAACTTCTAGAGGAAGATCTTTCTAGAAGTGGAATATTCTATTAGGTCTTCTTACATTGACTTATTCTCTTTTATTTATTAGGACTTATTAACTATTGTTGACCTTTATTACATAGAAAACATATCCTACTAACTAATGACCCATGAAGAGGGGTTAGGGTCAGATCCTAACATGCCCTCCCCCTTTAAAATCAGCCTTGTCCTCAAGGCTGAAGGTGCAAAAATTGTTAGAGTATGGTTGTTGGTTCCCAAGTCGCGTCCTCTGATGATGTGTCCTTCCACTTGATCAATGCTTACTTGATAGTTCTAACACACAATTGACATTCACGGGAGTTGAGGTTTGCTTTTGGTTGGACCCAAAGGGATCCTTATTCATCCAATTCTGGAAGGATGGTTTGGAGTCTGCAATTATGTCCGACCACTTTTTTCAAACAGGAAACATGGAACACTAGATGGATTTTGGAAGTAACTGGAAGGGACAATTTGTAGGAAATTGAACCAATATGATTGCTGAGATGGTAGGGCCCATAAAAATTGTGTTCCAACTTTTGATGTCCATGGGACTTGAGAGATGTTTGTTTGTAAGATTGGATCCTGAGAAACACCTGATCACCTTCCTGAAAAACCCTTTTTGAATGATACTGGTCCGCTTATTGCTTCATGTGATTTTGGGCAATGTGGAGGTTATCCTTTAGAGCCTTTAGGGTGGTTGTATGAACTTGCAGCATTGTATCAATAGATTGGACCTTTGATGTGCCTGAAAGATAGGTAGTGACTGTAGGTGAGAGTTGGCCATACACTGCTTCATATGGGGTCATTTTAGTGGTTGTATGAGAGGAAGTATTGTACCACCATTCTGCCAAGGCAAGCCATTGCACCGACAGGTGTTGTTTATCTGAAGAAAAACACCGCAAGTAGGTTTCCAAAAAAAAATTACCACTTTTGGTTGGTCGTTAGACTGGGGTGATAGGATGTGCTCATGTTTTGTTGGGTGCCCTAGAATTTAAATATCTCTTGCAAAAATGTGCTGGTGAAAGTTGGGTCATGATCAGATATAATAGAGGTGGGCATTCCATGTAACTTGAAAATCTAATCAAGGAAAACCGTTTCTACTAGTTCTAGTGTGAAAGGGTGAGGTAAGGCACAAAAATGAGCATACTTGTAGAGGCAATCAACCACCACCATGATGATAGACTTGTTCCCAATTTTAGGAAGGCCCACTATAAAGTCCATGGAGATGTATGTCCACATAGAAGCTAGAATGGGTAGGGGTCGTAGTGTTCCTTGAGACTTGATATTTTCACCTTTATTACATTGGCACACCTCACATTCAGTGACAAAGTGAAGGATATCCTTCTTCATGCCTGCCCGGAAAAAAAAGAACAATGAGCACAAGAATAGGTCTTTTGGAAGCCCAAGTAACCTGCAATAGTTGATGAGTGCAACTCATTTAAGAGTCGTAGCTTGATTTCTAAAGAGGGCGATACAATGAGGAGATCCTTATATCTGAGAATATTTTCCTACCAAGTGTATCTGATGGGAGGATTAGGGTCCTCTAGAAGGCATTGAATTATCCTGGAGAGAGTCGGGTGTGTTATCCACTCTTGGTGTACTTATTCAATCCAATCATGGACTGGTAAGGATAAGGCAAGGAGGGAGTCATGCTCCTCATGTTGTCTTGAAAATGCATCAGCTACTATATTGTATTTTCCCTTTTTATATATGATTTCATAATCATAACCCAACATTTTGGTCAACCACTTGTTTTGTTCTTGCGAAGATAACCAATGCTCCAAAAAATACTTTAGAATAAGGTGATTTGTTTTGATCTGAAAATGACGCCCCAAAATATATCGCCTCCATGTGTGCACCACATGGAGAATGACCATAATTTATTTTTCATACGTCGATCTTCCCAGATTACGACCACTCAACGCTTTGCTAGTAAAGGCCACATGTTGACCATCTTGTGTGAGCATTGCACCTATGATAATTCCATAAGCATATGATTCCACCACAAAGGTTTTGTTGAAGTCAGGAGATGCTAGGATAGGCGTAGTGCACATGGCCCTCTTTAAATATATGAAGGCTTGCTTAGAAATAGGTGTCCAATGAAATGCATTCTTCTTAAGAAGGTTAGTTAAGGGCCTAGTAGTTTTTCCATAATGGTGGAAAAAATTCATGTAGTATCCTGTGAGATCGAGAAAACCCCTTAATCAATTTAAGGTCACAGGTCACAACCACTCCTCCATAAATTGTATCTTTCTAGGGTCCACTTTCACCCCTTCTCGACCTACAATGTGTCCCAATTATTCCACTTCACTGGCCCTAAAGGAACATTTGGTATTTTTGATGAACTTGTCCTATAGCAAGTGAAGGACTTTGTCCACATGAAGAAGGTGGCTATCCCAAGTGTGGTTGTATATGAGCATGTCTAGTGGCTATCAAAGAAAAACAGGACAAACTTTCAAAGGTAAGGTTTCAATATTTTATTCATGAGACTTTGGAAGGTGTATGGGGCATTGTAAATCCCAAAAGGCATGACCAAGAATTCATAATGCTCTTCATGATTTCAGAAAGAAGTCTTCGGAATATATTCCTCCACTCGGAACTGGTGATAACCGGAGTGAAGGTCTAATTTGGTGAAGACATAGGCACCTTGGAGTTCATCCAATAGATCATCAATGACAGGAATGGGAAACTTATATTTGATGGTCAGTTTATTCAAGGCACTAAAATAGGGACACATGCACCAAGTAACTTCTTTCTTTAATACCATCACCACTGTAGAAGAACATGAGTTGGTACTAGGGTGAATTACCCCTGCCTCCAGAAATTCTTGTACCATGTTTCTATTTCATTTTTTTGAGAAAATGGATACCTGTAGGGACATATATTGGGGGGTTGACATCCCATGACAAGAGGGATTCTATGATCATGCTCACCCCTGGAAGGAGGTAAGTATGTTGGAACTTCAAAGACCCTGGGGTACTTATCCAATATTAGTTGCAGGATAGGAGGGACTATCGAAGAGGCCTGGTCGGTGACCTGGATGGCATGCAATTGAGCAATCACACCATGGTGTCCTTTCTTAAAAAAAAATTCAATCCTGTGAGAGATGATGATTTCAGAAGTGTTGGACACACCTACCACACTTAGAGGGGGGGGTGAATGAGTGTGGGGATCTTTTTCCCAAAACTTCCCTCTTACACAAAACTCATTAGTTAGCATTCAACATTTACTCATTACTCACTGTTGTATTTAATAATTAGTTATATTTGAATACATATCAGCAACATATATCAGCAATATATCATCAACAAATCATCTCCACAAGGAACACAAGATGTATGTACAATTTTTCTTTTTATTATGGACTTCAATCCATGGGTTTTTTCAGCAACAACTGAATAGAGTACAACTCTACAAGAGAACCAGTTCTATATGCAATACTTAGCTGACATTTCATCACCAACTAAGATGAGGCAACAATCCTCAATAGATATCAATTTGTACCATAAACAAGAGCATCAACCATGCACCAACCTGTGCCAAACAACCTGTAATCAACCTGTACCATAAAAAAGTGCATCCAACTGTGTACCAAGTATATACCAATCATGTTTCAACTACTCATAAACAATGACTCATCAATATGTACCAACATCATCAACTATACACCTCATGTATGTGCCAACTCATCAACTGCTTGTCTCAACCATGACTATTTTTGGATTAGTCAACAACCCTAACTTGAATTAATCATAACTTTGAACCTATAATGTATAAAGATATGAAACTGATACACAATTTTCTTCAATGTGTTTAATGCAATTTCTACAAGTTTCACTACTTGTAACCTCTCAAAAAAAGAGTTATAACAAAAATGGCATACCTTGTTGAATTCTAGCTTTTTCTAGAGAGCGACCTTGAAGTGCGTGCCCCGTACAAAATATTTGATGAAATAATCTGAAACTATTACAAATAATACCATAGACTATACCATAATCAAAACATTTTGTCTCAGTGAATTTGGATCTTTTATGAAGAAGTTATGACATTACCCGAAACACCTGATTTTGACTAGTTTCAGGACTGGCCACAAACCCTATTTTCCACGGAGTGTAACTCCCAAAATACAACGACCCATAAGATGAATTTTTAACCACAGATACTTGGATATGTTTTAACACTTTCATAGAAATTTCAAGATCTGAATCATTATAGAAAAACAATTATAGCGAAAATGGTGAGATGACCTGTAAATAACATACCTTAGAAAGCATCATGAAAAGAATTTATCCTTCCTTCAATTCTGGCCCTCTTTTCTTCGCCTTCCTTCTGAAATTCAGCTTATATATCCTTGGTTACCTCAATCAACTATATATATTCGATATTCTCAAGTGTTCCACACCAAAAATGCTCAAGAAGCTCTCCATCAATACTCCAAAAGATATTCTCACAGGGAGCTCTCCATTGATTCACAAAAAGGATGATCTACAAGAGACCATTGCTATCTTATTTATACTTTAATCCTCTATGTCACTTAACCCATTTTTAGGTCACTTAACAAATTTCTAGGTCACTTAACCTATTTTCCTTATTTTAGGGTTAACCACTTTCCATAAATAGAAAGTTCTCCAATACTTTATCATTTAAAAATTCCTTCTTGATTTTGTCACCTTACTTTATCATTTCTTGATTTTGTCACTTCTCTTGATTATTTAAATAATCCACCTTGAATTTGTCACTTTAATTTATCATTTAAATAATGTTAACCCATTTCTAGGTCACTTAACCTATTTTCCTTATTTTTAGGGTTAACCACTTTCCATAAATATTTCTTCTTGATTTTGTCACCTTACTTTATCATTTTTTGATTTTGTCACTTCTCTTTATTATTTAAATAATCCACCTTGACATTGTCACTTTACTTTATCATTTAAATAATGATTTCTTCTTTTAGGCCACTTTGACTTCTTTGACCTTGGGGGCTTCAAGCCTTCATGTGGGGGTCCTTCATCTTCGTAAGGCCATAACTCTCAAACTATGAGGAGTTATGTGACATTCCACATACCACCAAAAATGGCATGACAAGCACTATCCATCTAGGATAGTTTCACCAACAATTTC
>ML777946.1:45635-55716 GCA_009831015.1 Picea engelmannii | reverse complement strand
ATGAAACCACATCGATCCATCTTCATCATGTATCAATGACAACTCATTGATCCATCTTCATCTATGCATTCTCATCAAGGACAATACATATTATATTACATCAATCATCAATCAATCAATCCTTTGAAATCATTCAATCAATTGACATCAATCAATCAAACCATTGGCATCAATGACAACATGATCCAACAAGAAGATCCTTCTTGGAGACCTCAGAGGGTATAGGTGTGAGCCTCTTGGGTGAAGATCATATGTAACTCCTGATAATCCATTGTAATTGGTCCTAGAGTGTGAATCCATTACACACCCAAAAATATATCACAGACTCCCCCATGGAAATAGAGAACATGTGGGTTTTCATATGATAATCACCCATTTGGAGTTTGAAATTCTCACAGTGGCCCCCACACTTCATCGTACCATCATTAGCGATGAAAATTTGAAAATTAGAAATAGTGTGGACAAAGAAATGGATCTCCTCAGCAAGTATGCGACAAATAAAATTATGGGTGATGCCCCTATCAATCAACACCATGATCAGTCTATGTTTGATATAGCCCTTGATATTCAATGTCTGTGGGGTTGAAATACTCGAGAGGACATGAAGAGATATGACAGGTTCCTTTGGTTCCACAAAGGAGGAAAAACAATCTGTAGCATGAATACTTGGTTGAGAATCCTCTGGGTCAGGAGCCTCATATGATAGTATGTCTTCAGAGGAAGAGGAAGTTTATGCATCAATCTAGAAGAAATATTGTTCCCTTCATTTATGTCCCGGTGAATACTTTTCATCGCAGTAATAGAAAATTCCTTGCTTTTGATGCTTTCTCATTTCTATTGGAGATACCTTTTGGACCTTCAAGTTTTTTGTCAGAGTTGGGTTAGCCCTAGGGAAAGGATGGCTTGGGAATGTAGCCTTCATAGGTGGATATTGAAGGATGGTCTCTGCTTCCAGTGCTAATTAGCATGCCCACAACCAAGTATTAGGATGATGCATGCTCGCATGAGCCTTGATGGCTTCCTTTAAGCCACTAATAAAATAGTCAAGGTAAAATTCATCAGATAAGCCCTCGGTTTAGATAGAAAATTGTTCAAATGATGTGATGAAGTCTGTGACTTATCCAATTTGGAAAAACTTAGTGAGCCTACCCAAAAAATGTGATTCCCTATAAAGAGGAGCAAAAACTACTTTAGTGAACATGTTCCAAGTGGGTAGTCCTGGATAACATTTCTTATGCCACTACCACCACTTCCAGTGTTCTTGATCCAAGTATAAAACCCCTACATGGATCTTGGTCTCATCATCCCGAATATCATGAAGGGAGAAGTATTTTTCCATTTGAGAAACCCACCCGGCTGGGTTGGAGCCATCAAATTTATGCATGTCAACTTTGGGCACCTTATTCCAAGAGAGTGGAAAAACCAAAGGGGAGCAAGACGACTAAAAATGCCCATAATGGGAACATCGAGGATCCTTGGGATTGGGTTCAACATTATTACCCTTGATGAGTTTCTCTAGAGCATGGTATTTCTTATCAAGGTCTATTTGGAAGTTGGTGTGTATAGAGGCAATTTGTTGTTCTATGGTGGATACCTTTTCCTCCAAGGTTTTTTGGGACTAAGAGAAAGTGGTGGGCATGGTGCATGCTTAAGTATCATATGATGTGTCAGGATGGAAATATGGGCCTAAATATGATAGGTACCCAGGTGATCAGGACAAAGAGAGGAATCCAATGGGATAGGTGTCAAATAAGGGCATCTCAAAAAGGGTTGTGTACACGGAGAGAAAAAGACTAAAAAATGAAGGGTACCACTATGATCAGAATGAAGAGAGGAATCCAATGGACAAAGCCTCAAATAAGGGTGCATACTTGCCCCATACTTCTTCTTTTTTAACTCCTGCAGAGTCATACTTCGATCTAAATACTTTTGCAGTGTTGGAATTCCCAAATTCTTAATAATAAAAAATATTGGTAGGGAGTGTTTCTGTAGGGAAACATTTGCCAAGGTGCCAAGTTGCACTATAGTGGATCTCTTGTTTCCACCCCAAGGGTTAGGTTTATGTTGTGCTATAGTTCTCTAATATACATGTGGGGTCCAATAATAGTACTCGTCCCAATATCTCAGAGCACCAACTAAGGAGGCTAGACTGTAACCTTAGTCATACTACACGACTACCCAGGTACTAGAGAGTATATTCTCGAGTCTTGTTCTTGATGACACTATAGTAGTCAGGCGACCGATCGGGTTATCTATGTAGGGTTGAAGGATATCTAGGTCAATCCATATACAATTGTTGTCTGATGCGCTACCATTCGAAGGGGTACCAACAGGGGTTACAAGGGTGTCCAACAATGTGCACTTAAGGACCACTTGTATTTCCTACGTGTATGAGTTCGTGACCATGGGTTTATGCGCAAAACGATAGATCTTTGTAGCTTAAAGACATCAGAATGCATCTCTACCCTAAACAATTTACCCCAAAAGTTCTACCTAGGAAGGAGATATGATCCTACTTGCAATATACTAGATGAATAATAATATGAGGAACATAAATACTTATCAAGTAGTAATGGAACAACAAGATTATAGCTACATCAATACCAGAATGACACCAAAAAGAGCACCTTTATTAAATATACCAATGTTCACTTGCCTCTTCGAGGGAGAAACCTCCAACAAAGAAAATCTCTATTACAATAATCTCCAAGACAAAAATATCCAATACCTCCTATTCTTATTTATACTAATTCTACTTTCTAAGGAAACTTCTAGAGGAAGATCTTTCTATAATAGGAAGCTTCTATTAGGTCTTATTACATTGACTTATTCTCCTTTATTTATTAGGCCTTATTAACTAATGTCTACCTTTATTACATAAAAAAAATATCCTACTAACTAATGACCCAGGAAGAGAGGTTAGGATCGGATCCTAACAGAGTTTGTCACTTGGTTGCAATCACTTTCTTCAATAAAGAAACATGGAAAACAAGATGGAGCTTAAAGTGATTGGGGAGAGATAACTTGTAGGCCACATGCCCCACACAATTGAGAATGGTATAAGGGCCATAAAACTTGGGAGAAAGTTTCTGACAATGATCTTCTTTGAGTGATGTTTGTTTATAAGGTAACAGACGAAGAAACACTCGGTCTCCTTCAACAAATTTGTGGTATGAATGACTCTGAATAGATTGTTCCTTCATGCAATTCTGACCCACGATCAGATTATCTTTTAGGGTATGGAGAATGGCAGCACTGACTATAAGAGTGTTATCGAATTCCTAGACCTTGGATACACCAAGAAGGTAGGATAAGACATAAGGTGAATTTTGACTATAGATCACTTCAAATGGAGACATGTGAGTGGCAACATGGTAATATGTGTTGTAGCACCATTTAGCAAGTGGTAACCACTGAGCCCATTTATTTTGCATGTCAGATGCAGAACACCTTAAATATGTTTCCAAGCACTTGTTTACGGCTCCAATTTGACCATCATTTTGGGGATGATATGCTTAGTTTAGATGCAATTGGGCTCCTTGGAACTTTAACAATTCCTTCCAAAATTTCATGGTGAAAGTTGGATCATGGTAGGAGATTGAAAACTTCAATTTCGGATCTTGGGATCTTGGGATTAGGAAAGACAATTTGGGATCTTGGAGCCATTCTTGGTGAACAACCTTTAACCAATAGGATACAATGAAGGAGACTAAGAAGAGGGAATTCCTTGAAATGGCATAAACAACCAAATTTTATTTTCCTTTCTTGTAAATGATCTCATAATTATAACCAAACATTTTTGAGAACCACTTATGTTGCTCCAAGTATGAAATTTTTTGTTCCAAGAAATATTTCAGGTTGTGATGACATGTTTTAATTTGGAATCCCTAGCCAAGAAAGTAAGTACGTTGGAGATCCACTACATGTATAATATCCAAGATTTCCACTTCATTGTGTATTTTCCCCAGTGTATCTCATATAGTTGTTTTCTAGTGAAATACAAAGGTCTTCATATTGCATGAGAACTACCCCAATGCCTTTCCGAAAAGCATCACATTCCAAAAAAAAAATCTTGGTAAAGTCAAGCAATTCTAGAACATGATTCATGTACATAGCCTCTTTCAAGGCTTGGAAGGATTAAGCTACTGCAGTCCAATTGAAAATATTATTTTTAAGGAGAGTAGCAAGGTGAGCTGCAATTTCCCCATAATTCTAAACAAACTTGTGATAATATCCCATTAAAACCAGGAAACCTCTCAAACTTTTAATATTTTTAGGTCAAGGCCAATCCTTCATAGATTCTATTTTCTTAGGATCCATGTGTACATCATCCTTTACAACAATATGGCCCAGGTACTCTAATTCATAAGCTCCAAAAGAAAATTTAGAATATTTGAGAAAGAGTTTGTGCTGAGACAGTAAGTGTAATACTTGATCCACATGGGCTAGATTGGCTTGCCAACTTTTACTATGATGAGGATATCATCAAAGAAAAATAAGACAAAATGATGGAGGAAAGGACATAAGACATGATTCATAAGACTTTGAAAAGTAGAAGGTGCATTACACATGTCGAAGGGCATGACTAAGAACTCATAATGGCCCTCATGAGTTTGAAAAATAGTTTTAGGAATATCAGCCTCTTTCATATGTATCTAGTGGTAGCCAAAATGTAGATCAAGTTTGGTAAAGTATTGATCACCACTCAATTCATCCAAAACGTCATCAATGACAAAAATTGGGAATTTATCTTTAATGGTAATTTTGTTAGGGTGCAAAAATAAAGACACATGCACCATGTGACTTCTTTCTTAAGTACCATAACTACATGAGAAGAATAAGGGAAGGCACTAGGACAGATAACACCCTCCACTAGCAATTTCTGAACAATTTTCTCAATTTCATCTTTTTGGGAAAAGGGGTGACAATAAGGGTGAACATTGGGAGCAATACTACTAGGGACAAGAGGAATGGAATGATCATGGGTGCCACGAGAAGGGGGAAGTCCTTGCGGATTGTCAAAAAAAAATTGGTGTTTGGAGAGGAGAGATTGGATGTCAGGATGACTAATAGGTGATGGTATCTCAACTGCTTGAATGGAATGACGTTGGGCAATAATGCCAAACTGACATTTTTTTAGTAGTTTTTCCATTTGGTGGGAACTGATGATCTCTATGGAGCCTATCATGATGCCTTGGAACTGATATTTTTGTCCATCCTATTGGAATTTCATGGTTAACTCCTTAAAATCCACGGTGATGGGGCCTAGTGTGTGTAACCATTCAACACTGAGCACAATGTCGCAACCACCCATATCAATAGAAAACATATGATATTTCAGGTGGTACTGACCAATTTTCAGGCACACATTTTCACAATGCCCCCCACATTTCATGGATCTACCTTTAACAATCATGATTTGAAAATTATTAACTACATGGATATAACACATGGTCTCTTGAGCAATGTGGCAATAAATGAAATTGTGGGTACTTACATTGTCACTAGGATAATCAATTTCCTATGCTTAATGTAACCAATTAAATTAATGGTTTGGGGAGTAGAGATACAAGTGAGGAAATACAATGAGATAAGAAGTACAACTTTAAGTGGATCAGAGGGTGGTGTATGATCATCTTCTTGGGGTAGATCTTCAAAATGGGAAACATCGACATCCTCTTCAGAAAAATCCCCAGAAATGGACATAAAAACCTTTTTCTCCTTACACTTGTGCCTCGAAAAATATTTTTCATCATGGTTATAGTAAAGACCCTTAAGTTGGCATTTAGCGATTTTCTCCCTAGTTAATTTGTGGATCTTAAGAGGAGTGGAAGGAGGGATAGGATGTGTCGGTCGAGAGAGAGGAATAAAAGATGGTTTTTTGTTTTGGGAAGAGACTACTAGTTGTGCTTCCTTGGTGCAGTGAGTATCTTCAAGCCAAGTCTGGGGAAGAGAAATTAGGACATGGGCTCAGATGTCATCCTTCAAGTCACTAATAAATCACTCCCAGAAGAAGGTGTCAAACATGTAATCCATTAAAAAATACAATTGCTCAAAAGAGGCTATACATTCTTCCACTATACTAGATTGTTTTAGCTTGGTCAAATGGCCTAAATGATGTGTGTCAATGTCAAAGCATTCATAAAGGTATGCAACAAACTGGGTACAAGCAATATAACCTCAGCATGAATTTTTACACCATTACCACCATTTCCAGGGTTCATGATCCAAATAAAGGACATTGATACAAAGTTTGATCAAATCATTAGTAATGTCATGCAAGGATAAATAATGTTCTATTTGAGTGACCCAGCCTGTGGGATCTGAGTCATAAAATTTATTCACTTCAACTTTGGGAAGACGGATTTCATGATAAAGTGGGCTGGAATGAAAGGAGATGCTATGGGAGGAGTCATCACCTTCTAGGTGTGAAGGTTGGTCAGAGGAGGTAGGGACCTAGAATTGGATCATCCAGTGATTTAGTTGTGTGAAGTTTCTTTTCACCTTGATGGAGAGGGAGTCAAATCAAGCAGCGAGGTTCCCAACTTTGGAATTGATGGAAGCAACTTCAAGATTGATATTCTAGATGTCAATCTTGTTTTGGTTTTTTGTCGTTTTTCAAGACGATAATCGTGTTCTCAAGTGCTTGGTGGTGGGTGTGGGCCATTTGAGAGGTAAGCAGGCAAGAAGTGGGTAGGTGGGTCCACACAAAAAGGGTTTATAGGTGAGGGGTACCACAAAAATTAGTGTGAAGAGATGAATCTAATGGATTAAGTCCAAAATAAGGGTGTCGAGGAGGGTGGGAACAAAGAAAAAAGGCTTATAAATGATGGGTACCACTACAATCAGGGTGAAGAGAGGAATCCAATGGGACAGGCCCCAAATAAGGGTGCTAACGGGACCACCATACTCATTTTATACTTCTGCAAAGTTATACTCCAGTCTGAATAAATGTTGCAGTGACCAAATGCCCAAAGTTTTAGTAGTTAAAATTGTGTAGTAATTTCACAACTTGGATGTAGGAGGTAGGGTTGTGCTGCATAATTTCCCCTCTGTGTTTGTTCTATTCTATTCTGATAGCAAGGGTTAGAGTTTTGAGAGTTCTTACAAACAAGGTTTTTCCTTGTGCTATAGCTCCTAATATACCAGCAGGGTCCAATAGTAGTACTTAACCCAATATCTTAGGGAATTAACTAAGGAGGCTCAATTGTACCATTAGTCGTACTACCTGATTACCTAGGTACGCGAGACTAGTCTTCCCAAGTGTTGTTCTTGGTGCCACTATAACAGTTAGGAAATATATTGGTCGAAATATAGTTGGTTTCATGAGACCTTTGGGACTCCCTATATACCTGAGGGTACATGGGAGTGAATGGTTGTGTACAGGTGTTGTCTAATATGGTGATACTCAAAGGGGTACCAACAAGGGTTACAAAGGTTTTCAACAAGGTGAAATAGTGTGTTTTGAGTTACTAGTGAAACTGGTTGTATTTTTTGCATGTAGTCCTCCCCAACTGTAGGTTTACCCACTGAATAACAAATCACTAAGCTTTAAAGAATCCAATAATACACATATCTAGCCTGAAAATAAATTTTCTAAAATTATGAAAAGGAAAGTGCTCTGATATCACTTGTAAGGTACCAGATGTATTATGTAGAGAAGAAATAGAATTGTTATAACAATTATTGGCAGAAAGAGAAAAATATATAACACAATGACACAATTGATTTCAAAAACCATACCTTTATTATATCAATACCCAAGTTCACTCGCATACTCAAGGGGGAAACCTCTAGTAGTGTAGAGCTCAAATACAAAATGATTCTCAAGACAAAACTCTTCCATGCTTTCTGTTGAGATTTGGGTACCTTGGAAAGTGGTCCCCATGTGATTATGATCCTCTAAGAACAAAGGGGGAGACTATTACCCTTGTACTATGTATTTTGTGTCTAATTTCACTTTGACTTACGAAATTTAAGTCAAAAGTGAAAATTGGTCATTTTAGCCTAAAGTGACAATTAATTTACAATGTGGGTGAATTGATAGACATAAAGTGAGAACTATGGAAACTTAAGTGAAAGTGGGTTTTGAGTTGAGATTTATGTCAGATGATATCAACCATTGATTAGAGATGAGATGTGAGATCTCATCCATCCATTATTTTAGGTTTCCTTATGCATCCTAAAGGAGGATGTAAGGGGAAAAGGAGGCATTCATTCCTTGATATGTTCACTTCAGGAGAAGGAGAAAGGGAAAGAGGATGAGAGCAGTTGCATTGGGAGAGGAGAGCTTGGGTGCATGCTTCCATGGAGAGAGGCATCTAGCTTGGGCCTCAGTTATTTGATGGTGATCACATATGCTAGGAGGAGAGCGCACCATATATAAAACCACACAGTTGAAAATTAGATCCATACTAAGGTCAAGGACAGACTTTAGGTGGCAGCCTCATAGGACCTCAGAAAATCTACATGGTATCAGAGCCACTGGTGGCTTAGACTTGTTGATTTTGGAGCACTTTTGTGGGAAATTTTGTGAGGTTTTATATCAGATCTATTGGCTATTTTGGACAGAAAGTTTTCAGTCCAAAATAGTGGGTAAACTTTAGATCTGAAGGTACCTCTCATTCAACGCCAATTGGATAGCTCAGGGAAAATTTTGGACAGCTAGTTGACAGTGTTTGTGGACAGTTGTGGGCAGATTTGTTGGGCTGATTTTTGACACTTATGGACATCCTCTTTTCACACCTCCGTGGAGAGGATTAAGGTTGTAGAGTATGACCTCTTTTCAAACCTACTTTCTAGGAGTGAGGTCGAGGTTTTGCTTGCCTCTTTTCGCACCTGTGTTGACAGGAGTGAGGCAACATTCCTTTGCATTTGGAGCATCAGAGTAAGCACAGTTGACAGACATGTTAGTATCTCAGATGTGTGTGGAGGATAGGCTAGCCGGGGCTAGAAATTGGTCACCTTGGAAGGTGAGGATGGTCTTTGTCTTAGAGGACCTCAAGCTATGGGACATATTCAAGGCAGTTGTTCCAATCATTCATGTCACTACTCCCATATTGGTGGCATAATTCAGGAAAAAGAACAACAAGGCAAAGAGGATCATTTGTGATGATGTGAGAGATCACAGTATTCCCCATTTGATGGGGAAGACTCATGCATATGAGATGTGGGCATCTCTATGCAAGTTGTACGAGAGCTCTAATGAGAACTGGAATTTGGTTCTTCGTGATCGAATAAGGAGCATTCACATGCTCGAGGATGAGTTGGTTACTTCATTCCTTGATAGATACACCTAGATCAAAGACGAGCTTGGAGTCATCGGAGAGGTGGTGAAACCAAACTCTTTGGTGAGGACAACTATGAATAGCTTCACCAAACCTTGGGGTCCATCCGTACGCGGCATTGTTGCTAGGGAGGTTATGCCTACATGGGAGAGGATGTGGGATGAATTCATCTAGGATTATATTAGTATTGCAGCCGAAGCTTCTAGACAACAGCAGCAGTAGCAGTCAGTTCTGGGTGATGAGGACCTTTCTCTTTGGACAAAGGGAAAGAAGAATACCGATCCTGGAGGTCGGCAAGGTCCCAAGTTTGGGGCCCCACCATAGGGAGGAGAGAGCAGCAACAACAGTGGGAAAAAGAGAGACATGAGCATAGTGAGATGCTTTGATTGTGGAGATATGGGTCACTATGCAGGACAGTGTCCCAAAAAGAAGAAGAAGAAGCAGGATGTGTCAGCAGTGACAACAAAGGAGATAGAGTTTAGTGATCAGTTTGCGAGAGAGTGTGCATTCATGACTACCTTTTCTGCCATTACACCATCCAACACTAGTTGGGGAGACAGATTTGATGAGGACCAACTAACTGACAATAGTGATTTAGAGGGAGAGATAACTCAGTGTCCCTAGACATCTTCAGAGTGGGTGACTAGTCCACTGTTAAGAACCAAACATCAATATAGCATAGAAAAACCTCAGGAAAAGTACTCAACGCCTTGAAAAAGAGATAATTTCAGATAATAATCCTCTTCGAGGGGGCAACCTCCTTTTACCCCACTTAAATGTTCAAGTACAAGATG